>OY728167.1:597790819-598390819 GCA_963277665.1 Viscum album | reverse complement strand
TTTTAGAGAATTAGATCTTGAAACTTGCATTACATTCCACCTTTAAACAAAGTGGTTACATAAAAGACAGGATTCATTCTTCCCATCAAAGGAAACATATTTAAAATAAAACTTGGATTCTTTCTTGACACATCCTTGACTCTATCATCTTATCATGTACCTTTCCCGTGACCTGTGAAAAACATTTCAAAAAAACTTGGGATGAGCATAAAAAGCTCAGTAAGGGTTATAAAAATATGGAAAGGAAACATGAGTTCATATATACATAAGAATGAAATCATACTTTACCCATAAAACATAGGCATATCAAATCATGAATAAATCATAGAAAACATAAGACATAAAGGTAACTTGAGGCATTCAAAACATTCTTACGTAGGGAGTAACCCTCTTGGTTACGTTTGGAATACCCATCACAGTATATTCCCTAAATCTCTTCGGGGAAACCTTAACGTTTCACTCCTTCGCGTTACCCAATGCATTGGAGAGCTATATCGGGCTCACCCGCCCTTAGTTTATCACGGAACCACCCGTTTTCATAACAATTCCCAAGAACCATAACATAAATGTATCACATAAAACATGCATAAAGGAAACATAACATTTCCACATTTCAATCACAATATAACATTTTAGTATATTGAAATAATGAATCCATTCAAAAAGAAACCATTTCCAAAACCATTTAAAACATTTAATAAAGAGATTTTTGAATCAAAGTGTCCCATACCACCTTTAAGCTTAAAATTTTAAACCATTAATATCCATATAAATAAATCCTTAAGACCATTTTGAAAACATGGATATTAATAAGAACAAATGATTAAAACATTTAAAACGATATTTTGGTTAAAGGGGTTTTACCAAAATTAGAGACACTTGAATACAATAATTGAGGAATAAAATTTAGTCAGAACTTTATAATATCATGAGAATAAATGGAATCATGATATAATACTCCAAAGTACAGTATATACACCATATAAGAGTGAATTGGTGCATAACAACAATGAACCCTCAATAGAAATGTCAAATGTGATGAAATCCCTTATAAAGAAGGTATCCTTAAATTAAGGACAAATAAATCTCAAAAATATGTGTGACAAATATATATACACCCAATATAAGTGGATATTAAGTGTAAAACAATAAAAGGTCATTCACACATATTCAATTGATGACATATTCAATGACTAGAAGTTGAACCCAAAGAAATCGAAATTGGGTTAAAAAGTTCCCTTGACAGCCTAACGGCATCACATCAAAATGAGTTGATGAGAGATAAAAAGTGTATCTCATCACTTGGACATAAAATTTACATCAATAAGGATGTATGAGAACATATCCCAACATAAAAATATGTAAATTAAAAGACCCAATAAAAGAAGTCTTTTAAAAAAAGAGGAGGGTGAAAGGTTCCCTTACCGACTTGGGTATCTTTCAAAACATACACCCCATGAAAGAAAGACAATAGGTCATTGATATAATACTCATAAACGAAATTATATTACACAAAGAGTAGAATGACGGGCAATACATACACCACTCAATGGAATTTGTGGCGAATGTAGCATAAATCTCACGGGAATAAAAGTGAGATGAAAAATCCCTTACGAAAACTCGGCAGCCTAACGGCGCCACATAAAACTTCCGAATATGGATTGATGAGATAAAATAGAGTGTCCCATCATATTACAATAGAATTTAAAGCAAGTGGAATATAAAATAAAATCCCCCAACATTGCAAGTAGGAGTTTAAAAGAAGTGACATAAAGGAGAGTACTTAAAAAGAAAGAGAGAGGTTAGATCTCTTACGAAAGTTCGGCAGTCTAACGGCGCCACTCAAAACATCCAAAATGGATTGATGAGAGAGAATAGGGTCTCTCATCACATGAACATAAAAATTACAGTAAATGTAATATAAAAGAACATCCCAATCATTAGAAAGATGAGCTTAAAATAAATGACATAAAAGAGTGTACTTAAAAAGAAAGAGAGTTGTAGGATCCCTTACCTCGGGTCCGACTTGACTCGATTGTTCTTTAATCTCCTGAATAATAAACTTGAGTTAATTTCTAATTCCTTAAGAAACTTTTTCAAGTTCATTATTACTTTTATACCACTTATTACCATGTCATAAACATTATGTAATCATTTAAGTTAATAATATTTGTTTTGTCGATATTTGGTTCTTAAGTCGAAAGTGGACTTCTTACAATTACATGTTGTTCGTGTGGCCAAATGTTTATTATATCCAGAATTGTATTCATTATGTAGATATAATATATGTCATATATATCCAGTACATGCATGAATTTATAACATTACATAATCATTTAGAGGTAAGAAATGAAATGCACCGTTCATGGAGACGGTAAGCCGTACGTACGCATGAACGCTACTTTCATTTCTATTTCGTATTTTATAGAATTGAATAATAATTATATAAAGGTATATTATAATTCCAGTATAATATCATATATAATATCATATTTCCATCCTTTATACATCCCACATATGTTATTTAACGAATCAAATCACTTTGAGGGGGCGGTAGTCCGCACTTCCTTAAATGAAGATATCGCGTATGTCCATAATGGAAGCCATAAAGGTAAGACAAAAATGAAAAATACAGAAGCATAAATAAAACATTTAAATATCATATATCATATATAAAAATAGTGACATCATAATGGCCACCTTTGAAGGTGTTAAATGAGTATTGAACAATCATCGTTTCGGGAGGCAGAATTTCACCATCCACGGAAACCGTATGTTCTTTAACCATTTGATGTAGTTGTGTGAGAGTGTAGCTCGAATAAATCTTATAACAACATCCTAGTATATTGAAGATATTGTTTTTGTTACAAAAGAAGTAAATAAAAAGAGTTTAGGGGGTTGGAGAAGCAAAATAAAACAAATGAACATGAGAGAATAAATTACCTTTAAAAGTGTAACTCCTTTTGATTTGAGCCTAAAGGCTTCCTTTGAAAGGATTCTGCCCAAAGGGAATCATCTAGGACGAGGAGAGGGATGTGTAGAGAGTAAATGGGCAGGGGTTGGGCGATCCAAAGGCTTGAGGAGTGTGTTAAATGAGGTAGAGGTGGGGGCCTTTTATAAGAGGAGAGGAGGGGTACTTTTGGAAAGTAAAGAAATATTACATTATTTGAAAATGTGTTTCGGTTTCAAAAGGTCCCACATTGATATAATTCGTGGATAAGGTGATAAGGCTTCTAAATCCACTCATCCAATAATTTTTGGACATGTGTAGTTCATAGATTTTACATTATCTTTCCATTTTATTTAAATCGTCAAATAATGATGTCATCGCTGCATCATTATTATGTCATAAATAATTTAATTTATTTAATGTCTAAAAATTACAAAAAAAAATACTATGATGTATGAAATCTTTTTATCTTTCCAATTAATATTTATAATCAAAAATATGACTTGTATAACCCCAATAAAAAATTGTTTTAGTAAAACATATCATGTTTGTGTCAATTTTACTTTTACATTAAATAAAATGTTATTTATGTCATTTCCCAACCAAAGTGGATCCATGGGGTCCACAAGTTGACTCATGGCTTGTATTGGTCGGCCACGATACAACCAATGAGGGTAAGACATGTGTCAAGCTCATCTCATTTTATTAAAGCATTATTTTTACCTTAAACTACACTAATTACCACTAATCGCGATTAAAAACTTAATAAGTTACTATTCACCAAAAATTATTTTAATCTCATTGAACCACATTTTACTTCTTAATGACAACCATGTATGTCGGATTTTTGAAAATCAAAACACAATGATGGAAAAATTTCATTTAAACGGAAAATCGGTTTTTATAAGTACCACTTAGTGGTTTCACTATTAATCAAAAATTTAAGTTTTTCAGAAAAATCCCAAAAATTCACTCTAAGCTATATTTGATATTCTGAATTCAAAAATGAAGTCCCTTTTACAAAATTAAAAACATATAAGTCACATTAATTAATTTAATAATTAATTCCCGCTGTCATGACAAATAGCGTGTTTTATGAAACAATAAGTATCAAAAGATTGACACTAGTTTAAGTCTGATTTCAAAGTGAAATTGATTCCAACGACCACTATTGGATTTAATGGTAAAAATATTTTCTAATTTCACTTTAAAACCAATTCAAAATATAATCTAATCATATAAATAAATTAGATTAAAAAGTGTTTTTGAATTAAAATACAACATTTTACACTATTCATTAAAAAAAGAACTTTATCGGAAAGATACCAAAAATTTACACAAAGTAAATTTTGATGTCCCGATTCTTAATAAGAGTTTTATTTGGTCCAAAAGAATGTTTAATAGTGAACAAAACTATATTTAATGACGGTTCTCCATCAAAAGGTGATAAGTGAACCTTTAGTGAAAACTAGGACATATACGCCTAAAATTGAATTCTTTCCGTATTTTAAGCCTTTATCTTTTATTGTATAAATGTAAAAATATTTAAGAACATATATAATCATATTTTAGTTATTTCTATCCATTCCCTCTATTACAACCGCTACATGTTAAATACCATTTAAAATAATATTATTTTATTATTAGAGTGCAATGTAAGATTCCCAAGAAACCCGTTGTTGCGTGTTGGGTACGCCATCGAGCATAGCGTCCCCTTTAAAGTCATTTAAATATTTTATTCACAAATATAGATAAATATGAAATGTCATATTCTTTATTTACCTGGGGTGTTACAGATTCATTAAGAAAAAGACTCACTAAATTACTACAATTAAGCGCTCTCAAAGTAGAAAGATGTTACTAAAAACTTAAAATAAAATTCAGATTTTTAGTGATGTAAAATCTTATAAAATATTGGGTTTCAAAACCTTCCTCATCCTTGAATGTATATTCTATTTATAGGTACTTCTCTAACATCCATATGCTTCATTCTATAGAGTTGGTTACAACAACATCGGATTAAATGTATCTTCTCTTAATAGGTTATTTATATCGTATTTGTATTATAGTTTTCTTAATATGGAAACATTAAAATTATTTTAGATTCTGTCATGTAGAACAAGTAATGTTCATCTGGTGGAATGTGTAAAGTTCATCTGTTTTGAAGGTTTTTGAATGTTTTTCTGGTAGACATTCCTATCTTCATCTGATGAATTTTTTCAAGTAGACTTAGTAAAACTTCCTTTGATATACTATGTTATACTTTTTATTCAATAATTTATAAACCTCAATCCGATGAACTTTATATCCAACTGACTAATTTACAATGTACATATTCATCTGGTTATGGAAGTTTTGTATGATGGTAAAGATAATTCTACATCTGGTGAAATTTAATTCCTATAAAAATGTTCTTAAGTAATTGGGATGTATAAAAGTTTTAAGAGTATAAACTTTTAATGAAATTATTAGTGATTTTAAAAATTGAGGTTATAATGTGTTGAAAGTTATCCATTTGACTCAAAACTTCAAGAAAACTTCTACTCCAATAAAGCATGTTCTATAGTGTTTCTTTCCACAATTATTATAATTTGTAAATTACACCCTTCCCTTCTTCCCCTTTTCCATATTTCTTTTTTTAGATTTCTCAGATTCCTAACTATTTTCTTTTTTTCCTTAGAAAACAAAATACTTGGATAATTCCTTATCTTTCTTCATGGAACTTGATATTATATCCTCATATAATAAAAATCTCTGAGAGACTAGTTCCCTTCATAGGTTGGTATTTATCCCATAAAATAAATGATCAGTCTTACTCCTTGGATTATATACATAATTCATAGTATTAGTTGTTAAACTTGTAAAGTTGTCTTCATATTCGGTAACATGTTCACCATCATTTTTGCCTTAAATTAGGGAATTTCCTCTCCATGTCAGATCATTTATCATGAGGAAAGTATTTTTTAAAGAATATCTCCTTGAAAGTCTTTCACTTTATATTATTTATTTCCTATAACTTATCCATGTTCTTAATCAATGACCACTATAGATCAGCATATCTATTAAGATGATAAAATATCATGATAACTTTCTCTCTTTCACCACTTCCCAAAGAGATAAATATCTTCTCCAGGGACTTGATCCATTTATTATCTACTAATGGAATTTTAGTCCCACTGAATGATAGAGGTTGTTTTCATGTGAAGTGGCCCAACATTATTACACCATATTGCGGATTTGAAGGTTGTTCCATATGGGAAAGGTTATTGGTCATATCCTGAGTAAAATACCACAATATATTTTTTATGTGTTCATCTCTAACTACATTTATGGATTCATCATCCTACCTAGGAGGAAAATCACTACGTAGATTACATGTATTAATATAGTTTTCATTACTTCTGCTAGGAACCATTTCTAAATAATTTAATATACTAAATTAGATCATAACTTTATGAATTTTAAATCATAATATATAATTCTATATCTAGTGTAGCACATAACATAAATAGAGAATTTATTCATAGATAATCTCATAATTATAAGCTTAGTATCTTTGGGAATATTTTCAAATCATAAAAAATTTAAAATATTTCTTAATGTTCTATAAAAATCAGGTGAATTAACCAAATCATATCTCTTGGTAGTGTCTAGCTTGGAGTGTAGTCTTAGGCCCACTCATCACAAACTGGTAACGATCGAGTTAACACATAATCTACCCATTTTAGAATTTTTACCCCCAATTGCATTTGTTCCGTAGCCACATCCACTTACCAATATCTATATAGGGATGTATTTTCTAGAAAAACCATAAAATCTCTATTTTACCAAAACTTTAGGATTTTATCCTATATTTATACTTATCGATAGATTCTTTCATAGGGTTATGTTCTCTAATATATTTTTTCCTAGCTCGAGTTACCAAGGTTTATTCTAAACTTCATTTGATACCAATTATAACACACTAACTCCAATAACATGAATCCTATGGTTATTTTATTACATTGTCACAAGATACAAGGGATCAGATCCCAAAGGATTTAACAGTTTAATAGTCTTGGAAGACTAGATACATAGATGATTTTCAAATTCCACTTGAAAATATGACTTACAAATTTACATTATTATGATAAATTTATTATTTTTTTAGAATATCCCTAAAATAATTATAGATCCCTTATTGGTATCATAGGGAAAGGAAAACATAACAAACAGTGAGATCAGAAGCTTAGTAAGTGAAATCGTATAATAGAATCTATCATGGAATAAATAAATCATGAATAAAAGAGATAAACAATAATAAAATATGTTATATAACTAATATCATAAAAGGAAAATAGATCCATGGATGAAATAAAAATAAAAATAGTCACATGGATATGTATATATATAACTAGTTTCATAATGATTTAATTCATAATGTCAGACATCATAATCATTCCATCAATGTCACACACCAAGACATCATACATAAATTGGTAAGTCATAAGCCAAATACCAAAACTAGTTCGTCTCATGAGACCTATAAATGAATAAAGGGACTATAATTATCCCCTAACATCACTTAATAAGTCCAATAAATTCATAATGTGAAATAAATAAATAAAAATTCAATACATAATCAACATAAACATTCGTATTGAAAACTAGAATATAAAATGTTGATATTTTCCTCAGTCAAACACTATTGAAACATGATAATAAGACACCATAGTAATATGGTGGATGGTATCTGATAAACCACATTTTTATTTAATATTTTATTGATAATAAATTATATAATTTCCTCACATTGTGATAAATATGTTCAATTATGGAATATTTGGGATTAGATCATTCATTATAAAATTTGATGAAAATTCCAGTTTTACACTTTTAAAATTAATTGAATTATTTGGACATAAATATGGTTATAAAAATTATTTTAACATTAAATTTTATAACTGTGTTCCTCACTAGACTTTCTACAAGATTCATTTAGGAAATTAAAGTTGTATCATGCATTTGAGTGGGGTAAATGGGTCATAAAGAAAAACATGGACTGAACTATCCAGATTGAAAATTACCTTACCATTTGGGTCGTATATTCTTTATCTGGGATTGTATTGAGCCCAAATTTGGATGGAATCTCGGGGAAATTATTCCTCACAAATAATCCTTATAGAAGGCTGCCCAATTAACACGTGTTAGAGGTCAATTATGTAGTTAAAATTGGAGTAAAATATTTTTCCGAATTTCCCTTTCACGCTTAAAAACATTTTGAAACCCTAGTCATCCCATACTCTATTTAAAGGATCTATTCACTATTTGGAAGGGTTGTTTGAGGCTTTGGGAAGGTTTTTCCAAAAGTGTGGATTTTGGGAACACCTCACAATCTTTGGAAGAAGTAAGGCCTTGTGAAAATATCTCTTCCAAGAAGGCTCTCCTCTCCCACCTCTACTTTGTTTTTCCTTTTTTTATGCTTGTAATATGAATTTTCTTAAATAAATCTTATGTATTATTCTATTTTAATCTTTATATTTTTCTTAATGGGAAGGAATCTCATAGTGGAGATGAGATTGTGTGTTCCCCCAATCAATCCATTTCTTATGAAAAATGTCTCCACGATGACAACTTCACCTATGGAATATTGATTTCTTCCATAGTTAAACTAATCCCTACTCTATTTATTTATTTTGAATCTATAAAAATACTGTAATTAATAAATTGTGATCAATTAATTTAGTTTTAATTTATAAGTTACTCGATCTACTTCCACGTGACCGCGTGGTCGGACTTGTGTAAATCATGTGAGTGAAACCTCAATCGCAAAATCTAATCAACATGGGATAGAATTTTAGGGTCAAGTCTCATCACCAAAATAAATTAATTCTCCACTAAAAGGAGGAGATTCTTCCCTAACTTTCCACTGACCGTAATTTGGAATTTGGATCAAAATCAAGGCAAGGTGTTGCGACTGGATGTCCCGAAGTTAACCTAGGGATCATTTTTTTAAATATATGTGGTCTTGTTAATTTCCATAGAGTTTGGGTGGTTAATAATATTAGGGGATCATAATTTAATGAATTTTAATAATATGGGATAATGATAAATGAATGGTGAAGGGGCTAGATTAGATCAACTATGTCTTCTCATATAAGTGTTTTTAAAGAAATTGTGTCTTTGATTGTTCTTGTTTGTTGTTTAGTTTATTATCCGAAAGTCACAAAACCAACCCCCCTCCATATTTTGTTTCATTTGTTTTCACTTATTTCCCTCTTTTTATTCAAGCCTATTAAGGGGTTTTTAATTCACTTTCTCCTTGAGAGAACGACCTAGGTCAGCCATTGTGCTACACTTAGTTAAATCACAATCATTTTTTGAAAGCGTTTTTGACAACACACATCAAATTGGCATCATTAATGGGGAGGAAAGTTTTCCATTCAACCAATTTTAGGAAAGTTCTTTGTTACTATTTTTTATTTTTATTTTCTTTTCTTATCCTCCCTTTTCTTTTCAGTTCTCTCTTCCCCACTTTTTTTATTACCATCAATTGAAACATCATTTAATGATATTGGTGTCAGTTGATTTTTGTTTCTATCTTTTCTAGGATTTGTGAAACAATCCCATCCTGAGGATCTCCTTAATCTAGACTCTGATATTGAGTGTAGCCTTAGGGCTCAAATCAGACAATCTTGATCTACGGTAAGTTTTGACATTTACCCAACTGGGGAATTCCTCCACTCTAGGAATTTTGAAATTCAAAACTCTTCTAAAACAAATACTACACTAAATAAAATGGATGAAAATAACAACAATGAACTTAATAAGACTATTCAAGAGTTGGCCGTACCTGATATTAATTATCAACCTACATGAATTGTATATGAAACTCTAGAATCAGACTTTAAACTAAAATCTGGGTTAATTCACCTGCTTCAAAAATTTCATGGCTTATCTGGTGAGGATCCAAATAAACATTTAAAAGAATTTAATGTGGTATGATCAACAATGAAACCAAGAAATGTCTCTGAATATCAAATAAAACTTAGAGAATTCTCGTTCTCACTTGATGGAACTGTTGAGGATTGGATGTATTATTTACAACATAACGATGTAACATGTTGGAATTATTTGAAATGTCTTTTCTTGCAGAGATTTTTTCCAGCGTCAAGGACCACTTCCATTCAAAAGGAGATCTCAAGGATCAATAAGTCACATAGGGAGTCAATGTATGAGTATTAGGAGAGATTCAAGAAGTTGTGTACAATCTTCCCACATCACTAAATTAGTGAGAAACTCCTCATCCGGTACTTCTATGAAGGACTCACACATATAGAGTGAAGTATGGTGGATGTTGCGAATGGAGGGGCACTGGTTGACAAAACACCAGTAGTCGCACGTGCATTTATTGACAATATGGCACAAAACTTTCAATAATTTAGTGATCAAGGTACCCCACATGTTAGTGGAGTATATTAGGTAAGTCCATCTTCTCTTGACAGTTATTTGATTGATACGAAGTTGGAATAATTGACAACTATGGTGAGACAGATCACTTTGCCACAAAATAAATCCCAAGCCCCTCCTTCAAGGCCTTGTGGCATTTGCACTAGGACAAGCCACCCAACTGACTGTTGTCCCCAACTACAAGAAACAAAAAAATTATGCAGTAGGGTTTTTTGGGAGACCATATCAGCAGCAAAAACAACTATATGCCCAAAATAAGTTTGATCCATTTTCTATAACATATAACCAATGGTGTAAGGATCAATCAAACATGAGGTATGGATTTGGACAACAACAAAGGCCCCCTTTTCAACAAAACTTCCAGCATCCTCTACCTTACCAGCAGGGTTTCCAATAACCCCAAAGGAGATTTAAATCCCAAGAATTAATAATCCAATAGCAATGGAATCCCCCAACCAAGGTAGATTCTAACACTAATGACCTTTTAAAAGAAATTTTTATTAATCAATAGAATGAGATGAAGATTCAAGGTTTGGAGTTGAGAGATTTAAAGACTCAAATGATCCAAATTACCACTTCCCTATATGAACTGATAAGTAAAAATTCTGGAAATCTACCTTCCCAAACTACTCTAAATCTGAAGGGGGATGTTAGTTCCATCACATTGAGAAGTGGTAAGCAAATAACTAAGGCTTCTCCACCTACCATTCCACCGGGATTCACCAAAACTTCAGAGAATCCCCATTCAATAACAACTGATGAGTATCCCATAGAGAAAGAAAAAGGTAAGAAAAAGATCGATGATGTTCCTCGTAAACCCCTTCCCTTTCTAAACAGGGTTGTAAAAACCAATAAGATGGATGAGGAGGCGATGAAAAAAGAAGTTTTGGACACATTCAAGCATGTGGAGATAAACATCCCCCTTATTGAATCCATCAAGAAAATCCCAAGGTATGAGAAATTTATAAAATAAATTTTTACTAATCAAATAGGTATCAAGGGAAATGAGACGATCAATATTGGAAGGAATGTGTCAGCACTCATTAAAAAAACTCTGGAAATGCCAAAAAAAGTGCAAGGATCCCAGGAAATTCACCATCCCATGCACCATAGGGAAGTTTCACTTTTCTGATGCTATTTGTGATTTAGGAGATTTCATAAATGTAATGTCTCACTCTGTATTTTCTTCCTTGTAGGTTGGTGAGTTGAAGCCGATGAGAGTAGTAGTACAGTTGGTAAATAGACCTATAGAATATCTAGTGGGAGTCCTTTAGGGTTTACTTGTTTGGGTAAGAGAAATGATCTTTCCAACATATTTCTACATTTTTAGCATGAAGGATGATCAGGTATGTTCTCATGCTCCAATTATCTTAGGTAGGACCTTCCTCAAAACTGAAAAAACAATCATAAATGTCCATGAGAGTACACTTTCCAGATATTTTAGAGATAAAGTTTTTATATTTAATGTTATGGATTCCATGAAGTACCCCTCATAGGACCATTCTACTTTTGGTATATCCCATTTTGAACCACTAAATAAAAATCCCATGGAATTTGATTGTCCTATGCTTTGGGAGATTATGAGTATTCTTTCTAGTTTGATGTCTAAGATCACCTACACACTTGTTTATAATGCACAAAACTATCTTATATTTTATTTTGAAATGGAATCATATTCTGATTTTGATCATGTTCAATCTAATTATGACATGGCTATTGATTATGCTAATGGATTTGATGAATTATTCTCTGATTTTAATGATGTTTATTCTGATACTGATGTTATTTGTGCACATATTTTAGTTCCTTCAATGTTTCCATCCATACATCACCCCCCTTAATTGGATCTCAATCCATTTCCACAAAATATAAAATACTCATACTTGTTAAGTGGTGAGATATTACTTATTGTAATTTCTAATAATATTTCTTTTAAACATAAAGAAAAACATTTTAATCTTTTGAGGGTGAACATTAAGGAAATCGGGTGGACCTTGGCTAACATATTAGGTATCAGAACCTCCATTTTCATGAATAGGATTCTATTGTAGGATGGGTCTAAACTGATTAGGCATCCTCAAAGGAGACTGAATCCAACACTTTTGGAGGTTGTTAAAAAAGAGGATGAAAATTTTCTCGAGAAATTTATAATATATCCCATTTCAGATTCAAATTGGGTGAGCCCTATTCAGATTGTTCCTAAGAAAAGTTGTTTTACTATTGTTAGAATGAGAGAGAGGAGTTAGTTCCAATGAGGGTACAAAACAGTTGGCGTGTGTGTATTGATTATAGGAAACTAAATCAATCCACTCGCAAGGACCATTTCCCCCTCCCATTTATTGATCAAATGTTTGAGAGAATAATTGGGAAGACACATTATTGTTTCTTGGATGGATTTTCTAGTTGTTTTCAGGTTCTCATATATCCAGATGGTTAGAAGAAGACAACATTCACTTGTCCATTTGGCACTTGTTCATACCGGAGGATGCTATTTGGACTTTGCAACACCCCAGGTACCTTCCAAAGATGCATGGTGAGTATGTTTTTCTGATTTTTTTGAGACCTTTATGGAGGTATTTATGGATGATTTTATAGTGTATAGATCCTCATTTGATGAATTTATAAGTATTTTGGAAAAGGTTTTGAATTTTCGTATTGAGAAGAATCTGGTCTTGAACTTTGAAAAGTGTCATTTCATGGTAGATTATGGAATTGTCTTAGGGAATGTAGTGTCAAAACATGGGACAAAGGTTGAAAGATCTAAGATAGACATTATTTTATCCTTACCCTATGCTTAATGTGTGCGTGATATTAGATCTTTCCTAGGGAATGCAGGCTTTTATCAGCGCTTGATCAAAGATTTTAGTAATATTGCTCTTCCATTGTCATTATTACTTTAAAAGGATGATGATTTTGTTTTTTATGATTCATGCAGGGTAGCATTTGATGATCTTAAGAAGTGTCTAACCAATCCACCAATCATACAGCCCCCACAATGGGACATTCCTTTTGAGCTTATGTGTGACGCATCCAACTTTTCAGTTGGATCTATCTTATCACAGAGGGTGGAGGGATGTTCACATGTGATTACAATTACATTGAGGACATTGGATTCATCACAATCAAACTACACTACCACGGAAAAGGAGTTTATTGTCATTATATATGATTTAGATAAATTTCATTCATATTTATTAGGCTCTAAAGTAGTTGTTTTTTCTGACCA
Organism: Viscum album; assembly: GCA_963277665.1. NCBI lineage: Eukaryota > Viridiplantae > Streptophyta > Magnoliopsida > Santalales > Viscaceae > Viscum > Viscum album. The sequence continues at coordinate 598,377,194 of OY728167.1, read as the reverse complement.
TGTAGTTCTAAGGTACCTTTTGAAGAAGCCAGACGCAAAGCCTAGACTTATCTGATGGATGATCATTCTTCAAGAATTCAATATTGAAATAAATGACAAGAAGGGGTCTGAAAACCTAGTTGTGGACCACATGAGTAGGATTACTCACACACTAGAGGCTGACACCTTGGACCAGATACCACTTTGGGACACTTTCCATGATGATCGTCTTTATTCCATCTTAGGTACGCATCCTTGGTATGTTGATTTAGTTAACTACCTTTTTGAATCTGAAATCCCTACAAATTTAAAGAAATATCAAGTCCAAAAATTAAAATGTGAGTCTCAGTATTATTTTTCGAATGATCCCTACATATGGTGCATGTGTAGTGATCAATTTATTAGGAGGTTTGTTCCGGATCATGAGTTTGAGTTTGTTCTGCAATTCTATCATGCACTTGCTTGTGTTGGACACTTTGGACCCCAACAGACAGCTAGAAATTTTTTGGACTCTGGATTATATTTTCCTAGGTTATTCCATGAATATCATGTGTTTTTCAAGTCAGGCTTACATTGTCAACACATTGGAAACATTTCTAGGATACATGATATGCCTCAACAACCCATTTTATTTTGTGATATTTTTTTATGTATGGGTCATTGATTTTGCGGTTCTTTTCCCTGGTTCTTTTGGTTTCCTGTATATTTTGGTTCCTGTTTATTATGTGAGCAAATGGATGGAGTCTAAGGCCACCAGGACTGATGATTCTCATGTTATTGTGTACTTTGTCAAAGCACCGATTTTTTTTCATTTTGGAGTACCGAAGTCCATCATTAGTGACTGACAGACACACTTTTTCAATCGTAATTTGGCTTCCCTCCATAAAAAGTATGGGGTGACACACAAAACATCAACACCATACCACCCCCAAAGAAATGGCCAGCATGATGTTTAAAATAGTGAGTTGAAACAAATTTTTGAGAAAACTGTGCAGCCAAATAGGAAGTATTGGAGCAAGCGCTTGGAAGATGCATTGTGGGCTTATAGGACAGAATACAAGACCCCCATTGGTATGTCCCCATTTTGGATTGTTTTTTGTAAAATTTTGTCATCTCCCCATGAAAATTGAGAATCAGGCATATTAGGCTATAAAGAAATACAACATGTATTTTTTCCAAGATGGAATCTAAAGGAAACTTCAAATTCAAGAGCTTGAAGAAATTTGGTTGTCTTGATATGAGAACTCAAGTCTCTAAAAGTAAATATCAAAAGCATCTCCTGATAGAATGATGAAATAAAGGGAGTTTCTTGTTGGAGAGAAAGTTCTTATCTATTGTTCATGACTAAAGATGATGCCTGGTATGTTGAGTTCTAGATGGTTAGGTCCTTGTATTTTATGTAATTTTTTCCCTTATGGTGTAGTGGAGATCGTACAAGAGGACACTGGAAGGATCTTTACAGTAAATAGACAATGTTTAAAGAAAAACATTGAAGGAACTCCTATTGATGCAGTAGATTTCATAACACTACATAATCACATCATCACTTGATCATATCAGGTTGTTCCTAACCCTTTCACCTTTATATTATTTTTCCTATTTAAAATTATACATTTCATGTGTTAATGGTTTCACATTTAGGACAATGCAATATTTTAAGTGTGGGGTGGATAAAATTTTGGGGTAGTAATTTAGGATTTGAATTTGTGTTTTTTGTGTGTGTTTTCTGTTAAGTATTTTGTTATAAATTTCAAAAAAAAACAAAAACAAAAAAAACCAGAAAAATATATCATGTGTCATATTCATTTAGATATGGAATATATTAACAATGCATGTTTTCAAAATTCATTGGTTTTATGATAATAATGAGAAATATTTCTTCATAAAAGGGTTGATTTTAATAAAAACTAAAGTCGTTGATGATATGATTGGTTGTGTCATTATTAAACCTTTTAGATTTTGACATCATTATTTGGGATATTTTTTCATGGTAAATTGTTTCATTGATTTCTCCACACAAATTTTCAAGAAACCATGACTTGTGAAATTTTTCCTACTCAATTGAAGGTATAGTCAAGTTAGGTAAAAATTTAATTGGTTGACACATATGTTCATTTCTCTTCTGATTAGTTTCATTACTGTACCGAATTGACCTATGTGTGTGTACCTGTTATCCCACTGTTGTACGCCCTCAAAAAAATATGGGTTGTGTCTTAGGCAGGTCAAAAACCACTCTTCCTCGACCTTTGATCTTTTTATAACTATTACAATTAGTTTCGTGAGGAGATCAAACACTGGTTGATATTAGAGTGTGATATTTCTTCCAAGTGCAACTAAAAAAACAAAAAATAATAATAAATGAGGTGAGTGATGAAGTGTACAACATATGGGGATATCTAGGTCGAGAGCTTAAGGTTTGAATTTTGGGAATGTTTAAGTTAGTGGGTCTTGAAATTTGATTACAAATGAATATAGAATAGGTTCAGTGAATTAAACCATGTAAGAATAATTGTTTTACTTGACTTTAATATACTGAATAAAGGGTGGATTTATGAGCTTGGAATGGTCGGCACACACACATGTGGAGAATTAGTGTCATGGTAGACCCATGACTTGTTTCGCTATAATTAGTGTCATTAATATCATGGGATTTTGTTTTGAGACAATTTAGGAGACAATTACTTTTAAATTTATTGATATTGACTTCTTGATGAGATTCTTATTTTTTTTATATTTCTACCATGGATTGACAAATATGAACATGCATATCTTGTCACAATTTTTTGTATTACATGATATGATGTTTTTCCCAGGAGTGCAAAGGGGTAAGTGTGGGGGAGCTGATAAAAAAAATTATTGACAATTTTATTGATAATAAATGATATAATTTCCTTGTATTGTGCTAAATATGTTCAATTATGGAATATTTGGGATTATATCATTCATTTTCAAATTTGATGAAAATTACAATTTCGCCCTTATAAAATTTATTGTATTATTACAAACATAAATATGATTCTGTAAATTATTTTAGCTTTGAATTTTAGAAATATGTTCCTAACTAGATTTTTCACAACTTTCATTTAGAAAATCAGAGCTGGATCATGCATTTGAGTGGGTTAAATGGGTCATGAAGAAAAATATGGACTGAACTATCTAGATTGGACATCACCTCACCATTTGTGATGTATCTTATTCATATGGGCTTGTATAGAGTTCAAATTTGGAGGGAAGCTCCAGAACATGATTTATAACAAATAATACTTCTAGAAGGCCGTACAATTCACGTGTTTTGGAGGTCAACAATGTGGTAAAACTTGGAGTAAAATATTTTGACGAATTTCCCTTTCACACTTAAAAACATTTTTTAACCCTATCCCTCTCAAACTATATTTAAATGATACTTTCACTATTTGGGAGGGTGGGAAGAGTATTTCGTAAGGTCTGACCAAAAGGGTGGATCTTGGGAACACCTCACAACCCTTGGAAGAAGTAAGGCCTTGTGCAAAGATCTCTTCTAAGAAGTCTCTCATCTCCCACCTCCACTTTGTTTTCCTTGTTTTTAGCTTGTAATGTGGATTTTATTCAATAAATCTTCTGTATTATTCTCTTTAATATTTATATTTTTATTATTGGGCTGGAATATAAGAGTGTATATGAGATTGTTTGTTCCCCAATCAATCAATTGCTTATGAAAAACGCCTCCATGATAACAAATCCGCCCATGGAAGAGTGATTTCTTCCATAGTTGATTCAATCCCTACTCCATTCATTTATTTATTTTGAATCCATAAACATACTGTAAATCATAAATTGTGATCAATTAATTGAGTTTTAATTTATAAGTTACTCGATCGGCTTGCACTTGACCGCGTGGTTGGGCTTGTGTAAATTATGTGAGTGAAACTTTAATGGAAAAATCTAATCAACTTGGGATAGAATTATAGGGGTCAAGTCTCATCCCAAAAATCAATTAATTCTCCACTCCAAGGAAGAGATGATTCCCTAATTTTACAATGACATAAGTTGGCTTTTGTATCATAATCAAGTTAGGGTGTTGCGATTGGATGTCCCAAAGTTAACCTAGGGATATTTTTTTAAATATTTGTGGTCTTGTTAATTTCTGTAGGGTTCAGGGGTTGATAATATTAGTGGATCATAAATGAATGAATTATAATAATATATGATAATGATAAGTTAATGGTTAAGGGGGTAGATTAGATCAACTATGTCTTCTCATATAAGTGTTTTTAAAGAAATTATTTCTTTGTTTGTTCTTGTTTGTTATTTAGTTTATTGTCTGAAATTCAAAAAACCAACCCCCCATCTTGGGTTTCATTTTTTTCACTTATTTCCCTTTTTTTATTTTATTCAAGCCTATTAAGGTTTGTTTAATTCACTTCCTCATTGATAGAATGACCTAGATCATCCATTGTGCTGCACTTAGTTAAATCAAAAACATTTTTGAGAGTTTGTTCCACAACGCTCTTCAGTATCATTATATTATATCCCCAATAAATCATAATATTCATCAAAGGTTTTTGGAATAAATGAAAATAATTTTAAAAGATCAATGGAGCATTTCATGAGGAAAATACCCTTCTAATTTTGAAATCACCTATTTAAAGTCTAAAAATTTCTAGAATATTATGAAAAACATTTTATTTAAAAATAAACATGGAATATTGTAAATAAATATTCAAATAAAATAATATTAATAACTTTGAAAAAATCATTTTGTGCAGTAAACATTAAAATAAATATTTGGTTCACACCTTTGGTAAAAAGTAAGTCACTTAGAAAATGATTGGAAGATTCCTTTTAAACATTTTTATAGAAATTAAATCATTGATAAAAATTAATTTAATTAATCATTCTATAATACTAAAAAAATTAAAAAAAGTAAAGAAAATATGGATATGGTAGAAAATGATTCTTGACTGAATAGAAAAAGAAAGTGAGTTTTCCCGAAAAACATTTTCCATACTTTTGAGTACATAGAGAGAGAAAAATTAAATTAAAACATGTGATTTATAGAAATAACAAGATTATAATAAAATATATGGGTTTTAACATAAAAATATAATATAATTCTTCCAACATAAACTTAAACATAAACAATCCTAAATAAGGATGAGATTGTGAAATAAACCCTTAACTCATGTATGACTTGCTTAGTTTGTGCTTCTAAATTAATGTAGAATAAATGAAAATTTATTATAATTCTATAACAGAACCATATAAATAAATATAATATCATATACGATCTACTTATAACATTTCAACATCCTTTTATTAATAATTATTTATTAAAATTGTCATTCTGAGTGTTAAATATTTCATTTTTTATATAAGTTTCAGTTCAATAGTTTTAGTCCTTGTATCTTGATCATGGTTCCATAATATCCAAAACCATAATGATTTTATAATTATCATATTTAATCATTATATAAATTTTATAATCATTCATATAAATAGTTTATAAAAAAATGAATGTATCACTTCGTGGAGATGGTAATCCACACATACGGTCGAGCAACGTTATCATTTCCCAATGGATTATAATGTAAGAAGGTAGATAAGATATTATAATTATGGAATAATGGTTATGGAATAAATATCATATATAAACATTAAATAAATCATAATAATGAACCATGAAATATGGTGATGGAGAATGGATCATATCGCTATGTTGAGGTGGTAGTCCATACGTACACATAAGTGATACTTTCATTTCCCATTTGATGGAAAGAAGGGGGAAATGGTTTTCCCATAATCATAATAAAATATCAGTATATTTATGATACTATATTCATTATTTTATCATACAAACAATATATTTATAGGAAGTATAATAAGAAATAATCTTTCAAAGGGTCGATAAATATGATTACCTGTTCTTTGAGAGATCTCCTTTGGCTTACGCCTTAATCCTTCTTAGGATGGACTTGGGAGAATAAAAGAATATAAATAAATAAGTTAATTAATATATTAAGGTTTTTTTAGGGTTTTTCTGATATAGAGTGCTCAAATTTTGTGAATCAGGGTGGATAAGAGGTTCTACTTTATAAGTGTGGGGAGAGACACACATGGAATTACTTAAAGTTTTTAAATAATATAAAGTCATTTTCATATGAAAGTGGAACCAAATGGTTAGTAATTCAATTTTAAGATAATATAATTTATAAATATATTCAATAAAAAATATTTACAAAATTATAACTGTCATTTTTACCATTATCTCTTAGTTTAACCCCCCCATCAGTAAACCTACTTTAACCATTACTTAAGTGATAAGTTTTTACAGAGGTTACTATTAATAATGAACAAAAATTAAATTGAAATTTTTAATTAATATTAATTATGGGAATTATAAATATTTAAACAATTTTTAAATATTTAATTTTTTGAATTATTATAAATTAATGTTTATATAAGTTCACAAAATTCCATAAAAAATTAGAAAAATATTTTTTTAAGCATAAAAATGATTTTACAACAAAATAAAGTACAATGATGATTATGATATAATTAAATGGATTATTTTAAATAAAATTAGACTTATTTATATTTAAAACAAAATCAAAATATAAATTAACCTTTTAACTACTTGATTAAGAGATAATAATTAAAAACAGTTTTTATTTGAACAAAAACATCACTTTGGTTTCCAAAATGTTAGGCACATATTTCAAAGTTAAAAATTATATGTTTATATGAATCATATTACTTATTAAATATATATTTTTTATATAAAAAAGGTTTCATATACATTTAATTTATTTTTATATCATTATAATGTCATAAAAGTGACAGTTTTTTGTAAAATCGGTATTTTCACTATTCATCCAAAAATCAACTATTTCAAAAAATATCAAACATTCAACCTAATATAATTTTGATATGATGAATTAAAAAATGTGATTCATTTCATAAAAATCAATTTATAATTTTTTTTAATATATGTTTTAATCATATTTTTGAATAACGTTATATACATTATGTTATTGTTTCATTGGGAAAAAACTTACTATAATTGAATATTATGTGTTACACTTAAAACTCAATCCTCACTAGAGACAACCTGATTCCAATTTTTACTTCATTTATATTAGGGTTCAATTTTTTTTTATAAGAACCCCTTGAAAAATGCTCCATCAACCTAGTGTCTTTGCTGGGGAGGTAGGATACTGTTGTATTCTTTCTTTTATTTGTTTTTTCTTTGGAATGTGTTTGATACATGATCAGATCATGCTCATATCTCCTATTATATTTTGATCCATTGGTTTAAATAAATTCATTGGTAATATTTCTAAATTTGAGTATTACCAAGAATGTGGATAAGTATTTTATCACAATTCCTTTGATAGACTCTCCATCCACCTCTACTTCTACTACTAAATATGCCTTAGGATGTGAAAATGTCACGAACCACCTTCACCAAGATGAGTGAAGGGACAACAGATTTCCAGACCCTTCCTTCTTCATTTTGAAGGAGAGATAATGACCCTTGATACCTTCCTTCAATAGGTCACGAAGTGGCAACTAGCACCAAGGCTATAGAATCACACAAATGATGGAAGGCATTACCCTTTTATTTAGTAGGATCGGGAGATAAGATAGTAAATCCCAACAACACCAAAAACTGGAGGTAAAAGTAAAGTAAAAATCAAACCATTCCCATATTCATGTACAAAAGTAGGTGCTATAAAAGTACAAGGAAACCCCAAAGTAAAGTACCAAAGAAAAGAAAATAGCAACAACAACTGTCCCAACTTCTGAACTACTACGGTATCGCACAATCCCTGAAGTCCTCCTGGAAACCTGAAAGCAGTTTTATATACATAGGGTGAGCATTCAATTATACTCAGTAGGGAAAACCAAAATCTCTCATGCACAAGTGGGGATGCATTCTAATTCCCCATGAGAAAAGGATAAACTGAAGAACCTAGCAAGGAGAAATTATCCCCCCAAATCTCACTAAGGCACACTCCCCAAATAACGCAAGTCAAGTAATGTAATAGTAATAGAACATCAATATTTGGGTACCTCGTGCCACTTTCCCACTGGTTATTGAATACATCCTATGCATAGGACCTCTCCTGCCATTCTCACTGCAGTCCCATTTCCATTTCCCCCACCCGCACACACCTGGGATACCACAATCACACATCCCTCCCGCAAACACCTGGGCCATCACTACCACACATATCGCCCGCAAACACCTGGGCCACAACAACCACACGTAACCATTCCCACAAACACCTGGGCCAGAACAACTACCGCCACACCTGAAGACACCTGGGCCTCATCCCGAAGATACTTGGGAAACAATCTTCCCGCACACACCTGGGCCAATCCACCACAACTACCCTGCTAAAAGAATCTTGAGCTATAATGGACCTCAGGCCATCACAGCCTGCCCGAAGGATCTTGGGCTACTCAGTAAAGGGAGCAGAAAAGGAGCTAATAACCATCCACTCATAGGATTGTTGGGAAAAACACGCTCCCCCATGAATGGGGGTGTTCGTTACAACGTACTCAACTTGGGTGGGGAGAGAATAAGAAACATAAGAACTAAAATTATATATATAGGTAACAAGCACTCATCCAAACCTAGGGGTTCCAAACCATCCCAACACAAACACCCTCATTACTATTCATTCATAAGAAACACCACACCCACAAAAATGTCACAAATCATTCCTGAAAAACAATTTCCCATTGATCCATTCTTGTTTTCATATTCATGTAATTTCGTTTAAGTAAATTCTGCACTACTTGGAAACTAACAGGCATAGCCATGAGCTAAGGAAAGGAAAATATCCAAACAGCAATTAAAGCATTCACACCTAGTTCTCTTGTAGATTCACAAAAACAAAAGGGATCTGTGAGATCCCTCAAAGTACGTGGACAAAACTAAGCCTCAAGATACGGCCCCACACGGTCTCAGATTCACAACCCAACAACTGCACCACAACAAGGGATCCCATCCCCATCCATGTCACCCCACAAGAAACAAGCAGTACAACCACACATGTTTCCAAGATAGAGCAAGGGAGTTTCCATATTCCATCACACCATTAATTAAGTTTCTTATTTCTGTTTGGTTAACCAGGGTGATCACACAAGGATTTTTGTTCACTGGGCATACATTTAATCGGCCGAGTTTACGTGATTAACCAAATTTCCATGTCACATCCATTCAATTGCATGAATATCCAAAAAAACAGAGGTTCATTAGTGCGCAAGAAAAGACCACCAACGGCCATGATTTTCAGCATACATAAGCCCATACAATTCACAACACATAAACAAGGATAAAGAGTTTAGTAGAAACATCATGCACACCCCCTTCATCCTTTAAAAGTCCATTTATTATCTTCATTAAATTTTGGTTTCATCCATCCCCACAGAAACAATAGCATACCCACCCCGCATGATACACACTAAAGAGAGACGAAGGAAAAAAACTACTTGGATGATCAAAGATCGACATTTATCTCTGTGTTCCATGAACTGAGGATGCCCGACTTGTAGGGGAGTAACTTCTGGGACTCCCAGGATGAGTATGAAAGGCTCCAAAATAGGCATACCACTCAACCCTGGAAGGGGAAACTCCAAACTCACCATGTAAAGCAAAGAGTCCATCCAAGAAGAAGAACGAAGTAATTCTATTAGGATATAAAGATTAGATCTCAGCAATATGGGATATCAAGATCTTGCGCGGATTTAAATGTGGATCGTGGTTTCACCATGCAGTTGGGTGGTTACACATGATGGAATTAATTTTTATTTAATAATTCACATTGGGGAGGTGGCAGCAACAACTGTGAGTTAAAGGATTTTATTTAAACAGAGGAAAACATGTTACACGGACACACAATCAGGGTCCGTTGAGGGTCTCCCCACTCATAGGAATTTAAAACATTGTTTATGGGGCTAAAAACGGTGTTGAACCACTTTTAAAAGGTTAAAAAGACTTAAAAGTGTCATTATGGGAAAAATTGGGGAAGAAAATCCTGAAAAACCCCTCTCGCACTGATCGGTGGCTCACCGATCGATGACACACCGATGGGTGACCCACCGATCGGTGTCACCGATGGTTGACACCGTGATAGAATCCTTCCATCGAGACGCTTCCCTTACGATCCGGACCTTATGGTTCCAGGGCGTTCCCAACACTAGAAATTTGGAAAAGGGATGGACCACGAGGGTTGGGTCATTACAATAGATACCTCTAGAACTATTCTCATCCTCGAGAATCAAAGATAGACCTGAAGAGAAGAGAGGGGTCCGAACAATCACCTCAGAAGATACCTCTTGGGGACAAACCATCCCAAACAGCCATACCAAACCCATGGATCACATTGTCCTGACACACGAATTCGGGAGTTCCTTCCTCCAAGTCAAGATACTATCCGCTTTGGGCGGCACTGACTCGCCTGCGCGGGTTTAATCGCATCCATATTAATGCGTATTGATTAGGGATCAGGTCCTTCCTTCCCCACATATCAGGACTTTTCATAAACATTATTAAGGCAAGTAAACAAAACATCTCATACACCAACAAGGTCACCATTACATCACAAACCAGTACAAAGAAAACAGAACAAAACTCAAAACAGCTATCGGTACTGGGCGCGCATTTGTGCCTCTCATTCCTAGGTACACTCTTCGAGGCCACTGTGCCTCCACAACACACAAACCAAAGGGATGGTTCGTCCATTAAGTAATTTCTCCTTTCGATCCTCGATCATCACCAGTCTCTCCAAAAATGTAGCATTGTCCCATATATCCAACTCTCCCCAGTCAATGACATGGGAGTCATCGTGTAGATATCAACAAAGATGGGAGACGTGGAAAAAGTCATGGATCCTTTCCATCTGAGGTGGAAATGCCAACTAATACACCACCTCACTGACTTTACCCTACACTTCGAAGGGCCTGATGAACCTAGGAGAGAGCTTCCTCTCCTTGCCGAACCTTTACTGCCCACATTGAGGGGAAACCTTCATGAACACATGGTCTCTAACCTCGAACTCCAAGGGCATCCTCCTATGATCGGCATACGACTTCTGCTGATCCTGGGTTTCCTTCATCCTCTCACACACAAGTTAAACCTTCTCTATTGTGCTCTGCACTACCTCTGGGACAAGAACACCTACCTCCCTTACCTCGGTCCAGTACACAGGCGAATGACACGACCTTCCGTACAAGCCTTCAAACGGTGCCATGCCAATATTAGAGTGATAGATATTATTGTATGCAAACTCTACTAAGGGAAAATGTCATTCCCATGATCCCCAGATGTCCAAAACACATGCTCGTAGCATATCCTCTAATGCCTGTATGGTTTTCTCTGTATGCCCATCAGCCTGGGGGGGGGGGAAGCAGTGTTGAGGTGTAGCTGGGTGCCAAAAGCATGCTGCAATCCCCTCCAGACTCATGAGGTAAACCATGCATCCCTATCCGATACTATGGACCTCGGAACTCCATGAAACCACACCACCTACTCCATGTATCTTTGTGCAAAGGCATCCACTGCACTCGACTCCTTGATCGCCATAAAGTGAGCTGATTTCATCAGCCGGTCTACCACTACCCAGATAGAATCTCAGCCTCCTTGAATCCTGGGTAGTCTTGTGAGTAAATCCAACGATATTTCATCCCACTTACACTCGGGTACATCAAAAGGCTGCAACAAACCTCCTAGGACACAGTGTTCATCCTTCACCTGCTAACATACCAAGAACCTTTCCATGAACTTTGCCACTGCCCGTTTCACCCCGGGCTACCAAAACTATTCCCCCATGCCTCGGTACATCTTAGAAAATCCAAGGTGTGCCGCTACGAGTGAGTTATGGAACTCATGGAGAACTTCCTTGTGCATCATCTCTAGGACAAAAAACTTCCCTCAGAAAAGCATCTGATTTTGACCATCCTCTGACCACCCATCCGGAGTATTGCCTTGGTTAACCCGATCGTGCGTCACTTCACTCTCTAAGTCTCCCCACTGAGACTCCTCCACCTTCCGCAGTAGAGAGTATTGCACTGTCATCTAATACAGACAACCTCTACCACCATCCTCCCTTACATCCAAGTGTAGGGTGGCCAACTCCTCCATTTCCTTCCAAGAATCCACAGATTCATGAACAGATTCTCTCCGTGACTTCCTTCTTAAGTCATCATCCACAACATCCCCCTTACCTTCAGTGTAAGAGATCTCGAAGTTGTAGTCCTAAAAAACTCCACCCACCTTCTTTGTCGCAAGTTTATGTCCCACTGGGTAAAGATATGCCTCAAACTCTTGTAGTCCGTGAAGACCACAAATTTCACCCTGAGGAGGTAATGCCGCCACAATTTCAACAAGAACACTACCACTGCAAGCTATAGATCATGGGTGGAATAGTTATGCTCATGAGGACATAACTACATATACTCATAAGATATAACTCCTCGCTGATTCATCAGTACACACCATAGGCCAAGTCCAGAAGCATCAAAAAACATCTTAAACAACATCCGTTCTTCTAGTAACCTCAGCACTGGGGCACTAACTAGCTTCTCCTTTAGATAAATGAAGGATTCCTAGAACTTCTTACTCCACACGAAGGCCTAGTCCTTTCTCATCAACGCTGTCAAAGGAGTTTCAACTCGAGAGAACTTGGGTACGAACCTCCGATAATAGCCTGCCAGACCTAGAAAATTGTGAACCTCTGTCACATTCTTGGGTACTTCCCAAGAAACAACTACTTTAACCTTTAACGGATCAAATGCTACCCCTTTTTTAGACACCATGTGTCCATGTAAATTCACTTATCATGTTATGAACTTACACTTGGACAATTTCCCATAGAGATGGTGGTGTCGAAGGATTTCCAAGACCTTCCTGAGGTTCTTAGTATGTTCCTCCTCTAATCTTGAGTAGATAAAAATGTCATCGATGAACACAATGATGAATTGTTCTAGAAACTCATGGAAAACAGTGTTCATGAGCCTCATGAAAATAGTAGGTGCGCTCATAACACCGAACAACATGACTACAAACTCAAAGTGCCCATACCTACACCTAAAAGCAGTCTTCGAAATATCAATATCATTCACCCTTAACAAGTGATACCCAGACCGCAGATCAATCTTAGAGAACCAAAATACTCCCCTCAGTTGGTCAAAGAGATCGTCTATCCTTGGGAGAGGGTAACGATTCTTTACCGTTACCTGATTCAGTCTCCGGTAGTCTATGCATAGCTTAAGACCGCCATCTGCCTTCTTCGCGAACAAGAACAGATCACCCCATGGCGACATGTTGGGTCAGAAAAAAACCTTCTTCATCAGATCATCAATCTAAATCTGCAACTCCTACAACTCAGAAGGCGCCATCCGATAAGAATCCATGGAAATTGGACGGGCACCGGGTTGTAAGTCTATACCGAACTCAACGTCACATCAAGGGGGTAGAGTCAAAAAATCCTTGGGAAAAACGTCTAGGAACTCTCTAAAAACTCTCGGAACATCCATCATCTCATAATCCCCTGATTCTACTAAAATCTCGAACAACATAGAAAGAAGGGGCTCCAAACGCTGTTTTCCCACCTGAAAACTATGTTCGTCAACAAAAACCACACGTTGGCCATCCTCAACGGAGAACATGACTCTCCTCCGGAAACATTTGATAACAACGGACACAGAAAAGATATAGTTGATCCCTAGGATGACATCATATGGTTGTATCTGCAATAGTAGAAGATCTATGCTAGACTGATGTGGACTTATCATCAGTCTACACCCTCGACAAACATAAAACAAGTCGGTCTCACCCCCAATTGGCGTACTCAAAACCAGGGGCATTAGAAGTCTCTCAGCATCTAAACCCAGAGCACGGGTCATAATGGGTGCAACAAAGTAGTGTGAAGCTCCTGTATCAAACTACGTGTGGACAAGAGTACTAAACAGGCTGATCGTACCTCGAACGACTTCCAGCCCTACAGGAACTGCTGCCTCTACGGCGTGAAACTACCCACACCCAGCTCCTCTACCCCTCTGTTGTCGACCGCCTCCCCAACCACGCCCTGGTAGAGGTCCCTAAGGAGCGCCCTATGGCCGGCCTCCCCCTGTAACATCTTCCCTCAGAGGAGCGGGAGCTCACTGTCCCCGCTACTGCTGCTCCTGAAAGGGCCTGACCAGAAGCTGTCATTGTTGAGGTGGGAGCTGAACCTGCTCACCCCCACTATACTTTTCTTGGTCCAGGCACTGATTATCAAGGTTCCCATAGCTCCCAGAGATGAAGAACCTCGGTCCTTAGCCTGCAAGGAAGGGAAAAGGACTGGGGGATCGAAACTGGAACATTTGGGGCCTACTCCCCACTAGTCAAAACCTGGAAGGCCCTGATGCTGGAGGCATGCTACTGACAGCCTTACCCTTTGAATAACTCCACTGGATCCCCTCTTGCGGCACACCTCCCATCGTGTTCATTGTTTCTACCACTTCATCCTTCTTCTAGACCTCCAAGTATGTAGGTAGAGTGAAGGGAGTAACAGCATACTGAAGAAAAGGTTGGAGTGCCTCTTTTAGATGTCTCTCCTAAGACTCCTCATCTAAAAAAAGGTCTGGAGCAAAACAAAAGAGATCCTTGAACTTGATCCCCAAGTCCCTCACTGACATGATCCCCTGCTGGAGGGAGATCAGATCCTGCCTCTTCTCAGCCTTCATCGTGGAAGATAGGAATTCCACCCAGAACTCCTTCACGAATTCAGTCCATGTAACCTCAGCCTCCCTCTTCTCCCCAAGGTATAGATTCCACCACTGACGAGCTGCTCCCTGCATCTGGCTTATAGCCAGAGGAATCCAGTACTCTGTCGGAGCCTAGATCAAGCTAAAAGCTATCACCAGCTCCTCAATCCAGCTCTCTGTCTCCATGTCTGAGACGATTCCCTCATACTTCTCGAGGGCCTGTTGCTGACAGGCATGAAGCATCCTCTGCCACTGGTCATCCTTCTCCTCTCGATCATCCCTTTCCTGATCATCCAAAACAGCCTCTTAGGCCTCGATCTCCCATACTACTCGTGGTCTTCATCCAGGTTCCACAGCTGTAAGGTAAAAAATGAATACCTAAGCCCAAGTAGTGTAGAATGTTGCTTTTAAATTTTTCTTAAACATTTTATTTATTTAAATTCCCAGGAAACCCAGAACACATAATAACCCAAGTCATTATGATGCATGTACCTTTCCTAGGGTCTCTACCCTGCAATCTGTGTAGCCTCACTTGGTCATTCGATAGACCCAGAGTCCTTGCATCGGATCACGAGGGGCCCTAAAATCATGTGTCCTAGCCAGTCTTACCTAGCCTATTTCACACACCAAGATTTCCTAACATTGTTTCCCTACCATCCCATGCAATCCTCACTACGCCTAACCCCTATCTTCATACTATCTCTCAACCATCACATTTGATACCATTCTGTCATGACCAGCTTTCACCAAGATGAGAGAAGGGACAGCAGATTTCCAGACCCTTCCTCCTTCAAGTTGAAGGAGAGATAATGACCCTAGAGACCCACCTTCAATAGGTCCTAGAGTGGCGACTAGCACCAAGGGTATGGAATCACACAAGTTGTGGAAGGCATTACCCTTTTTATTTAGTAGGATCAGGAGATAAGATAGTAAATCCCAACAACACCAAAAACTGGAGGTAAAAGTAAAGAAAAAAACAAACCATTCCCATATGCATGTCCAAAAGTAGATGCTACAAAAGTACAAGGAAACCCCAAAGTAAAGTACCGAAGAAAAGTAAACAGCAACATCAATTGTCCCAACACCCGAACTAGTATGGTCACGCATTATCCCTGAAGTCCTCCTAGAAACATGAAAGTAGTTTTATATACGTAGGGTGGGCATACAAGTATACTCAGTAGGGAAAACCAAAAGCTCTCATACACAAGTGGGGAGGCATTCTAATGCCCTGTGAGAAAAGGATAAACTGAATCACCTAGCAATGAGAAACTATCCCCCCAAACCTAACCAAGGCACACTCCCAAAATAACGCAAGTTAGGTAATATAATAGTAATAGCACATCGATATTTGGGTAAACTGTGACACTTTCCCACTGGTTATTGAAGACATCCTACGCATTGGACCTCTCCCGCCATTTTCACTGAAGTCCCACTTCCATTTCCCCTGCCCGGACACACCTGGGCTACCACAACCACACATCCCACCCACAAACACCTGGTCCATCACTACCACACATCCCGACCACAAACACCTAGGACACAACAACCACATGTAACCACAGGCGCAAACACCTAGGCTAGAACAACTACCGCCACGCCCGAAGACACCTGGACCTTATCCCGAAGATACTTGGGAAACAATCTGCTTGCACACACCTGGGCCAATCCACCACAACTACCCTTCCTGAAGAATCTTGGGATATAATGGACCTCATGCCATCACATCCTGCCCAAAGGATCTTGGGATACTCAGTAAAGGGAGAAGAAAAGGAGATAATAACCAGCCACTCATAGGAGTGTTGGAAAAAACACCCTCCCCCATGAATGGGGGTGTTCGGTATAATGTACTCAAATTGGGTGGGGCGTGAATAAGAAACATAAGAACTAAAATTATATATATAGGTAATAAGCACTCATCCCAACCCAGGGGTTCCAAACCAGCCCAACACAAACACCCTTATTACTATTCATTCATAAGAAACACCACATCCACAACCATGTCACAACTGATTCCCGGAAAACAATTTCCCATTGATCCATTCTTTTTTCATATTCAAGTAATTCTATTTAAGTAAAATTTTCACTATTTGGAAACTAACAGGCATAGCCACAAGCTAAGGAAAGGAAAATAGCCAAATAGAAATTTAAGTATTCACACCCGGTTCTCTTGTAGAGTGACAACAACTAAAGGGATCTTTGAGATTCCTCGAAGTACTAGGACCAAACCATGCCTCAAGATACAGCCCCACATGTTCTCATATTCACAACCCAACAACTGTACCACAACAAGAGACCCCATCCCCATCCATGTCACCCCACATGAAACAAGAAGAACAACCACACATGTTGCCAAGACAGAGCAAGGGAGTTTCCAGATTCCATCATGCCATTCATTATGTTTGTTATTTATGTTTGGTTAACTGGGGTGATCACACAAGGATTTTTTTTCACTGTGCATCAATTTAATCGGCCATGTTTAAATGATTAACCAAATTTTCATGTTACATCCATTCAATCGCATGAATATCCAGAAAAATCGAGGTTCATTAGTGTGCAATAAAAGACCACCAATGGCCATGACTTTCAGTAGACATAAGCCCATAGAATTCACAACACATAAACAAGGATAATGATTTCATCATAAACATTGCACACACCACCTTCATCCTTTAAAATTCCATTTATTATCTTCATTAAGGTTTGGTTTCATCCATCCCCGTAGAAACAATAGCATACCCACCCCTCATGATACACGCTAAAGAGAGACGAAGGAAAAAACCCTACTTGATTGATAAAATATCGATGTTTGTCTCCACGCACCAAGAACTGCGGATGACCGACTTATAGGGGAGTAACTTCTGGGACTCCCAGAATGAGAAGGAAATGCTCCAGCACAGGCTCACCACTCGACTCCGGAAGGGGAAACTCCAAACGCACCAAGGAAAGCAAAGAGTCCAGCCAAGAAGAAGAATGAAGGAATTCTATTGGGATATAAAGATGAGATCTCGATGTTACGGGGTATGAATATCTTGCATGGATTTAAAAGCGGATCATGGTTTCACCATGCGGTTGGGTGGTTACACACGATGGAATTAATTTTTATTTAATAATTCACATCGGGGAGGTGGCAGCAACAGTTGTGAGTTAAAGAATTTTATTTAAACAGAGGAAAACACATTACACGGACACACAATGAGGATTCGTTGAGGGTTTCCCCACTATTAATAATTTAAAACATTGTTAATGGGGATAAAAACAACATTGAACCGCTTTTAAAAGGATAAAAAGACTTAAAAGTGGCATTACGGGAAAAATTGAGGAAGAAAATCCCAACAAGCCCCTCTCACACCAATCGGTGTCCCTGATGGTTGACACCGTGATGGCATCCTACCATTGAGATTTCACCCTTATGATCCGGACCTGATGGGTCCAAGGTGTTCCCACCACCAGAAATTTGGCCAAGGGATGGACCACGAGGGTTGGGTCATTACAGAAAACATAGAAGAAAATCTAGCTCAATTGAATATGAAACTTAGATAGTTATATACACCTAACCTTAATAGTTATAATATTCTACTAAAATTGAATAATAAATATGATTTTGAAATTAAAATTATAAAGATTCAATTATTTCTTAAGTTTCATGGTTTGGCAGGAGAGGACCCCAATAGAAATTTGAATAAATTCAAGGATATATGAAATAGTTTTAAACCTAGAGGATTCCTTGAGGCTCATATTAGTTCGAAGGCCTTTCCATTCTCTTTAAAATGAAAGTACAATTAATTGATGTAAAACCTTTCTCTAAGTGAATTCACCACCTAGGATAAACTCTAGAGGTCCTTTAGAAATTTTTCCCTGCTTTGAGGAGCACCTAGATGGGGAAGAAGATTTATAGAATTTATAAATTGAGTGGAGAAACTTTATATTAGATTTGGGGTAGATTCAAGATTATAACATCATTCGTCCTATATCAACCCATTTAATACCACCATTTGATAGTGTTATTTTACCAAGGAATACTAGAAAATGACATAAATTTTTTGGATGCTTATTATATAGAATCGCTTATTCAAAATTCTACTTGTGAAGCTAGAGAGATGATAAAGATGATCTCACCAAACTATCATCAATTCAGTACAAGATCCACTACTATAATTGTACATGAGGTAAAAATTTCCAACTCTACTATAATTGAAACTAAAATTAAATAAATAATCTATCTTTTAAGAAAATTATAAATGGATAAGGTCAATGAAGGATCATCATTTTAAACCCCTCAAGTGTTCCATATATTCAACTCCTTGGTGAATTCTAAGTTAAGGGTTTCTCATCTCACTTTTTTTATGAGACAAATGTCATTTTCCCCACCTGTTTATTTCATGTGTTTTATATAATACCCCTTTTTATATGTTATATCATGAATATCTTTATATTCATTGTATTTAATGTTTCATTTGATTTTATTTCTTTCATGGGGTTTATGATTCAAAAGTTACCTAAGTGGTTTGGTTTTTAAGTTATAATCTCATTTTTACTAATATTGTTTATGTTTAAAATTCATGTGATGAAATTATATAATCTATCACTACCAAATCATATTTATTTTATTCTCCTATAGTTATTCATGTAATTTTCAATCAACAATACCATTTCCACTCTTTGTTACTTAATATGATTAATAAAACGTTTTTTAAAAAAACATACTTTATTTCCTCTTGGTTAGAAATATTTTTCTTCCACATCCATATTTTATTTATAATGTTTTTACTATTATACAAAGATTTATTAAATTCATTTTTACCCATGTTTTTATTTCTTTAAAAAAAAATAAAATGGATATTATTGTTGTTTTCCAAATAAGGTACTTTTTTCTAAAAGTGTGAATGGAATCTTTGTTTTAATATACACCGCACAAAAGGATTTTCCCACTATCATGACAACTATTTTATTTAAATATTCCTTTAGAATTTTCCATGGTTATTTTAAAATAAAATTTATTTCCCAATATCTTGGAATTATTTTTTATATTTTCATTAAGTGATTTCAAAATGAAAAGTTTACTTTACTCAAGAAATGTTCTGGTGATCTTTTCAATGTATTTTTATATATATCGACACCCATTGATGTTACAGGGGATATGATCCAATGGTACCATATTTTTTCTTTATCTGGATGTTTTATAATGATGAAATATTTATGTTTTATATTCTTTATTCAATACAGGTAATTGTTGACTTATAAGGAATTTTGAGAATGAATTGTATTGTCCATTCAAAATAAGAGGAATGCATAGAATGTAAAAGTGAAGGGTGGGTCCCGGTTATAGATAGCCCCTTAATCTATCGATAGGTCTCACGAGAAAAAACAAATTTCCATATTAGATGGGTTTTTGTTTTAAAATTTCCCATTTATTAATAATTGTGTCTTGGTTGAGAGACCTTGACGGTAAGATTCATGATATCTTGGTTGAGAGTTATTGATCATGATGTTCATATTTATGTATTTCCTTTATTAAAAATTCTGTTTTCATTATCCATGTGTATTATATTTTAATATTATCCATGGATTCTGTTAGGTCCACTAGGCTAGATACCCTGAGATGGGGGTGAATCAGGGTATGAAAAATTAAAACAACAGCCCTTTTGATCTTGTTTTGTTGTTAGACAAAACTCTCTTCGCTCTCCTTCCCGTCGCAGAGTATGAATAAATCTTAAAGAATGCACAGGACACAACAATATTACTTGGTTCACCCTCACTGGGCTACATACAAGGAGCATAGACTAACAATGTTTTGATGTACCAAATACACTAAAATTTCACTGATGTTTATAAAGTTCAGAGCAGAATCACTGTCCCACCTGGTTTACAACCACTCACAATATGAAATCTCACTACTCTCTCAACTAAAGATTGCTCACTACTTATTAAAAAGATCAAATCAAAGTTTAAATACTTGTAGTCACCTTAATTATCACAAATTAATGCATCTTCTTCTGTATGTAGATTCTCAGTTTAAGTACAACTTCCACCCATAGATGAATCTCACTTTGCACCGAATGTACCAAAAAATCTTCCAACTTTCGTGCATCCATAGAATGACTGGCGCACTTCTCTAAGCCTAGCGAGCTTCTCTATGCCTGGTGCGCAAGTGTCACATAACCACTTGTGTGAAACTCCCTTCACCAACTCTGAACTTGGTCGACCCACAGCCTTTTATACCCAAACCAATATTGGCGTACAACTATCAACAAGTACGCAACTTATAAATTACTTTATACTTGTGCACCCAAACCACCACTTGAGTGACCAAACCTACTTTCGTGACTGGAGCTTGAATTTTCTCTAAGTTTTGAGCTTCGTCAATAATGAGGAGGGGTATCACTCAATTTATAGGCATTTTGGGCACCCTGAGCACCGCATGCAAGTCCAGCCACTTTAGCATGTGCCGCCCTAGTCACCTTGCGCACCCAAATCAAAACTTGGGCGCCTCTCCTTCCTTTTCCATATTTTGATTTTATGATCATGAAAAACATATGGTTCACAACTTTAAATCCTATAATAAATTTGCTCGCAAATCCCTTTTTCAAAAACACTTTTTCTCCATTTGTCGATTTTGAGGCCTAAAAATTTGGCAAACAATGGAAAACGTCTCCACCTTGTATCTTCTCTTTTTGTAATGCCTCTAGATCATCCATTATTTTGTCATGGTTCTTTGGTCGATCATGGATTATCAGAAACATCTCTTGGACTCGACAAATCGCCAATTAAACCCCCTTTTGCCAAAAAATTGAACATTGTGGTCTGCTTTTTCAACAAACACATCATGGAGGCCCACTTTTTCAATAAAGACAATCACCTCAGAAATGATTCAATGATACCTGGAGGGATTTTTTCCTAAAAATTTCTCATTAAAATCTTATTTTTTATTTAATGAAATTTGTTTTTATTATCCACTCTTCCATATTGATTATGAATTATTTACTCATGATAGATTCCACTTTATGAAACCCTTACTGAGCATCTGATCTCACCCTTTATTTTTTATCCTTTCCCTAGGATATTGTGAATGATATCAAGGATTCAATAAAGGTTCTTATGATATGTTTTTTTATATTTTTAAATTAATATGGGAATCATTTATGTATCTAGTTAATCAAGACTACTAAACTGATTGATCCTTGGTGGTTTGATCCCTTGTATCTTATGAAAATATAATAAATTAAACATTAGATCTAGGTTACTAAAGTAAGGGATCTATATTTTGTATCAGATCAATTTTAATATAAACATTGGGAACTAGATTTAGGAAAACATATATTAGAAAAAATATCCCTATAAAAAATTGTGAGGATTATTCTATGTATAGGAGAACATCCTAATTATGGTAAAGATATTATTTTGGTTTTCTTATAAAATACATCCATGTCTAGATACTAGAAAGTGGATGCGTTTTTGGTATAGATTCACATAGGGGTAATAAATATGAAAGGGTGTATTAGGTATTAACTTGATCTTCATTGGTGCACGATGATTTAACCTAAGACTGCACATCTGGCTAGACACTCCCAAGGGATATTATTAGCTTAATTCAAATTTTCTTTATAAACCATTATGAAGGATTTGAATAGATAATGACCACAAATAACCTAGATTAAACATAAGGTGTCATCAATTAAAATAATGTTTCACAATTTATACATGCTATAAATTATATTTCATGATTATATGGATTTTCAATATGATTATTGTTTCTCACACCATGATTTATGGTTTCAGTCAATGGTTGTAAATAATAGAAATCATGTTGACAATGAATGTTATAGACAATATAAAGATTTTCCTCCTAATAAGCTTGATGAGATGGTAACTAGAATGATAAACCTTAGGATTGATCCTAATTAGCTCTCATGGTATATTATTAACAAAATAAACATATATGAGTCTCTAAACACAATAAATAAGAGGAAAATATCCATTTATGGAAGTTCAGGTGGCAATGATCATGGAGGAAATAAGGTTCAATTTCATTCATGTCAAGAATGTGGGAAGAACCACCCAGGAAAATGTATCAAAAGAAGGAGAGATGTTTTCTATATTGAAATAATAGGAATAGAGAAATGAATTTTCAATGAAATTGATGTCTTTTGTGTAGGTAACTTGGGCATTATCTGAGTCAATACCCTAAACCAAGGGTTAACTCCTAGACCAAGGAAGGACCTATGATATATAGATCATTGAAGTGAAAGTATTGAAGAGTTTATGTATTGGGATTTGATAATTATGTTGTATAATATTTATATCAATGATATTATGGTTATAAGAATCACGAAACATATAAGGATTGTTATGTATTAGTTTTAGTTCAGAATTTGAAAGCATGTGTTGAATGGTATCGATAAAGTATAAAAGTAATTTATGATGAATTTTATCACATTTTTTTATTTATAAAATATATTTTACGGTCTGTTATTTTATTTTAGGAATAAGGATAGAGTTAATCTTTGGAAGAATATATGTTTTCATTTAGGTTTTATGGTGATTCGGTTTATTAGAATGTTTTAGAAGAATATATAATCAAGGTATTCACATGTTTGGTATTTAAAATTATGATTTAACTCATGTATCCTAGGGATAAATGTTAAATTTGATCTTGGAAAAAAATTATGTGATCAAATCATTCAGTTTTTTGGGTTTTGAATTTTTTCATACATTCTTCTCAGTATTTTTAAGGTTAACTATTTATAGAATGGATCAAGTTGAACTTTCCATGTTATTATCTATGTTTTAGTCGTTAATGTAAATAACACAACCCTAGTAAACCAGAGAAGTTGGTTACTTTATTATATTGTAATGAGATACATGTGATCACATCCTATAGGACCTAATGGTTTAGTATTCTTGGTAAACTAGATACATAATTGAGTCTTTCATTATATTTCGAAATTTTAATTACAACAAAGTGGAAGTAAATATTATACATCCATGAACTCATTTAATGATTCCTTATTCATATCCCAGGGAAAGGAAAAAAAATAAATGGTGAAATCTGATACTATGTAAGGTTTACATACAATGCAACCTATCATGAATCAATAAGGCGTAATAAATATGAAAATTTAAATAACTAAATACACATTCCATTTAATTAATAAATTGAGCATGAAGAATAATATGGTTGGAATAAATGATGATCAAATAATTCCATACAAATAATAACATGATCTTGAAGCTTGTTCAAGCATAATATCAATGAATTAATTTCATGGATAATAATTACTATATTCTTAATGAATAAAATGATTAATATTATATTTCATGATCTCAAAGATTACAAATTTTTATCATGATAATGATCGATGCATCAAGGGGATATATAATTCTAGGATACACCCATCACATCATGTCAAATTTATTCCTCATATATTGTATGATCAATTAAATTAATGAACAATATGCCTTATCAGTAAATATCCATATTAAATAAATAATGCAGATTATTAACATTTCCTTGATCGATCAAATTAATTTCAAAGTAAAACACCATATGTATAAATTATATATATTTATGTAATAATCATATCCATGATGAAGAATATAGATATTTAATGGAAATTTAATCTACAACGATCACAAGAAAGTGAATGTTTCAAGGGAAAGTTAATGAATAAAAATTTAATCAAGAAATTGAATGTCAACAATTTCCCTAGTCAAACTAATCATAAACCATCTCAAGTAAGAATAAGGATGTTATCATTACAACATATACCCATTTTAGTATAATTAAAATAATGGTTTTTTCATTGATGAATATAAATACCATAAAAATATTATAAAAAACATTCTTGAGTAAAATGCCCTATTCACTTTGAAAATCCATTTTAAAAACTAAAAAATTCTAGGATATTAGGAAAAACATTTTCTTTGAAAATAAAATTTTAAAATTATAAAGTAAGCTTAAAATGAGTATTCATGAGGTGGTAATATTCTGTTCATATCGATTACGTTAAAACAAATATTCCTTTCACATTTTCAATAAAAATTCAAAAAGTAACTTGTTCAGGAAATAAAAAAAAGATTCATTTTAGAATATTTTTTAATAATTCACACATGGGTAAAATTTTATTTAATAAATAATTATAGAAAATATTATGTAAATAATTTTAATTAAAATAATGATATGGAAGAAAATCATTTTTGACCAAAAAGAGAAATAAAGATACTCTTTCCAAAAAACATTTTCTCAATCATTTTAAGTACCAAATAGAGGTAAATGGT
This sequence comes from Viscum album, assembly GCA_963277665.1. NCBI lineage: Eukaryota > Viridiplantae > Streptophyta > Magnoliopsida > Santalales > Viscaceae > Viscum > Viscum album. Next base: position 598,352,204 of record OY728167.1, on the reverse strand, counting down.
AATATTACTTGAAAAATTACCAAATAAACATAGGATAATAAAATGAAATGGGTTTATTAGAAAATGATAACATAATATCCTTCAATGTTAATTCAATCATAAATAACCCCAATTAAAATGAGATTGAAGCATAGACTCTTACTACTTTAGTAACTTTTGAATCATAACTACCTTGAAAGGAATAACCTCAAATTAAACATTAAATAACACCAATATAAATATAATCATGATATAATATATTAAATAGGTATTAGATTCACCTTATATAAATAAATAGGGGCATAATAAAAAATATGTATCCATGTAGTGGAAATTGATATGGGGTCCCATATAAAGACCATATCATTGAAATGGGGATTAATAAATTAATTGATTATGAGTATAAAGTGTTAATACACATAAAAAATTGTAAATAAAACATAAAATAATAAAAATACCTTACACACATAATCTTATAATATCAAATTTAATGAAGAAGTAAAATAACACAATGAAAAGAAACTGAGTTATGAAATTCCTTACCACTTGATAACTTTAAATTCAAATCCAAACAGATGAAATAATTTTAATTTAATATTAAAAAACTATTAACTATAAATGAAATGTGATATAACATTTAAAAGGTATATTTTATACACCATATAAAATAAATTGGTGCATAACATTAAAATATGCCTCAATGAAATTAAATTGAGATGAAGTCCCTTACCTCATGTTTCTATTTATTTGAGCATGATTTAGCCTCCTATATAATTGTTTTAAACATTTAATTAATTTATAACATACCCATATTCGTATTTATAATATAATATATGGTCTTATTATAATATATTATCACTTATTCGTTAATAATAATTATTTATTACCTTTGTTTTGGGTGTTACTTGCTTTGTTTTCTCATGCAAGATTTATCACAAGTTCCAGTTCTTGTGAATAGAATATAGATAAATCATATATAGAATTATATTAATGTTATAAATATCATATTTATTTATTATATTAATTTTTAGATCCATTCTTTAAATTTAGACATGGAAAATGAATCGCATCACTTCGTGGAGATGGTTGGTCGTACGTAAGCACGAGCGACGATGTCATTCCCTTAATGGGTGAAAAGTTAAGGAAGTGGATGATGTATTAATTTTAAAAAATTAATATAATTTCAAATTTTTCATATATATGAATTATTTTCATCATGATTACTCTCCATGTGATTCTGTGATAGAAAAAAAATTGCATTGGTTCGCAAGGCGGTAGTTTGTCGTATACAGAAGCGATGGATTTATTTCCAATTTGATGGAGAAGGAGATGGATAAATATTATTCCATAAACATAATAACATATCAGTATATAGTATATAATTTTGTTATTATATTGTATTTTTTAATACATAATTGAAGGTGGTTGAAATGAGGGGATGGAATGCCCTTTTATAATTGAGGGGTGGCATTATGGTAAATACCCAAACTATTCAATAATGGGAAGTCACCATCACCCCAAGTGCATATAAATTGATAAAAAATATATTTTAGGTAATTTAAATTCATTATAAACCTCCAAAATAAAAAAAAATAATCATTTTTAAACAAGTTATTCCCTTACCCTATAAGTTTACTTACTTTTACCATTTTATCTTCACTACAGTAATTAGTTTCTTTAAACTAGATAATTTATCATTAAAAAATAAAATAAAATTACTATTATTAGATAATTAGATACCAAATATTATTAATATGAAATAAAATTTAAAAAATAAAAATTCCATGTGTGTGAAAAAATAATTTTAACACAAGTGCATGTAACGCACAAAACCCCAATTTAACCTTAATCACAGTAGATAAATTATACTATCATTACTAATCATTATGAACAGAAATTAAGTTTAAAGTATTATATAATATTAATTATTTTTATTTAAAATATTTAATATAATTTTTGAAATTTAATTCACATAATTGGTAGAATTAAATTAAAAAATAAACCCGCAAATCGTGTTGAAAAATGGGTTTTCAAGAAATGCATTTTTCAAGAATAAGATTATCTTACATTAAATATATGACTAGTAACCATCATTAAATATATTTAAATTAATATATTAATATAAATAATCTATAAATTTAATTTAAATCATTCTTAATTATGGTTAATTTTAATTAATTAAATTGGAGAAACATTATACACTTAAAAACGGTTTTTGGAAAAAACAATTTAATCCTAAAAATCAACTTATAAAAAAAATAAGGTATAAATATGATTCAAATGAAATTAATTCTATTAAATATAAATAAATAATACTTATTTTTCTTTTAAAAAAAATTAAAATCATAATGAGACTTTAAAATTACATAAATAAATGAAAATAAATAATTATATTTGAAAAATCTGTATTTTTAACTATTCACTGAAAAATGAACCTTTTCGGAAAATTATAAAATTTTCACCACAATATAATTTTTATGTGATTATTTAAAATACTAAATCCATTTTATCGAATAAAATTTCTCAAATTTCAAGAAATTCATTATAATATTTTCTCACAAACAATAATATAAACTATTTTGGAATAAAACGTATTTTTAAAGGGTAAAATTAATTTACTTAAAATTTTAGTGATTATTTACTAATAATTTATCAATAAATTTTTATTTATTAGGACCTATATATATATATCATAATTCATCTAATCACATTCATAACTTCGAATTCAATGGCTAGATTATAACGGTCATATTTAAATAATATATTTCATGGGTCATTTAAGCTCAATTTTGCGTGTTGTATACACTATCGAACAAAATGTTATTCTTTTAAAATATTGTTGTATTTCATTATCCCTAAATTTAATAAATTATTTCCTCATAATTTGAACTTGTTCTTGGAAAATAAGGGTTTGAAATTTGAAAATACCTTTGTTGAAAATCCACATCATAAAAAGGGTTAATAAAATTTCATCTTAATTGAGGGAAAGGGGAATATAAATAAAATTTGGAACAACACATAACTAGGTTTCTAAGTAGGATAAAATTTATGGGAAGTGAAAATATGTACATGGAATAAAAGCATAAATAATTATGGAGAGTGATAAAGATCATTGATCACAAGAAAGGGAATTATTGAGAGAAATTTAATGACCACAAAATCATGAGTATGTGATGGGTTAAAAGACTATTGATTCATCATATATAAAGGTAATAGAATAACATTTTTGTTTCAAGATTCTTTCCCTAGAGTTAAAGGATTATTTTCCTATCAACCTAGATAACACTAAAAATAAATTTACATGATATATTTTTATTTCATAAGCACAATTTCATCCTTCGATTGTACTTTGATCAATTACCACTTCATATCTTACTCAATAAGTGAATATCCAAGATGATTTTTTTGTTTCTAAACTGATACAATTAACTTTTAATAGATCATAATATCCATAAAATAGTGACAAGTATCTTTATCTATCTCTAAATATTTACTAAAACTAAAATGGTTAGAAAAAGTTATCCAATATAACAAATTAATCTCTAAAACCTCAATGGTAAAACCCCAAGTTCAACTAAATATTTATCTTCCAAATAATTTAAGTAAAAATAATTTCATATTAACTGAAACATCATGTAGGCTAGTGGTGGGTGTTTCCCCCTTATCACCCTTCAGTTTTAGGTTCAATCCCTACGGCCTCACTGAATATGATGAGTTGTCAGCTGAAATTCAGGTTATCCTTTTTTATAATATTATATTAATATAATTGTTATAAGATTCAAAAAAATATATCGATCATTATCAAAAATAACATTATTCATAAAATCACTTTTTAACCATAAGGGTTTTCTATAAGACTTATGTTTTCTATGAAATCATATAATATTAATTGAATATTATTACCATAACATCAATTAAAATATTAACCATAAAGTTTATCGATACCTTTAAACTTATAAAGAGATAAATCTTAATCAAATAATACTTTATGTTGAACCTAAAGTTACATATACCTCAACCTAATAAAACTTCTCCCAAAAGTTCATTAATCACATGAAAATATCATCACCTAAATCCTCAAAAGGGTTGACTAAGACTTTAAAATTATGATCAACATTAAACTTACAAACCCATGATGGAATCCATAATTCATGAGTTAATATTATATGAAGACATATATAATTCCAAAAAATTAACAAAATCCTTCTATGTTTTATGATTCTTATAACTGAATTTCCATTAATAAAAATACTTCCAATATAAATCCTTAATCTTGATATATAAATACTTCAACTCTTTTTCTTAAACATATGTCCTTCCTTGGTCTAAGAGTTAACCTTTAAAAGATTAAATTTACTCTGATAATTCTCATCTTACACACATTTAAGATAGTGAACTATAAATGGATTTTTAGCATGAAATTTATTTATCTCTACTAAAATCATCACTTTTCCTGGGAAATTCATTGCTCTATACCCTTATTTTCCACACATAAAATATTTCCCTTCTCCTTTGAGACATTATCCTGGGTGTCACTTTCCATATTTATGACATGAATTAAATAGATATTTTTTTCCTCCATGGTCTCCACCACTCGAGAACTTAGCGGACTCCATCATTCTATTCTTTGGTGAGTCCAAGAGTTTATTAAGGTGTGGGTTGTTAATCATATATCATGATAACTAATTATAAATAATCATGATATCTTTCACTTCAATCATCATCCCATTTGGTTTCTCATAATCACAACATTTTCCATCATATTCAATGTTAACTTTATTTCTTTGGGTTCCATCCATTTACTAAAACCAAAAAACATAGTGTGAGAAATAGTAATCGTATTGGAAAACCATATAATCATTTATAGGAAGCTTAAATCATGACACCTTCTATTCAATATAAGACACCTTAGGTTTAGCATAGTTCATTTATTGTCATCATCTATACAAATCCTTCAGATGGTTCATAAATAAAATGTGAATTAACCTAATGATATCCCCAAGGAGTGTCGAAACAAGTGTGCGATAAGGCCTTTTGTCATCCATTGGGTGATAATCTATTCAAATCCCAATGTACCATTTTCCGAGTTATTACCCCTAGGTATAACTGTGTCGGATCCACATCCACTTGTTGTATTCAGACAAGGGTATATTTCTAGGAAAACCAAATGATCTCTATCTTACCAAAACTTTAGGATGTTATCCTATAAATAGGCATGTCCTTAAATTCAATCATAGGGATATATCCCATAATCTAGGTTTTCTTAAATCAAGTTCCCAAGGTTTCTACTAAACTTTCTCTCATACAAACTATAAATACCCCAACCCCAATAACATAAAGTTAGTGGTTCCTTTATTATATTGGCATAATATAAAAGTGATTTCATCCCAAAGGTATGAATAGTTTAGTAGACTTGCTAAAATAGATACAAGCATGAGTCTTTCATTACATTTTAAAATGTAAATTACAACAAATTGGAAGTAAATAGTATGCATCCTTTAAGTCAGTTAATGATTCCTTCTTCATATCCTAAGGAAAGTAAAACAAATAATGGGTGAGCTTAGATACTCGGAAAGGGTAATGTAAAAAAGAATATATCATGAATCAATAAGTAATAATCAATATAGTAAGGTAAATAATAGGAAAAAATTTTAATTAGTTAATAACTTGATCATAAATAATAATATGGTAGGAATAAATAATGATAAAATAATTCCATATAAATAATCACATTATCTTGAAGATAATACATAGATAATATCAATGAAGTAATCTCATGGATAATAATAACTAAATTCTCAATTAAGGAAATGATTAATATTGGATTTCATGATCTTAGCCATCATAATATCTATACCATCAAGACCTTTCACCAAGACAGTTTAACTATGGGTAGGTATAGTCCAAAACCCCATTTAATGATAGCTTAATAATTTTTCTAAATAGACCTTTCAATGCATCGAGGAAATATATAATTCCAATCCCCACATGTCACTACATGTCCAATTCATTCCTCCTATATCAAATAATCTATTAAATTCATGAACAATATTTCTTATCAATAAATATCTGTATTGAATAAATAATACGAAATATCAATATTTCCACAGTTAATCAAATTACTTTCAAAGTAAAAAAATTTGTGTAGAAATTATATGCGGTTTAATAAATAAGTATATACATCATAAGTAATATGTATACATAAGATAAATATAATGTACAATGATCATAAGAAATTGAATACTTCAAGGGAAAGTTCATGAATACAAAATGAATAAAAAATAATGTTACTACTTTCCCTAGTCAAATTGGTCATAATAAATAAAAATGAAGAATAATGATGGTATCATTACAACATATCCCCATTATAGTATAATTAAAATAAAGGTTGTCTATTTTTTATGAATAGAAATACTTCAAACAATTTATTAAAAAAATCTTGAGGAAAATACCCTTTTCACTTTAAAAATTCATTTTAAAAAATATAAATTTCTAGAATATTAGGGATGTTTTTTGAAAAGAACCCTTTAAACTTTTAAGGTAAGATTCAAAAAAAATATTATTCATGATAGTGGGAATATTATTTTCAGGTTGAGTATGTTAAAATAAAGACTCCTTTCTCATTTTTGGTAAAAATTCAAAAATTAACTTGTTTAGAAAACAATATGAAGATTACTTTTAAACCATTTTGGAAAAATTAAAACATTGATAAAAATTAATTTAAAAAATAATTTGAAAAAATATTATTTAAAACATTTTAATAATAATATGGATATGGAAGAAAAAAAGCGACCAAAAAGGTAAGTAAAGTTCCATTTTCTTAAAAACATTTTCTCAAACATTTTAAGTTCTAAATATAGGAAAATGGTACTATTACTTGAAAATTTCATGAATAACTAGAGTATAAAAAAATTATATAGCTTTATTATACAATTATCATATAATATCCTCAAATTTAAATTCATGTATAAATAATTCTGATTAAAATGAGATTTAGGAATAAACCCTTACCACTTTGGTAACTTTTGAATCATAATCCCCATCAAATAAATATTTTAAAATGAAGCATTAAATACCATGTATATAAATATATTCCTAATATAATATATCAAATGTATATTGGATACACCTCATATAAATAAATTTGTTCACAATTCCAAATATATCTCAATGGAGTGAAAATTTAGAGGAAATATGTTACAAAGACCATACCATTGAAGTGAGGATTTATCAATGAATTGATTATTTATATAAAATTTAAATCCATATAAAAAGTTTAAATAAAAAAAATTCAAAACACATTGCAAAAATAATCTTAGAATATAAAATATAATGAAGATGTAAAATAACCCTATGAAAAGAAATTGAGTTATGAAATTCCTTACCGCCCCTGGTAACTTTTAAGTCCAAAACCATTGGGAAAAATAATTTAAATTGAATATTTAAATACTATGAATTATGAAGGATAAATGATATAACACATAAAATTTATATTGTATACACCATATAAAATAATTTTTTGCATAACATCAAAATATGCCTCAATGGAAGGAAATTGATATGAAGTCTTTTACCTCATGTTTACCTTTAGTTTAATGTGATTTATCATCATGTATATTGGTTTAAAACATTTAATTAATTTATAATATAACTTTATTTATATTTATAATATCATATATGATCTTCTTATAACATCTTATCACCCATTCATTAATAATATTTCTTTATTACCACGGTTTCACGTGTTAACGGCTTTGTTTTATCATGCATGTTTTCTCACTAAAGTTATAGTTATTGTGAATAGTATGTGGATAAATAATATCCATAATTATATTAGTTTTATAAATGTAATATTTATTCATTAAATACATTTTTAGAACCATTCTTGAAATTTAAACTTGGAAAATGAATCGCAACACTTCGTGGAGATGGTAGGTTGTACGTACGCATGAGCGACAATGTCATTCCCTTAATGGGTGAAAGGGTATGGAAGTGTATTATGTATTAATTTTCCAGAATTAACATCATTTCATATGAATAATATATATTCATTATTTCCATAATTATGACTATCCATTATAGTTAATGATGGAAAACGAATTACATTGGTTCGTGAGGCGGTAGCCTGCCTTATATATGAACGATGGATGTGTTTCCCATTTAATGGAGAAGAAGAGGGATAAATATTATGACATCAAAAAAATTAAATATCAGTATATGTGGGATACTTTTTTTATTATATTTTAATTTTTAACACATAATTGAAGCTGTAAAAGAAGAATTAAAAATAAGGAGCTTATTGAAGGCAATTACCTTCTCTTAGAAGAACCTCCTTTCGATCTCTTATTAATGACCTAAGAGTTTTCTATTTTGGAAATAAAATTAGATCTATAATATGTATAATTATTTTGGGAAGATATTTTTTCCATTTTTGGTCAAGATAAATGAATTTATAGGTGTGAATAAATTAGGGTATGGGATTTACTTTTATAATTGAGGTGGAGTGATATTTTTGTAAATACCCAAAACTATTCAACAATGGGAAGCCTATATCCCCCCAAGTTCCTAAAAAAATGATAAATAATGTAATTTAGGGAGTTTAAGATTTATCCAAACTCCAAAAAAATATGTTTTAAATATGTTATTCCTTTATCCTTTAAGTTTACTTATTTTTACTATATTATTTTTCATCACGGTAATTAGTATTCTAACCTAAGTAATTTACCCTTTAAGCCTAAAATAAAATGATCCTTATTATATAATTTATAACCAATAATTATTAATATTAATTAAAATTTAAAATTTTAAAATTCTATGTGTGTGGAAAATTAATTTTAACAAAAATTTATGTAACGAACAAAACACCATTTAAACATTGATCGGAGTGAAGAAATTTTAATATCTTTACTAATCATTATGAAAAAAATAAGTTGATATTATTATATAATATTTCTTTTTATAATTAAAAATATTTAATCCATTTTATGAAATTCAATTAATATAATTGTTATAATTTAATTCAAAAATAAACCAGAAAATCGTGTCAAAAAATGGTTTTTCAATAAATGCATTTTTCAAGCATAAGATTATATTACATTAACTATTTGACTAGTAACCATTAGTATATGGATTTAAATTAATATATTAAGATATATAATCTATAAATTTAATTTAAATAATTTCTCATTATGGTTAAATTTAATTAATTAAAATGGGGAAACATTACACTCTTAAAAATAGTTTTCAAAAAAATACATTTTAACACCTCAAAATAAACTCATACCAAAATTAGGTATAAAGATGATTCTAAAGAAATTAATTATATTAAATATAACTAAATAATACTTATTATAAATTTAAACCAATTTCAAATCATTATGGGACTTTGAAAATACTAAATTAAAGGAAAATAAATAACAGTATTTGAAAAATCGGTATTTTTCACTATTCACTAAAAAATAAATCTTTTAAGAAAAATATCAAAATTTCTCCATTATATAGTTTTGATATTATTATTTAAAAATTTTATATCCATTTTATCAAATAATATTTCTAAAATTTCTTAAAATTAATTATAATATTCGCTCACAAAAAACAATTAAACCCATTTTTGAGGAAATTGTAATTTTGGAGGAGAAAATGACTTTACTAAAAAATTGAGTGATTATTTTATAAGAATTTATAAATAAATTTGTATTTATTAGGAACTATATATGTATATTTCTAAATTTAGCTAATCCATTTTCATACCCACCAATTCAACGGATATTTTATAATAGTCATATTAAAATAATATATTTCATGGGTTTTTTATTCTTGGTGTTGTGTGTCATATATGTTATCAAACATAATATTATTATTTTTAATCTTGGGGTGTTATAGTTTATGTGTTATGTTTATTCATATTGGATAACTTTTTCTAACCATTTTGGTTTTGGTAAATTTTTAGAGATTGAAGGAATGACCTATCATTATTTTAAAGATATTATGAGATGTTAATTGTTAATTTTAGTGCTTTGGACATGAAAAATTCATATTGAATAACAATTTATTAGATCAAGATATAAAGTGGAAATTTATTAAAGCATAATCAAATTATAAAATTTTGATTATGAAATATAAAGAAATAAAGTATGTATATTTTATAAAGTTCTCTATATCTATAGTAAAATAATCCCTCAAATTTAGGAAAAGGATATTGAAATAAAAATTTACTCTTTTACCTTTATTTCTGATGAGTTGATGGTCTTTTCAACCCTCACTGTTTTATGGTTTTATGGTCCTTAACTTTCTCATGACCATGTTCTCCATCACTCTCTATTAGTCCTTGAATGTTCTTTTTCTCCCCTATGCCTATATTTTAACTTCCCACAAATTTTATTCCTATATGGGGACATAATTATATATTATTTTGGGTAACCTTTAGGTTTCCCACTTCCCTTTTTTAAAGGAAGTTTTATTATCCCTTTGAATGATGTGGATTTTTAATAAAAGTTATTTTTAAATATTGAACCTTTGTTGACCAAGATAAAATTTTGAGGATGAAATTTATTCAAGTGATTGAGAATATAACACCCCCAAAAAATTATTTAAAATAATATTATTCTCTATAGATTTCTTAACTTGCAACATCGAGCTTTAAGAAAATTCTGATATACTATAAAAATATTATTATTTAAATATGACTATCATAACCTAGTCATTGAATTGGGAAGTATGAATATGATTAACCATGTTATGAAATATATTTATAGTGGTACTACTCAATATAAATTTATTGATTAATGCTTAGTAAATAAACACTCAATTTTTAGTGAAGTCATTTTATGCTTCATTCATATCTTTTCATCAAAAATGGTTCTTATTGAATTTTATGCATGGATATTATAATTAATTTCTAAAAAAAATAGAAATTTATTTTTATAAAAATGATGTGACTTTTTAAATCATCATAAAAAATTTATCTTTGGGTAAATTTTTTGGAATTTTCTGAAAAAGTTGATTTTTGGGTGAATAGTAAAAATACCAATTTATTTAAGAGAAACTGTCATTTATTTTCTAGTATTTTCATATCCCCATTTTGATTTTTGTTGGTTTTAAAATTTAATTAGTTTATTTTGAAAAATTAATTTATAACTTTTGGATCAATATTATGTCACGACCCATCCCCCGGGGCCCGTTCCATGACTACCCCAAGCACATCTCGCATAGGACAGGGGCTGGCGACTAGCACCAAGTAGGAATATCCCACAAGAAGAAGGAATTTTCTCTAGTACCTCTACGCACACACCCATCTCCAAGAAAAATTTAAAACTGAAAACACTAAGTAAACATGGACTCAACCCACTAAGAAAATCCACATAGAGTAAGGTACAAAACCAAAAGAAAAAGGGGCCAGAATACAAGCCCAATTGAAATGGAAAATTAAAATCTCCTAGATCTCATCTGCAGAAAACCATACCTGAAGGGTAGGTACATTAAGCTTTATGAATGTTGATAAAGTGTACCAAGTCTGTTGGGTCACCCTGAAGCACCCCTATCTCCGACCCACTAAGGACTCCGTCAAAGCTGTCGATCATCTGCATAAGACACAACACGTGTGGGAGAATCCCATTCGGGGGTGAGTAAAAAAATACTCAGTAGAGACCCCAAAACAAAAATTAATTACACAAAGTAAACCACAAGTAATCACGTGAAGTATATCACAAAAAAGATTGCTAAGAAATACACCATATAGACTACCAAAGAGGTACACGAAGTGTATCCTCTAAGAAGTGTAATAAAAAGATTCACTAGAATCATCTCACACCAATTATAGGTTTATGGAACATAAATAGTATTGTCGTAAGAATCCATAGTACCCTCAAATAGTAACACATGGAGTATTGGTAACTCACGGAGTGTATGTAACACACGGAGTGTAGATAACACATAGAGTGATAGTAATACAAAGAGTTTAGGAAACACATGGAGTGTCATCAAAGACTATAATACCCACACCCCCATGGGATAGGGTAGTACCAACTCAGTCTTGATAAGACAGAAAGTCTAGATAAGACACATAGTCTAGGTAATCACATAGCTTCTAGGTCGCATCCAGCCGTAGGATTCCATCTGTAGCATGCTTGTTTCGGGAGTACATACTCCTTCAGAAAAAAGGCCATATTCCAAATTCCAAATGAACTCACTTAGAGTATCAAAAAATTTCCACCTAGTCGTAAGGGTCCCAAAGCCGCAAACTGCTCGTCAAATGGACACACAGTTTGAGAGTTATGGTCATTTTAGTAAAAAGGGGTCGGTTGGGTTCAGGTCCTGCCGACCCGACCCGCTGGGCCGAACCCCACCCATCGGACCCAACCTGCCCCAGCTAGGCCCATCCTATTCCCAGTCCAGTTTTCCAACTCTAGCCCACCCCACTCGAGAGGGCCGATTCATCTCACCCGGACACGACAACAGCAGTGTCTGCTCCCCCTCAAGACCGGACGGCCACCACGTTTGACATGGTGGTCCACCGCTACGGTATAGCTGGACCTCGATCTCCTTCCGCATCCCCTAAGGCCCATCGGAAGCCCCTGTCCACCTCCCATGGCAGTTTCTGTGGGTTCCTCCCATCAGGTGTTCGCATTGTATTAGGCCTCCACCGTCGCTGTGGTGTCCGGATTTTCAAACCAGGAAGACTTTCGTGATCCTTGGGTTTCCATCATCACTACCAGGGGATCAAGATTTAATTTTTGTCGCTCAAGGGGTTCTTCCATGTTTGGAACCTCCTCAAAAAACCTAATGTTAGCACGAGGGTCTATCAGCGAAGAATGCAAGAATGGAGATATGAAAGGCACCAAGAACACCCTTTAGAACAGATCCAGGCCATTGTTTGTATTAGACCAAATTAATTATTTTTATCAGGATCATGAAGAATGAATTTAAAATAAAAAATATCTAATTCCCACATTAATCCCACATTTTTAACCATCCCGTATAAACGATCGAACCATGGATCAACCTGTTTATGGGTTGGTCCGCTTTCATTATTGGAAACAAGAACAGGGAAAGGAATCAAGAAGAAAAATAAACACCCTACCATGAGGATTAGATCGATCTATGATGAATCTTGTGTCCTGCGTTTTTCATTCTTCATTCCGCCAACGCCTGTTTCAAATCCAATCATGGATCCACCATCGTTCGTCATTCATCGACGAGAGGATTTTCCAACGCGTTCTATTTTTTTTCTAGAGCCTCTAGGGATTGTGAATATGATATCTCATCCCTGCCAAGATATTAATTGTAGATACGTGTTTTAGAATCACTATTTCGCTAAGTTGCAGTATCGCCATGATGTCACATTTATTAAAGGAAACAGCTGCTTAGTTGCGGTGTCGCAGCATCACTGCATCTCCACAAAACATTAAAATTAAAATAAAATAAAAATTTTATGTTTATTTTTATTCTTCTCTAAAATGTCTAAAAAATATTTTCCAAAACTGACCCATTCTAGTCTAAGTTAGGTCCTACCTAAGTAAAACCTACTGCTCTAAACACAATGGTTCCCTTGGGATTACAATCTAAGAACTCATTTAAAAGTTACTAAAACCACAAATAAGCGCTATTTTCAACAAACATAAAAATAGTTCAAACATTTATTCTGGGAACCCTGGGCCTCAGAATCATGTGTCATCTAATTAAATGATCTTGAAATAATCTCATATAATTTTCAAAAAAAAATACATGGAAAAATATAGGACATTACATTCTCCCCACCTTAGGTCTTTACGTCCCCAAAATCCAAAACAAGGGATAAACAAACAAATAGGGATATTGAGTACGAATTTGAGCCTCCTAAACCCATGTGCTCTCCTAGATATTCTCATGATAACACCAAATGTGCACTAGAGGAATCGATTTCCCACATAGGGTCCTCTCTTTTTGATCCTCAATCTCGACCGAGAACTCTGCAAAAGTCACCCCATCATCAACGTCTAGCTCCCCCCAATAAATGACTTGTGAAGGGTCATATACATATTTCCTCAGATGGGATATGAGAAAGACATCATGCACTCGATCTAACTATGGAGGTAGATCCAAGAGGTACACCACCTCGCCCGCTCTATGTAGTATCAGAAAAGGTCCAATGAACCTCAGAGATAACTTTTCACCCTGGAAAAATCTTTGTATCTCACATCGAGGAGTGAACTTAAGGAACACATGGTCTTCCTCCTCTAACTATAAGGGTCTTCATCACCTATCAATATAGGACTTAGGACGGCTCTGATTAGTCTTCATTTTCTCCTGGATGTCCTTCACCTTCTCTATAGTTGCCTACACCAACTCCGGACCCTTGAGTGTTAACTCTCCGGGGTCAGTCCAGGAAATTAGAGACCTGTAGGGTCACCCATAAAAGGCCTCGAACGGTGCCATATCGATGGTGGATTTGTATCTTTTTTTTATATAATATTCACCAGGGGTAGGTGATCCTTCCAACTGTATCCAAAATTGAGGATGCAAGCACGTAGCATGTCCACTGGAACCTGAATGGTCCGCTCTATCAGGTTGTCTGTCTACGGGTGGAAAATTGTGCTCAAGCGCAGATGAGTACCAAATTCCTCCTACAATCCCTTCAAAAACTGAGATATAAATCTTTCATATCGATCTAATACTATCATCTATGGGACTCCATGGAGTCGAACTATCTCCTGTTCATAGAGGCATCCCAAGATCTCTACTAAACCATGTTCCTGAATCACTAGGAAGTGGGCCGACTTGGTGAGTCAGTCAATGATCACCCAGATGGTATTGTTCCCCCAAGAAATATGTGGTAAACCCATCACGAAGTACATCGATATTCCATCCCACTTCCACTCTATCACCTCAAGGGGATGATTCAAACCAGCTGAAACTCGGTGCTCAGCCTTTACTTTCTAATAAGTGAGGCATCTAGAGACAAACTCTGCCACTACCTTCTTCATCCCCGTCCACAAAAACTGACATCAGAGTTATTAGTACATCTTTTCCGCAACTATATGTACCACCAAATGGGATGTATAGAACTCCCTCAACACCTCCTCCTGTAACACCACGGGTACAACTGTGCATCCTCTGAAAAGGATGACATGATCTACACCTTTCGAATATCTGTCAGGGGCATGCCTTGTGGACATCTAAGCATGTGTAGTCTCGCAGCTGACATCTCTGAGTTGTACCTCCCACATACACTAAAATAGTGGATGGGTAATATCCATTGACTGGAGATAAGCTGCTTCATATCCATCCATGAACGATATTTGAAGCGAGGCCAACTACTCTAAGGCCTCATTCAGTAGTTGTGAACTCAATCTTTGGCTAAGAGAATCTGCCACCACATTCCCATTCCCTGGAGTAATATAGACTATCTAAAATTTATAGACCTGGAGGAACTCTAGACAACGTCGTTGTCTCTGGTTCTAATCCTTCTGAGAAAAGGTATACCTAAGACTTTTGTGCTCTGAGTAGATGATAAATCACTTTCCCATAAGTTAGTGTCACCACATCTTCAATAACTCTAGATCATGGGTTTCGTAGTTCTGCTCATGTGGTCTGAACTACTGTGAACTGTAGGCAATCACCACTTTCCCCTACATCAGGACACAACCAAGCCTAGTCTTTGATGCATCGCAGAACACTGTGTACTCGACACCCTCCTCTAAAAATCTCAAGATGGGAGCACTCGTACAACTCTATCACAACTGCTGAAAGATCTCTTGGCACCCTTCTATCTACACAAAGTTTTTCCCTTTCTTCTTCAAAGTGGTCATGGGTGATTCTACTCTAGATAAGTTGGGTACAAAACTCCGATAGTACCCAGCCAAACCAAGGAAACTCTACACCTCGGTAACGCTCTTCGATGGCTCCCAAGCAAGAATCACATCTATCTTCGCTGAATATTCTATTACTACATCCTCTGAAATGATATTTCCTAGAAATTGGACCTCTTGTATCCATAACTAACACCTTAGGAGCTTACCATAAAGTTGGTTCTCTCAGAGTAAGTCCAATACCATCCTTAAGTGTATCGTGTGCTCCTCCTCAAACACCGAGTACACCAGGATGTCATCAATAAAGACCACTACAAACTGGTCTAGGTAGGGAAATAATATTCTATTCATGAGTCCCATGAACACTACAGGTGCATTCATCATGCCAAATGGCATCATGAAGTACTCTTAGTGGCTGTAGAGACATCTAAAAGTCACCTTTTGGATGTCCTCATCCCGTACATGAAGCTGGTGATAACCTGATCTGAGGTCTATCTTTGAGAACTATCTCACTCTCTTTAGCTAATCGAATAGATCATCAACCCTTGGTAGAGGATACTTGTTCATCACGGTCACCTGGTTTAGGCTCTTCAAGTCTACACATAACCTCAATCTCCCATATTCCTTCCTGGAAACCAAAATGGGGGTTGTCTATGATGAAACACTAGGTCTCACAAATCCCTTACTCTGTAAGTCCTCTAACTATACCCTAAATTCACAAAGCTCTTATAGATCCATCTGATATTCCAACGTAGATATCAGTGTCATCCCAGGGTACATGTCAATGTAGAAGTCTACCTCCCTATGAGGAGGTAGTCCTGGAATATCTTCTGAAAAGATGTCATCATACTCGTCCACCACTATAGCAAACTGATGAGTCATATCATCCACTACACCAAGGGTCATGCTAGCCAACTGATGTGTGATCGGATTCACCCTCCTACGTGTGAGTCCATCTTGCACTGCTTGTATCTTCCTTTTTCCGACAAAGGAAAACTTGGTCCCTTCTCCACGGACACACCACACTGTGCACCTAAAATAGTCGATCTGAGAATGAACTTTGGATAACAATTCCATACCCAGAATGATTCTGTAAGGCATCGACGCTGCCACCAAGACATCTTAACCAAAACTCTCTCCCCCAAGAGTAAGGAAACACTGTCAAAACCATTGTGTGATCATCAAATTGCCTATTTTATGAGTCTCTAAGCATAGAGATCAAGTCAATGGTTCCACTAAAATCTCCATGTCTCGAACAAGGGTTGTGGTGAGAAAAGATTTAATGGAACCCATGTCTATCAGAACTACATCTAGGGTAGAAAATACATAGATCATACCTCTAATCGTCTTGGGAGACTCATGATCATAAGCCTTCATCGCCTAGAGCTAGCTTTGCCCATGTTCACCAGCTCCCTGAGATTGGGGTGGACCACCTGGGGGTGGTATTAGGGTCTCAAAACTTCGTCCACCTCATACCACTCATTTCTCTCCTCTACCACATTCACCTCTTGGAAGACTGCCTTGTTCCTGCCTCTTTCACTGCCTCAGAGGTCCCTCGATCGTCTCATGGTCATTCATATGGCTAGTCGGACAATCTCTAGCTAGATGCCCCCAACCGCTGCAAGAGTATCATAGTATGTCCTTCAGCTTACTTTCTCTTCACGGGGATCCCTACACCACTGATACAATATCCTAGGGTTGTCCCATGTCCTCTTGGACCCCTACATCAGCTATTGGCTACCTGTTGCCGAAGACTCAGCTGCCTAATGCCAAGTGGTAGCTCCTACTAACTGTGCCTTCTCCGTAAGAAAACTCTTCACCAGTAGATCTCGCTCCAGCACTCCAGCATGCGTAGGGATGATAAGGGATATAATCGATAGCCTGATCTCTTAGAATATTCCCTCCTAAAAGGTAAGGTACCTGAATAATGGGTCCCACAACATGTCGGTGGAGTAGTGAGAAATATCCATGAATCTCACCGAGTACTCTACTATTGACTGGCTACCCTGCTGCAGGTTCAGTAGATTTTGTATATGTACAGAATGTAACATTGCTAGAAAGAACTCCTCCCTGAAGAGGATATGCAGTTGTTTCCAAGATAGTTTTGCCTCCTCATGCGTCTAAGTCATCAGGCTCCACCATCTCCCCGTCGAGCCCTGAAGAAGGATCACAGGTAGGACCGCCATCTGGTCAAGAGGCATCCTCACTAGGTGAAAAAATCACATCACCGCCTTGAACCAATCCTAAGATACCTGAGGATTCATCTCAACTTGGAACCTGGGAGGTCACTTCCTCTAGAACTCATTCAATACACTAAGCATGTGTGCATCCTCTACCGGTAATACTGGTATGAACAATTTCTCTCTAGGTGGTGGTATCACTGGTACACCATCTGAAGGTGCTATCTCTGGAAAAGGTCCATGCATCGATGCCTCATCACTCAGTGGACCATCCTTATGGTCATTCCCTAGAATCCTATCTAGCTTCCTGTATGGAATCACCCTAAAACAGAACAAGATGTAACATGGTCTATAGAGTATAACTGGTGAGCTGAATCTAACTCAAAAAGGAAATTAGAGCACACTCAATTCATATATGATGCAAAAACCATTAATTTACTATGAAACTAGTGTTTTCATTTACTAGGTTAGAAATAATAATTCAAGGTCCTGGTGCATGGATACATTGGCCACCGCACCAACACTGGGTTCCCTAACCTTAAAGGCGAACTTGAAACACTTAACATTGTTGCCCCAAAACAAGAGTAAAACTGACAACCCTTTGATACCACTCTATCATGACCTGTCCATTGGGGATCATTCCATGACTACCCCATTCCCGCCTCCCATAGGCCATGGGCTAGAGACTAGCGTCGAGTAGGCATATACCACAAGTGGGAGGCATTTTCCCTAGTACTTTCATGCACGCACCCATATCCAAGAAAAAGATGAAACTACAAACACTAAGTAAACATGGATGCAAACAAATAAGAAAAAACACTCATAGTAAGGTACAAAACTAAAAGAAAAAGGGTCCAGAATACAAGCTCAACTGAAATGGAAAAGTACAAGCTCCTAGATCTCATCTGTAGAAAACCCTACCTAAAGGGTAGGTACAGTAATCTATCTGAATTTCGCTGAAGTGCACCACATCTTTTGGGTCACCCTAAATCACCCCTATATATGGCCCACCAAAGACTCTGCCAAAGCTTCTAATCAACTGCAAAAGACATGACACATCGGACGAAGCCCGTGCGGGGGTGAGTAAAACAATACTTAGTAGGGACCCCAAACAACAAAGAAATTATAAAAAGTAAACCAAAAGGAATAACATAAAGTATACCAAAAAAATAATATCTCTAACAAATACACCAAGTATACTTCCGAATAGGTACATGAAGTGTAGCCTCTAAGAAGTATAATCAAGAGAGTCACTAGAGTCATATCACACCAATTATAGGTCAATGGTATGTAAACAGGATTGTAATAAGACTCCAAAATACCCTAAAGTAGTAACACATGGAGTTTTAGTAACACACGGAGTGTAGGTAACACACGGAGTGTAGATAACACACGAAGTGTTGGTAACACATGAAGTGTAGATAACACACACAGTGTAGATAACACACAAAGTGTTGGTAACACACAGACTGTAGGCAACACACGGAGTGTTGTCAAAGACTAGAAGACCCACACCCTGGTGGGATAGGGGAGTATGGACTCAATTTTGGAAAGATAAAAATTCTAGATAAGGCACATAGTCTAAGTAATCACATAGCTTCTAAGTCGCAACCAGTCGTAGGATTCCTTCCTTAGCACGCTCATTCCGGGAGCACTATACCTTGAGACAAAAGGCTATATGCCAACTTCCATAGAAACTCACTTAGAGTGTCTCAAAAGTACCTACTCGTTGTAAGGGTCCCAATGCCACAAACGCCCTATCAAACAGACATAAGGTTTGAGAGTTGTGGTCATTTTAGTAAAAATGGATCGGTTGGGTCCGGGTTTGATCCAACCCAGTCGGACCGACCTGCTGTCGGACCGGTCCACCAGCTCTAGCCCATCCCACTCGAGCAGGCCATTTCATCTCACTTAGATTCATTGGATGTCGTTACTACTCCCCGTTAATGTGGGGCGGCCACCGCATTTGACGTGGTGGTCTTCCACATTAACACCCTACGACCGTTTCCATGGGGTCTTGCGACTGTTTCCATGGTGTCCCACGGCCATTTCTATGGGTTATCGCCGCCGCCATCCATCCAAGGCCAGCGGCCCCTATCCGCTTCCTATGGTAGTTTCCACGGGTTCCTCCCGTCGATGGCTTCCATTCTGCAGGCTGCAACCATCACTTTGGTGGTCGTTTTTTGAACTAGGAAGACCTTCGTGATCCTTGGGTGGTCGTCATCACTTTTTTGGGATCAAGATCATCTTGTTTTCACTCTAGGGGTCCGGTCGCATTCAGAACCTCTCAACAAATCCTGACGTAACCACGGGGGTCCATCAGCGAAGAACACAATAACAGGGATAGGAAAGGCACCAATAACACCCTTTATAACAGATCGAGGCCTTTTTTCATGTCGGCACTAATTTTTTCTTATTAGCAGGATCACAAATAATGAATTAAAAATCACAAAGATCTAATTCCCACATTAATCCCACATTTTTAACAATCCCGCATAAAATATAAAACCGTGGATCAACTTGTTCATGGGTTTGTTCGCATTCATCGTTGGAAACAGGAATGGAGAAAGTAATAACAATGAAAAATAAACCCCCTACCCCAAGGATTGGATAGATTGGTGATGAAGCGTGAGTCCTTTTTTCATCATTTGTCAATCCACTGATGCCTTTTCTGAATCCAATTGTTGATCTGCCATCGTTCTTCATTTGTCGATGAGAGGATTTTCCAACATGTTCTCTTTTTTCTCAAAGCCTTCAGGGATCATGAATCTGATCTCGCATCCCTGCCAAGATATTAATTTTAGAAACTTGTTTCAGTGTCATTGTTTTGCTGAGTTACATTATCTCCATGTTGTTTCATTTATGAAAGGAAATAGCTTCTTAGTCACTATGTTACAGGATCATTGTGTGACCACAAAACATTAAAATAAAAATAAAATAAACTTTTTTAGTTTATTTTTATTCTTCTTTACAACGTCCGAAAAAGATATTCCGCATCCAACCCAAATCGGTCGAAGTTAGTTACTACCTAAGAAAAACCCATTGCTATGAACACAACGGTGCCCAAAAAATTCAAATCTGATCACTCATTTAAAATATACTAAAACCGCACATGAGAGTTATTTTTAATAAACTTAAAAATAGTTCAAACATTTATTTTTGGCACCCTGGGCCTCGAAATCACATGTCGTCTCAGCATATGGTCTTGAAATAATCCAATATAATTTTCAAAAAAATCATGGAAAAATCTGGGACATTACATAATATACCTGATCTTGGTATAAAAATGATTTTAAAACTTAAAAAGGAATTTTTAGAAAAAATATTTTTGTTCCATTTTTCATTTTTATGTTAAATTAATTTCTGTAATTTATAGAGATTTAATATTAAAAAATGGATTCAATATTTGGAAACATCATGTTCAAATTTAATAATTATTCTAATTTCATTTTTTTATTATTAATATTCTCTATAGTAAAAAATATTACCACCTTAGTAAAAAGGATAAAATGTATGAATTATGGTTAAAACTAAGGTGAAAAGGCTATAAAATCTAACTAAAACTTTCCTTTAACCTATTTTATGAGTTCATTTAATCTATCCTCATATAAGTTTCTAATTTATGTCCACTTGGATCCTTTTTTCTTTGACAATGACCAATATACTATTTTAAGTAAATAAATATACAAAAGGCCACTCTTAACTTTTACATTTCTCTTATATATTCACATAGGTATAAAAATAAGTTTTAAATGAATATTAAAGTTTATTTTGAGAAAAATTAAATTATTTTTATTATAGTAATTTATTTCTAGTTTTTAGTGATTATATAATTACCTTAAATTCTTATACAACGTTGACACAGTGTATGTACGAGTAGTGGAAAAACAAAGTAAATAATTTTAAAAACAGTAAAAGTAATGTATTTGGGATTAAATATGGTTAAAAATAATTTTATAGTTAATAATAATATAATATTTATGTTTAAATGAATTATATTTAAATTCCATTATTTCCTTGATGTATTTAAAGTCAAATTATTTGAATAGTTCTTAAAATAAGTTTAATAGTATTTTATATTAAATAGTATTTAATTAAATTATTTAAATATCATGAAAATATTAAAATAGGATAGTTATTATGGTAAATGTTATAAAATTCCATCACTTTACCATTTATGATGAAATTTTTACCTTATAGGTAAAATTATAACCATTTAAGATTGAAAAATTCTTTACCGTGATTAAGGTTAAAATCAGTTAACAAATGGGTTAAACCAAAAGACAAGTTTTAAAATACCACTTAAACTTTTATAAATTTAATTTTTTGAAGTTATTTCAACCATATCCTACATTATGTTCAAAATTCATACCACATGGTGGAACTTTCACATGAAAATGAATTTATTATATTTAAATCGCATTATTATTTCCATGTGTGTCTTTTCTTCCACTTATAAAAGGACACAATCCCCTCTCTTCTTTACACCACCTTTAGCCATCTAGATTAACAAAAAATTACCCAATTATATTATAAACTTACCTTTACATGATTTATATGTTCATTTCTTCTTAAAGTACCATGAAAGGTTCCTTAATAATGGATCTAAAGGAGGACTATAGAAGAAGTGGTAATCATCTTTACCGACTCTTTCAAATTTATTTCTTCTTATAATTAATCTAAATATATTTTACCCATAATTAAATAATTAATATAGTATAATAAATATACTTATATGTTATTAAAATTATGTTACAACCATTTTACACCACTTTTCCATCCCATGGAAAATGAAAACATCGCTCATTTGTACGTGCATGTTATTATCTCTATATAGCAGTATAATTCATTTTTCATCACCATTTTACTTGGATGGTTATAAATATAGAAATAATGTATATATATGATATTTATGAAATAATTATGGTTCAATAAATATAATATATCATTTAAATCCTTACCCTTTCACCCAATAAAATGATAACATCGCTCGTGTGTACGTGTAGACTACCATCTCCACTATGTGATGTAATTCATTTTACATGTTTTACTTTCATATATAGTTATAAGTATGTATATAATGAATATATGTTATATTTAAATAATTATTAATATTTCAGATATTATGGAACTATGAAAAATATTTATGTACTAAAACTACTAAACCAAAACTTAAATGAAAATTGATTTAGTTAACACTCAGAAACGACGTTTTTAATAAATAATTATTAATAAATGGTTATTAAAATGTTATAATTGGATCATATATGATATTATAAGTATGTATATGTTTCTATTATATAATTATCATAAACTTAATTTCATTATACAGGAGCCTAAAAGTACTTACAAATCAAGCCAGACTTGAGGTAAGGGTATCTCATCTCACTTTTGTTTCTATGACACATGTAATGTTCACCACTTGTTTCTTTAATGTGGTATATATACTAAAAAAATTATTTTTAATATAATTAATCTCTTTATATTTATTGTTTTTAATTTTTCATTTGAAGTTATTTCTTTCATGGGGGTTTATGACTCAAATGTTTCAAAAGTGGTATGAGATTTATATTACAATCACATTTTTACCAGTATTTATTTTCTTAAAATACAGATGATGATATATCTCTACAAAATCATATTCATTTTATTCTCCTTTTTATATTAATTTAATTTTCAAGTAATTTTACCATTTACTCTCTTTGGTACTTAAAATTATTGAGAAATTTTTCTTAACAAAAATAGAGTTTATTTCCTCTTTGGTCATGAATCATTTTTTCCATGTCCATGTTTTCTTTAAAATGCCTTCAAGAATGTTTTTAATATTGTTAAAAGATTTATTAAATTTATTTTTACACATGTTTGACTTCCTATAAAAATTTTGAAAAGGAATCTTCTTATCAATTTTTGAAAATGGTATTTTTACCAAAAGTGTGAATAGAATTTTATTTTGACATACACTGCATGAATGGATTTTACTTCCATCATGAATACTCTTTTATTTGAAGATTACTTTATAGGGTTTCTATGTTCATTTTAAAATAAAAAAAAATCCTAATATTCTGTTTTTCTAGATTTTAATTAAGTGACTTCAAGATTAAAAGGGTGCCTTCCTTAAGAAATATTCCAATTATCTTTTAAAATTATTTTCATATATAATGACGCCCATTGATTTTACTAGGGATATAATCCAATGATAAAGTATTTATTCTTTATCTTTATAGTTTATGATGATGAAATATTTATGTTCCATATTCTTGATTCAATATGGATAATTGTTGACTTTTAAGTCATTTTGAGATTGAGTTATACTAATCATTCAAAATATGATGAATGCATAGGATGTGTAAGTGAAGGGTGGGGGTTAGTTATAGATATCCCCATGATGAATCGACATGTATCATGAGAAAAAATATGTGGCAACATTAGATGATAATTTGTTTTATGCCTACTCCTTTATTAATAATGATATCTTCGCTTATAGGTTATGATGGTAAGATTCATTATATCTTGGTTGATAGGCCTTGATCATGATGTTTAGATTTATGAATATCATTTATTAATAATTAAATTTTAATTATACATGTGATTTTTATTTTAATTTTATCTATATATTCTCATTGAACTCAATTTTTTTATTGAATGACATGATTT
The DNA here is from genome assembly GCA_963277665.1 of Viscum album. Lineage (NCBI taxonomy): Eukaryota > Viridiplantae > Streptophyta > Magnoliopsida > Santalales > Viscaceae > Viscum > Viscum album. Next base: position 598,327,606 of record OY728167.1, on the reverse strand, counting down.
TTTATTATCCACTCTTCCATGTTGATTATGACTTATTTACTCATTATAACTTCTATTGTATGCAACCCTTACTGATAATATGAGTTCACCTTTTATTCTATTTCTTTTACTTATAATATGAAGAAGGTTAATATGATGATATCAAGGATGCAAGGATTTTTATTGTGATATTTTTTTATATTTCTAATTTAATATGGTAATCATGTATATATCTAGTTCTTAAAGATCACTAAACTAATTTATCCTTGGTTATGTGATCCCTTGTATATTATTCCAATATAATAAAGTAGACACTAGTTCTAGGTTTTTAGGGTTGGGGATCTATATATTTTCCTCTGAATAACCTACTCAAGAAGAAAACTGATATTTTTTTATGATTCATGTAGGAAATATTTTGAAAAGATCAAAGAAATACATATCACAACCCCTGTAATCTATCCATCATACTAGAATGAACCCTTTGATTTTCTTTATGAAACCTATAATTAAGAAATTGGATTATTAATTTCAAAAAAGTTAAATGATCATTCACACAAGATAGGCTATAATATTCTAGGGTATCATGTAGGTATAGTGAGAGGGGGCGAATCAGTGTACACAAGTTTTAGCAATTTCTTTTATTTCACTTTTTACCCCCTTTTAAATTTGAATCTATACACCTATTAGGATAAATAGATATTACCTATTAAAAAACACAATCATACCACATGAAATACTGAAAGTAAATGAATCACATCACATATTAGTTTTATTAGGTCTTCCCCTAATGTTGGGGACTATGTCCTTGTTGTTTTTTAGATGATATGAGACATGGATTATCCACTAGTAAAGTAATGTGATTTCAAATACAAACAATCTCTCAAAATTACTAATAAAAACTCCTATAATTACTTATCTCTAATTATTATAGTTGGTCATCTCCTGATGGGATCTATAGACCGGCATCCCATCAGTGCTCTTTATACTGACACCCCCTGGTTGAAGTTATCACCCAAAAAGATTTTTCTAAGTTTGTTTATATTGTAATCCTACCATTTTTTCAATGATCTTCCCAACCAAACCTTGAACAGGTCTTCAACTACTTCTTTCTACTAATACAGTGTGCACATTGAACTTGTTCCGCTTTAAATCCACTCATTCAAATATTCTTATGATTAACTGATGTCCTTTCTCACCTTCAATTATCAAAACTTTTTTAACTTATAATATCTTACTTATATTTTATGTACACTAAATTTTTTTTATTAATTTACAGAAACAATGAAAATATATCTTGTTTGATATGATTTTCACAATAGACTGCACAATTTGGTTCACACACTAATGCACTATAGATTCTGTTTCTTTTAAACTTCTCAAATAATATATCATCCAAATCACATTCATATACTTTCTACTTTGAATAACTCAAACAAATGAAACACACTTTCTTATCCAAAAAATAGTTCACATGAAATTAGTTAATGCATGTAATTCTTCACATTGTTTTTTATGTTTTCTCTACTCGATAGAAAATGAATAGCTCACAATTCAACTCACTTTTATACTTCCACTTAATGAAAGTCACACACAACACCCCAATATGAAAACCTCATCCTCTTTGTCCTCTATTTGTGGAACTATATTCAAACTCATGGTACATGATGTAAGAAATATGTGTGGAAATAATGTTATAGACATATCACTATAACTTCTCCTTAAAATAACACTACATGATGTAAGAAATATGTGTGGAAATAATGTTATTATTATAATATATAGATATAGAAACTATTATTTATAAATATCTGAAACTCATGGAACAATACTACTTCTTCATGTACACTGATACAAAACTGGCCTTTAACAGCGCTAGAAATAGCCTTTATTAGTGCTAGAAAATCAATGAAAAAATGAGTGATGTTAAAATCCCATGAATTTTATTAGTACTAAAAAAGTATTGATAAAGGGATCATTTATCAGTGCTAAGAAAAGCGATGATAAATAGGAACTTTATCATTACTTTAATTTAGTGCCTCTAAAGAAACTATTTATCAGCTTCTTCAGAAGTGCTGATAAATGTTTTTTTATCAGGACTAATAAAGGTCATATTTATCATCACTTTTAAATGCACTGATAAAGGGCCATACTACAATATGTTGTTACAATACACTGCATCACCACTGGAGTGTGCTGTAACAGCACACTGCAGCACAAAAAACACATCAGATTTCAACAAAAACAAGTCCCAATACATGATTTAAATGAAATGAAATTTACAACACAAATACCAGAAAAAAACAATATATTATAGACATTTAAAACATTAGTTTATATAATTACATAAATACAAATTATTACATACATTCAAAAACAATCCTAACTATCAATATTACCATGATTTCCATTGACTTTCTTTGTCAAACTTCTAACATTTAATGAGTAGTTTGGAACGAACCACCTCCAATTGAAGAAAATAATACACCTGTATAAGAAAATAGTTATTATGATTAATACTAAAAAAACTAAATTAAACAAAAATATGAAATAATACATTAATTTTATGTATAGTGATTTTATTATGAAAATATCAATATTACCTCTGTGATTTAGTAGTATAAGGAACTTGAAAGAAAGTGATAAATTTCAACACTATAGGAGTGAAAGGTTTTGTGAGAGAATAAGTTTGTGGATGTTTTGGTGCAGAAAGGGATGAAAGATAGACATATCACCCAAAAACAAACAAAATAATCCACCTGTATAAGAAAACAATTATTATGTGAGTAATACTAAAAATAAATAGAGTAAACATACATATGAAACAATTCATCAATTCTATGGATAATTATTTTAATGTTAAAACATTAAGATAACCTATGTAATTAAGTAGAGGCAAATTCGTTTCTATTATTGAAAATGAAGTGGAGGTAACTTGAAAGAAAGTGATAAATGAACTACTGTAGGGGTGAAAATTTTTAAGGGAGAAGGATCATGAAATTTGGACATATCACCCCCAACTCGAACAAAATAATCCACCTATATAAGAAAATAATTATTATGTGAGTAATAATAAAAAGAAATAAATTAAACATACATATGAAACAATATATTAATTCCAAAGAAAATGATTTTACTATGAAAGCGTCAAGATTACCTATGTAATTGAGCAGAGGTATCATCATTGCTCTTCATGCAAAGATAGTAGAGGTAACTTTAAAACAGTGATAAATGCACTACTGTAGGGGTCAAAAGGTTTTAAGGGACAAGGACCGTGAAATTTGGACATAGCACCCCCAAATAGAACAAAATAATCCACCTGTATAAGAAATAAATTATTATGTGATAAATACTAAAAATAAATAAGTTAAACATACATATGAAACAATACATTAATTCCATGGACAATGATTTTACTTTGAAAACATCAATATTAACCCTATAATTGAGTGGAGGCAGCATCATTTCTCTTCCTACAAAGGCAGTGGAGGTAACTTCAAATAAAGAGATAAATGCACCTCTATAGGGGTGAAAATGTTATAAGGGAGAAAGAGTAAGAAATTTGGACAGAGCATCCCAAACTCGAACAAAATAATTCAACATTATTAGAAAATAATTAATATGTGAGTAATACTAAAACGAAATAAATTAAACATACATATGAAACAATACATTAATTCCATGGACAATGATTTTACTATAAAAACATCAAGATTATATCTTTAATTAAGCAGAGGAATCTTCATTTCTCTTCCTGAAAAGGTAATGGAGGTAAATTGAAATAAAGTGATAAATGCACCATTGTAGGGGTGAAAATGTTTTAAGGGAGAAGAAGCATGAAAGTTAGAGAGATCACCCCCAACTCCAACAAAACAATCCACCTTTATAAGAAAACAATTATTATTTGAGTGATACAAAAAGAAATAAATTAAACAAAAATATGAAACAATACATTAATTCTATGGATAATGATTAACTATGAAAACATAAATATTTCCTCTATGATTGAGCATAGATAATGTCGTTGATCTTCTTAAAAATTCATGACACATGAAAATAAATCTTCTAAAATAAACAAACTTTGTAAGGAATAATGAAAATTAAATCAATGTTCCATTATATAATTTTTTGGTGAAATAGAGAAAGTATATCGTAACATTACCTTTTCATATATCCAAAGGGTTTTCTTCATTATAGTTTTTTCTTGAAAGGGATTGGTAACATCATCATGTGAAGAATAAATTGCTTGCATGAGTAGTCAAACATTTAATTTAGATTATGTTAATGAATTAGATAAAAAACAATATTATAAGGGAAAAAATAATATATTAAAAACACATTTACATTCTCAATGGACTCACTTTATTTTTTTAAAAGTTTCAGGGATTTGGTTCCTCTTTAGAGAATCCAAATCCTCTCTTTGCGGTCCCCTCTAACATAAAAGACATTGTCTACAGTGGGACTAGCATCAACAGATTGTGATGTCCTAATGAAAGGGGCATACTCAACTGAATTTTCATCTAACTCAACATTTGTTTTAGTCACTAGTAGGAAAATTGACCAATTATTATTTTTTTGATCAGAAACATAAAATACTTTCACTTCTTTTGATGACATTATAAACGGGTCATATTTTTCCCCTTCTATACTGAAATTCACCTTCAAAAAGCCTATTTCATCAACTTTCACTCCATTGATATTGTCAACCCATTTGCAATGGAAAAGTGGAACTTGAGATATTGTATAATCCAACTCGTATATCAATTTTATAATTCCAAAATATGTCATATTTTTATAAATTGGATTTCTATCCTTGGAACTAGATATGTGCATTTCTTCAACCACAAGCATAACACCATTGTTCTGCATCATACTGAATTTGTCGTGTTATTTTTTATAGAATTCATAACCATTTATTACATAATCAATGTAATATATAACATTTTTATTCAGTCCTCTAGTTAGCCATTGAAGTCATTCGGAAATTGAATTCATATTTTCATATAACTCCTTATAAATTTGGTCTCTGAACCACCCTATAAACTATTGATTATGTGTATATGATATCCATCTTTCAGTCCTTGATAGATTCAAATATCTAAGAATTTATTTATGGGATTCAATGTATGGATCAACATATTTACTATTATGTACTATATAAAGATGTGTTTGATCCTGCTCTGTCAAGGTAATTGTAACAACATCTCTTCCAAAAATCCCTTCGCCCATAAGGAATTCTCTATGAAGAGACTTTGGGAGACCGGTGCTTTCAATATCTTATAGGTAATCGGTATAGAATTCAATAACTTCTTCAACAATATATCGTTCTGTAATACAACCTTCTGGACGACTTTGATTCTTGACATACCCTTTCAAAATCTTCACATACCATTCAATGGGGTACATCCATCTGTAATGGACAGGACCACATATTTGAACCTCTCTGGCCAAGTGAAACATTAGGTGGACCATTATATCAAATAATTATAGTGGTAAGAACATTTATAATTCACATAATATGATTGAAATCCCCTTATACATGATAATCAACTTCATCGGGTCTACAAATTTTTTGCGTATGGATTTAAAAAAGAAGTAGGTTCTGGTTAATGTATGTCATACATTTTGAGGAATAATGTAATGGAAAGCAACAGGAATTAAATATTTCATCAAAACATGACAGTCGTGTGATTTTAGTCCTTGTAACTTCAAATTAGTCCTTGACACTACATTATTGATATTTTATGAATACCCCTATGGAACTTTTAGACTCGTAAGAAAATGGAAAAATTGAAATCTTTCCGGTCTGGATAGAGTGTAAGCTGCTGGAAGAAGAAAATTATGCCTTTTACCCTTAAGTGGTGCCAACTCTTCCCTTATCTATATTTCAATCAAGTCCAACCTAGCCTTGATTCCATATTTTATTTTTCCAGGAAGATTTTGTAATGTTCTAATAACAATATAAAATATATTTTTTTCTACATGCATGAAATCAAGAAAATTTATGACATAAAAACAATTAAAATATGGTAATTCAAAGAAAATTGACCTCTTCTTCCAACTTGATTTTGTAAGGTTTTTTGAAAATGGTTTACCGAAAACAGTGTCAATATTTTTTTATTTTTTGTACAGTTGATTGTCCATTGCTGGAGACGGTGTTGTACCTTGTTCAATACTCCCATCAAATGTTGTCATCCATGATCAGTATTTATGTTGTCGAGGTAAAAAATTTAAATGTCCTAAATACATAGTCTTTGAAGAATGTTTCAATCGAACTGATTATGTGTGTTTTTCACAAATGGGAAAACCGAACATGCCTTTAATGCTATAGCCTGATAAATTTCCATAAGAGGGTTAGTCATTTATCATTCCATAAAACATGGCCCTCATTGTTAATTCTTCACTTCTATGAGTATCATACATTGTAACACATGTATCCCACATCAATTTCAGATCTTCAATCAATAGATCCAAATAGAAATCTATATCATTATTGGGTTTCTTTGGTCTAGATATAAGTAAGGACAACATAATGTATCCACAGTTCATGCATAAATGTGGAGGCAAGTTATAATTTACCAACATGATGGGACATGTACTTTGAGTACTAATCTATATAAGAAAGGGATTTATTTCATCTATATAAAACTCAAGATGAAATTTTCTCACCTCATCTTCAAATTCAGGAAACTCGTAATCGATTTTCTTCCACTGAGGAGAACTTACTAGATGACGTAGGTTCCCATGTTTAATTCTTGTATATTCATTCCATGTTAATTGTCTTGCAGTTTCCTGACATCCATATATTCTTCTAAACATTGTAATGATATGAAAGTACCATACATATTTCGAATGACTTGATTCATTTTTCTTGTATCGATCTACACCACACTTAGGGAATTTGATGAGTGATTCATGGTCCTTGAGAATCAATATGAAATAATTTGTACAAGCATTTATTTTTTTAGAGATCATTCCTATTGAACGTAACATTCATTTAGCGTCATATGTTTGGCATGTAGTTCATTTTCTTCTGGTAGCATATCTTTCAGAATACCAAGTAATTTTGTAAAGTTGGTGTCACTAAATCTATTTCCAGATTTCAAATTATATAAATTCAATACAATTGACAATGTTGTGTATTTAGTACAACTGGTATATAATGGTTTCTTGGAATTACTATTTAACTCCTAAAACAACTTTGGAAAATTACAAAAGTAATCTTTAATTTCTATTGTCATTTCTTCCATGCGATATCCATCATATTTTTCAAAGGTATTCATATCAAATGATTCATAAACCATAGTATCATCCAAATCGATGTACACATTCAGTTTTTCCCTGTGTTTAGTCCAACATTTATAGATTTGATCTATTCTGTGACAAACCAAATGTTCTTCCAGCTCTTCTGGACAAATTTTTCTTGAATAACAAAAATGTAAACACGGACAGAAGATTTTAGAAGGTTCGTCTAGATGCTCTCTTTCAAACTTGATGATCTATTTAACTCCATATTCATATTCATTTTTCAAAGGATTTTCATGCATCCATTTTTAGTTCATATCCATCCTATTGGGTTAATAAAATATTAATTTTATACAATATATAAATAAATACACATAATATATTCATTATCAAAAGTGAAATTTTTAGAAAATTATAATAAGGGAAATGTGGAACATTTCTACTAGAATATTTGAGTCCCTAGATATTCTAAATCCAATAATAAGGGTTGTTGGAATTTGAAAAAAATAGAGGGAGATAAAGGCAGATAATAAATGATATTATCACTAAACTTTATAGGTGTAAACCGGAACATGTATAGTGTAATGACCCTATCCTAAATTACCCAAATAACACCAGATTAGATCATCTTATGACCTCTAACACACCTCAAAATCACTAAAGTACAGTTTAAGCTTTGGGTGTAAAAACCCATAAATGGGAGTTCCCCCCCCCAATAGAAAAAATTAGTACCAGAGGTCGAACAAAATTCTAGCATGACCCTTGGGGTCAATGGACATGCAGACCCAAAATCATCATTACCTAATATAGGCATACCTGTTAGACAAACAACTATGGAAATAAATGATGAAATATCTATATAGACACACATACATGTCACGCCAGTATAAAAAACTCACTCACTTATAGTCTATAAGAAATATCAAATAGATAAAAACCTGATATTCAAACATAATGTGAACTAAAGGCACCATAATGATTCAAAAAGTGAAGGATTGATGTGATAAAACCCCATGTGCTTAACTGGGGACGGCCTCTTTGAATCTTCTCCATAAGAAAACTAAGGACCATGGTGAATTCTAAGAAGAGCTAGATCCAATAATACATATAACCAATTGATGAACATACATCACTCCACTAACTTGGTTCCTAAAAAATGGAATCTGAAGTTGCATGTCCACTAAGGTGTCCATGAAAGGTATCAGCATATATATAATAATTATAGAACCACCAATTTTCCTCAAATTAGTAGTCAATAAACAAGAATATACATGAAATTTCAACACATTATATACATATATGAAAAAATTATTTAGTAAGAAAATATATGTCACGACCCGTCCTCGGGGCCCGTGCCATGACTACCCAAGCCCGCCTTCCATAGGCCAGGGGCTGGCGACTAGCACCAAGGCGTAAATCTCGGTAAAAAGGGAAGGCATTGCCTTTGTAAAGTAAACAAGCACCTCAGAGTAAGCAAGCGGAAAAAGTAAACACTAAGTAAAAACGGGTACAACAGTAAGTGCGGAAAAGTAAATGGGTCAGTATAGAAACCCAAACTGAAAGTAAAGTACAACTCGAAAGGGAAAACAACAACTGAAAAGTAAAAGCCGCTACGCCGAGCTGTCCACGGGAAATCCCACCTGAAGGGTGGGTACAGATAGCTCCACTGCTCCTCGGGTCCCGTCGTCTGCTCCGAGTATGTCCCGCCCAGTGGTCCACCTCCAGGTATCGTCCTGCTCTGCAAGCCTCAACCACGATCAAAGTTGTCTGTCGTCTGCAACCAACACAACGTAGTGCAGGCATAGCCCGTGCAGGGGTGAGTATAAGATACTCAGTAGGGACCCCGAGACCCCCGAAGGTCTCCCAAAATCCACAAAGGAAAGATACAATCACGAAGTAACAACCGACACTGCTTAGGTATATGCCCATACATATACCTAAGTCATCAATTCCAATACGCTCCAACTTCCGAGCCCAAGTACAACCCAGTCCACACAGGAAGGTATACGTATTCCACATAGGAAAGAAAAACGTAATCCACACAGGATAGCACAACACAATCCACACAGGAAAGCAAACAGGATTCAGCTCACACAGGTATACTTCTTCTAAAGACGATAGAGATGATCGCTGATCCATCTAAGTCGTCGGACCCACAAAGGATTGATAGGTACTAACCCCCGCAATGACCCACATAGGATCGAACCCACACAGGATCTGTAGGCGCTGGCTCACACAGAACCACTGAGCGCTGACCCACACTGGATCGGACCCACACAGGATCGGTAGCACTGATCCACACAGGATCGCTGAGTGATGTAGTCGTCATCGTCGAATCCACTGAGGATCTCTGCACAGTCGTCGTCACAGTCACAGTAGCAGTCGCAGCCAGCACTAGGGTTCCCGCACACAGCAAGCTCGTTCGGGAGGGTCCGCTCCACGAGCCGAGAGGCTGATACGTCAACTGACACATAGTCTAGAGTTGATGTATCCAAAAGTTCTGTAACGTCAACAGGAACTCAACGTCGCAGACGGCGCGTCAATCGGACGCCCGGTCTGAGAGTTATTGGCTTTTTCATCCCAGGGGCCCAGTTAGTTTTTAAGGTAAAACCAACCCAACCTTACTCCACCTACGTCTAAACCTTGGGAAGAGTATGCCAAAAGATCTGTCTCACTTAGAGTAATTCAACAAAGTCAACGGCACGTCAATCGGACGTCTGAAGCTCAAGATATGAGCGTTTCCGCTCCGAGGGCCCGGTTGGTTTCGTGTACGAACCAACCCGGCCGAACTTAAAGTATTCCGAAACCTTGAGTGTGATATACCAAAACGCCCGTATCGATCCAAGGATCACATCGCCGCTGACGGCGTGTCGTTTGGAGGTCCGTAGCCCGAGTTATGGTCATTTGAACCCAAACGGTCCGATAACGGGGGTTTCGGGCCCGGACCGACCCGGCCCGAGACCCCCTGGTTGGCCCGAACCGTGTCGACCCGCCCCGGTCCGGGTTGTCCCGGCCCGACGTGGCCCGGCCCGGCTGGACGCGGCCCGGCCCGGCCTGGCGGACCGGCTGGGCACAGCGCGCCCATTTTTGGGGGCCGTTTGGATATCCAGCTGGGGGAATTTAATTCCCCCGGCTCCTCCCCTTCCGGCCGGCCGGACCTGGCCGGCCGGTTCCTGCTCAACGGGACCGGCGATGGCAGGTCCCCTTCCAGCTCTGACACCGGCAGCCTGGTCCGGCCGCCGGTCACCTTGCTCTGCCGCGGCCCAGAACTGGCCGCGGCCCTTGTCGTCCAGCGTGGTGCGACGGCACCGCGCCCCTCTGCCGCGGCCCCGCTCCGGCCGCAGTGTCTTTGGTTTTCTTCAACGCGGCGCGATGGCGTCGCGTCCTTGAATTTCTTTCCATGGCGTGGCGCGACGGCACCGCGCATTTTCCTTTCTCTTGATTCCGCGTGGTGCGACGGCACCACGCCTTCCCATACCAAAACACAAGGAATCATTCGTGAAATAAGGAGGATGTTCGGCCGTGTTTGTGTGGTCCGGCCCCCTCGCGTTATTCGATAACAATTGGTTTTAATCCACGAATATCGTCAAGTTGGTATTCACGAACAAAATAAATAAATAAAACCCCTACCTTGGTTTCAAGAACGGTGTACGTCAACGAGCCGCGGAAGACGAGCGTCGCGGAGGTCGGGCGTCGCGGAAAAAAAACGTCAACGTCGTGAAGCAAGTATTCGAAGTCGTTGACGGAAATTTCGTCGCGGAAAACCGTCGCGGAAGAGACGACGCGGAAGAAGAATGTCGCGTCGCGGATACGGCATCGCAGAAGAACCGTTGCGGAAAGAGATGTCGCATTGCGGGTCGATGTCGCGGAGAACTAACGTCGATTCCGTTGTCGTCGAGGTGCGTCCGAAGAGGAAACGTCGCGGAAGAATAACGTCATGGAAGAAGTTCTCCGTGTTCTTCGGTGGATATGTTCTTCGTTGAAGAAGAAGATTTTATTCCCAAAACCTCTCAACAACAAAATCTAACAACCCAAATAAAATAAGTTCCTTTCTTATTTTATTAACACAACAACTCTTTTGAATTTCAAGAGTTTGAAATTCAATTAACCACACACAACTCACCTCATTAAACTTATTACATTAAAGTCATAAGTTATAACTTAAGTTAACAAAATTAAAGTGGGAGTTGAGGGGGTTTTAGAGGATATGAAGGGATGGGGTCCGTGTGGGCCCCACCACCCTCATAACCTCCCAAGGGAGGTTGGGTGGTACCCAACTTCCATCAAGAACTAAACACTTAGAGTAAAAATAATAAAAATTATTGAGTAATTATAAAATAAACTTCCACAATTTTTATCATCAACACTCGTGTAAACGCATCTCCGGAACAGGAGTTCCTAAGCAATTACTGGCACTGCGGTTCCATTGGTGCCCTCGGAATTTGATTCCGGGCACCGGTTCAAAAGTTAGAAATTCCCGCTCGTTCATTCACTGAACGTACCCGAGCTAAACTTCGGATAGAAATTCCGGGAACTCCGGGCCTCGGAATCAAGTGTCGTCTGAAGCCGCGTTCTTGTAAAATTCCAAAGAAAATTAAGAAAAAATTTCCCTTTAATTTTACGGGTCTTTACAATACTCCCACCTTAGGGATTTACGTCCCCATAAAGATACATTGAAAACTAGGGAAACAAAAGTGGGTACTGAGCACGCATTTGAGCCTCCCGCTCCCAAGTGCTCTCCTGGAGGTTCCCGTGCTGCCATCTGATTCGCACTAGAGGAATCGACCATCCACATAGGACCCGCTCCTATCGATCCTCGATCTCAACTGGAACCTCCGTAAAAGTCGCCCCATCATCAACGTCTAGCTCCCCATGGTCAATGATGTGCGTCGGGTCGTGCACGTATCTCCTCAGCTGAGATACGTGGAAGACGTCGTGCACCGGGTGCAACTGAGGTGGTAGAGCCAGGTGATAAGCCACCTCGCCAATCCTGCTGAGGACCTGGAATGGTCCGATGAAGTGTGGAGACAACTTTTTGCCCCGACCAAATCTCTGTAATCCACGTCGAGGTGAGACATGCAAAAACACGTGGTCTCTATCCTCGAACACTAGTGGCCTCTGCCTCCTATCAGCATAAGACTTCTGCTGGCTCTGAGCTGTCCTCATCCGCTCCTGGATGACCTGGACCTTCTCTGTCGCGGCCTGGACCATCTCCGGTCCCACAAGTGCTGACTCCCCAGGGTCTGTCCAGCACAATGGAGATCTGCAAAGTCGGTCGTACAACGCCTCGTATGGTGTCATCCCGATGGTGGAGTGGTAGCTGTTGTTGTACGTGAACTCCACCAAGGGTAGGTGGTCCTCCCAACTGCGACCAAAGTCGAGGACACATGCACCGATCATGTCCTCGAGAGTCTGAATGGTCCTCTCCGTATGACCATCCGTCTGAGGGTGAAAGGTTGTGCTCAGACGTAACTGCGTCCCGAACACCTCCTACAATCCCTTCCAAAGCCGGGAAGTAAAACGAGCATCTCGATCGGAGACGATAGATGATGGCACACCGTGAAGCCGAACAATCTCCTGAATGTAAAGACGTCCCAAGCTCTCCACTGAGCCCTGCTCTCTGATGGGTAAGAAGTGAGCCGACTTGGTGAGTCGGTCGACAATCACCCAGATGGAGTCGTGAACTCTGGAAGTGCGTGGAAGTCCAGTCACGAAGTCCATAGATATCATGTCCCACTTCCACTCCGGGACCTTCAAGGGCTGTACCAATCCTGTTGGTACCTGATGCTCTGCCTTCACCTGCTGGTAGGTGAGGCATCGAGAAACGAACTCTGCCACAGCCTTCTTCATGCCTGGCCACCAGTGCTGTCGTCTGAGATCCTGGTACATCTTCGCCACTCCAGGATGTACCGCCAAGGGAGAAGTGTGAAACTCTCTCAGCACCTCCTCTCATAAAGAAAGTGGTACCAAGTTACGTCCTCTGAAAATGATGTCGTGCTCTGCTCCAAAGGAGAAACCATCAGGTGCCTGTCCTGAGGATATATGTGCACGCCGCGTCTCACAGTCAGCGTCCCCACACTGTGCCTCTCTGACCTGTTGTAGTAGTGTAGGAGTGACTGTGAGAGACTGAAGGAAGGCTTCTCCATCTCTATCCATGAAGGATATCTGCAAAGAGGCTAGCTGTTCTGTCGCCTCCTCAAGTAGCTGAATGCTCGTCCTCCTTCTGAGGGCATCGGCTACCACGTTCCCCTTTCCGGGAGTATAGACTATCTAAAAGTCATAGTCCTGGAGGAACTCGAGCCATCGCCGCTGTCTCAGATTCATATCCTTCTGAGAGAAGATGTATCTGAGACTCTTATGGTCAGAAAAGACTGTAAAGCGCTCGCCCATCAGATAATGTCTCCATGTCTTCAGAGCGAAGACCACTGCTGCTAACTCCAGGTCATGGGTAGCGTAGTTCTGCTCATGCGGCCTCAACTGACGTGATCTATAGGCGATCACTGCCCGCTCCTGCATTAGGACATATCTGAGTCCGGTCCCTGATGCATCGCAGTAGACTACGTACCATATTCCCTCCTTAGGCAACCTCAAGATAGGTGCGCTGGTCAATCTCTGTCTCAGCTCCTGGAAGCTCTGCTAACATCTGTCTGACCACACTAAGGGTTTACCCTTCTTCGTCAAAGCTGAGAGTGGTGATTCAACTCTGGAGAAGTCTGGCACAAATCTCCGATAGTATCCATCTAGTCCCAAGAAACTCCGTACCTCCGTCATGCTCCTGGGTGGCTCCCAAGCTAGCACTGCCTCGATCTTCACAGGATCCCCAGCAACTCCCGCCTCAGAGATGACGTGTCCCAAGAAGTGGACCTCACGTATCCAGAACTGACACTTTGAGAGCTTTCCATAAAGCTGGTGCTCTCGGAGTGTGTCTAGTACAACTCGTAAGTGGTAGGCGTGCTCCTCCTCAGTCGTCGAGTAAATCAAAATGTCGTCAATGAAGACCACGACAAATCGATTGAGGTATGGATGAAAGATCCTATTCATGAGGGCCATGAACACTGCTGGAGAATTGGTTACTCCTAATGGCATAACCAAGAACTCATAGTGGTCATACCGACATCTGAAGGTCGTCTTCTGCATGTCCTCGTCTCGAACTCTGAGCTGATGATAGCCTGACCTGAGGTCTATCTTCGAGAACCACCGTACTCCCTTGAGCTGATCGAAGAGGTCATCAATCCTCAATAGCGGATACTTGTTCCTTACTGTCACCTAGTTCAGGTGACGATAGTCGACACAAAGTCGCAAGCTCCCATCCACCTTCTTGGCGAACAAAATCGGGGAAGCCCAGGGTGAAACACTAGGTCGGATGAACCCCTTGCCCTGCAAGTCCTCCAATAGTACCCATAGCTCTCGAAGCTCAGCGGGGGCCATCTGATATGCTGGAGTGGATATCGGGGTTGTCCCGGGGTACAGGTCAATATAAAAGTCTACCTCTCTGCGAGGAGGTAACCCTGGAATGTCGTCAGGAAAAACGTCCGCAAACTGATCCACCACTGCAGGAAAACCAGGACTCCGCACGTCAACTGCTCCTAGGATGAGGCTAGCCAACTGATGAGTGATGGGTTGTCCTCTCCTCCGCGAAAGTCCATCCTGTGCTGCAAAGGCTCCCTTCTCACCGGTGAAGGTGAACCTGCTCCCGTCGGTGCGTACACATCACACCTTACGCCTAATACAGTCAATCTGTGCATGGAATGTAGACAACCAATCCATGCCCAAGATGACGTCGTAAGGGCTCGACGCTGCTACAAGAAGATCCCAGCCGAAGCTCTCGCCTCCTAGAGTAACCTCACACTACCGGCACCAGTGCGTAATCATCGAGTCTGCTCCCGTAGGAGTCTCTAGCCGTAAGGATCGAGCCAACGGCTCTGTCGGAATCTCCGAGCTCCGAACAAGGGCAGCATCTATGAAAGAGTGACTCGCTCTTGTGTCTATAAGTACTGCAGCAAGGGTGGAATAGACACAGATAGTACCTCGAATCATCTCGGGCGCACCGTGGTCGTAGGACTCTGCTGCCTGGAGCTGTGCCTGTCTCTACCCGCCAGCTCCCTATGGTCGGGGTGGACCTCTTGGTGGTGGTGGTGGTAGAGCCTCAAAGCGTCTCCCACCACCTGCTGCTCAGCCAGCTCCTCTACCTCGTCCGCCTCCTCCCTGCGGACAGCCACGGTCGACCCTCTGCCTCTGCCTCGGTGGTCCCTCAACTGTCTGCTGCTCCTTGGCACGTCGGGTCGGGCAATCACGAGCCATGTGACCCTGCCTGCCGCATGAGTAGCACTGCCTGCCTCTCGAAAGACTGGCTCTGCGCTGTGTGCCCCGCACTGCTGAGCCAGTTTCCTGAGGTCGTCTGCCTGAGGGTCTGGTCTTCCTGGACCCAAGAGTCATCTGTCGACTGCCTGCTGCAGAAGACTCTGCTACGTGCCGCCCTGCGGTGGGTCTCGGCACTGGTGTAGACTCAGCAAGAAAACTCTCGATCAAAAGGGCTTGCTCCAGTACTCCTGTCTGAGTCGGAATGCTGAGGGAGATCAGCGATGCCCTGATCTCGTGTCTCAATCCCTGCTCAAAGGTCCGGGCCCGGAAGAATGGGTCTCGTACCATGTCTGTCGAGTAGCGTGAGAGATTGATAAATCTCGCTGAGTATTGGGCGACCGTCATGCTGCCCTGCCGTAGTTGAAGAAGCTCCTGAATGTGCACCGCACGGAGGGTGGCTGGGACGAACTCCGAGTGGAAGAGGCTCTCAAAGTCCATCCAAAGTAGAGATGCCTCATCGTGCACCTGGAGCATCAAGCTCCACCATCGGCCCACTGCTGCGTGCAGTAGGCTCGCAGCGAGGATCACCATGAGGTCTGCTGGTGTCCTCACTAGCCTGAAAACTCGTACGACTGCCTCCAGCCAGTCCCCGGCTGCCTGGGGGTCCGTCTCCCCGTGGAACCTGGGCGGTCGCTGGCGCGGGAACTCATGCAGTGCACTGAGGCGACGTGCATCGTCAGCGGCTGGTGCTGGAAGCATCGGTGGCTCGGCTGGTAGAGCTACCTCCGGTGCCATTGCTGACAAAGGGCCCTGCACCGAGGCCTCGTCGCTCGGTGGGTTGTCGTCACGCTCGACTCTCGGAACCCTAGCTGGCTGCCATCATGGGGCCATCCTGAAAAGGAAACAGGTGCGCCATGGTCAGAACAGTATACCTGGTGAGCTGATATAAAGTAATCACAAAGAAAACTTTGAAACACACATGCAATCAATGTTTTCGTGCATTAAGTCGGAAATCAGAATTCAGGGTCCTGGTGTACGGATACGTCGGTCTCCGCACCAACACTGGACTCCCTGGACTGATAACCACCCCCAATACGCTAAACACTATTGCTTCACATAGAAAAGATCAGAGTCCCATGTTCTGCGGTAGAACTGAACTCCTCTGATACCAATTTGTCACGACCCGTCCTCAGGGCTCGTGCCGTGACTACCCCAAGCCCGCCTTCCATAGGCCAGGGGCTGGCGACTAGCACCAAGGCGTAAATCCCGGTAAAAAGGGAAGGCACTGCCTTTGTAAAGTAAACAAGCACCTCAGAGTAAGCAAGCGGAAAAAGTAAACACTAAGTAAAAACTGGTACAACAGTAAGTGCGGAAAAGTAAATGGGCCAGTATACAAACCCAAACTGAAAGTAAAGTAAAACTCGAAAGGGAAAACAGCAACTGAAAAATAAAATCCGCTACGTCGAGCTGTCCACTGGAAATCCCACCTGAAGGGTGGGTACAGATAGCTCCACTGCTCCTCGGGTCCCGTCGTCCGCTCTGAGTATGTCCCGCCCAGTGGTCCACCTCTAGGTACCGTCCTGCTCTGCAAGCCTCAACCACGATCAACGTTGTCCGTCGTCTACAACCAACACAACGTAGTGCAGGCATAGCCCGTGCAGGGGTGAGTATAAGCTACTCAGTAGGGACCCCGAGACCCCCGAAGGTCTCCCAAAATCCACAAAGGAAAGATACAATCACAAAGTAACAACCGACACTGCTTAGGTATATGCCCATACATATACCTAAGTCATCAATTCCAATACGCTCCAACTTCCGAGCCCAAGTACAACCCAGTCCACACAGGAAAGTATATGTATTCCACACAGGAAAGAAAAACGTAATCCACACAGGATAGCACAACACAATCCACACAGGAAAGCAAACAGGATTCAGCTCACACAGGTATACTTCTTCGAAAGAAGATAGAGATGATCACTGAACCATCTAAGTCGTCGGACCCACAAAGGATCGATAGGTACTAACCCCCGCAATGACCCACACAGGATCGGACCCACACAGGATCTGTAGGCGCTGGCTCACACAGAACCGCTAAGCGCTGACCCACACAGGATCGGACCCACACAGGATCGGTAGCACTGATCCACACAGGATCGCTGAGTGTTGTAGTCGTCGTCGTCGAATCCACTGAGGATCTCTGCACAGTCGTCGTCACAGTCACAGTAGCAGTCGCAGCCAGCACTAGGGTTCCCGCACACAGCAAGCTCATTCGGGAGGGTCCGCTTCACGAGCCGAGAGGCTGATACATCAACTGACACATAGTCCAGAGTTGATGTATCCAAAAGTTTCGTAACGTCAACAGGAACTCAACGTCGCAGACGGCACGTCAATCGGACGCCCGGTCTGAGAGTTATTGGCTTTTTCGTCCTAGGGGCCCGGTTGGTTTTTAAGGCAAAGACCAACCCGACCGTACTCCACCTGCATCCAAATCTCGGACGGAGTATGCCAAAAGATCCATCTCACTTAGAGGAATTCAACAAAGTCAACGACACGTCAATAGGACGTCCGAAGCTCAAGATATGAGTGTTTCCGCTCCGAGGGCCCGGTTGGTTTCGTGTACGAACCAACCCGGCCAAACTCAAAGTATTCTGAAACCTTGAGTGCGATATACCGAAACGACCGTCTCGATCCAAAGATTGCATCGCCGCTGACGGCGCGTCGTTTGGAGGTCCGTAGCCCGAGTTATGGGCATTTGAACCCAAATGGTCCGATAACGGGGGTTTCGGGCCCGGACCGACCCGGCCCGAGACCCCCCGGTTGGCCCGAACCGGGTCAACCCACCCCGGTCCGGGTCGGCCCGGCCTGACGCGGCCCGGCCCGGCGTGGCCCGGCCTGGCGGACCGGCTGGTCACAGCGCGCCCAGCGCGCTGCCGGCTCGGCCAGTGGCCGAGCCGCTTCGGCAAAGGGGGGGGGGGGGCGCCTGCCCCCCTGTGTAACCGCGGCCCCCCATTTTTGGGGGCCGTTTTGATATCCAGCCGGGGGAATTTAATTCCCCCGGCTCCTCTCCTTCCGGCCGGCCTGACCTGGCCGACCGGCCCGACCTGGCCGACCGGTTCCTGCTCAACGGGACCGGTGATGGCCGGTCCCCTTCGAGCTCCGACGCCGGTGGCCCGGTCCGGCCGCCGGTCACCTTGCTCCACCATGGCCCGCAACCGGCCGCGGCCCTTGTCTTCTGACGCGGTGCGACGGAACCGCGCCCCTCCGCCGCGGCCCCGCTCCGGCCGCGGCGTCTTCGGTTTTCTTCGACGCGGCGCGACGGCGTCGCGTCCGTGAATTTCTTTCCACGGCACGGCGCGACAGCACCGCGCATTTTCCTTTCTCTTGATTCCGCGTGGTGCGACGACACCATGCCTTCCCGTACCAAACCACAAGGAATCATTCATGAAATAAGGAGGAGGGTCGGCCGTGTTTGTGCGGTCCGGACCCCTCGCGTTATTCGATAACAATTGGTTTTAATCCACGAAGATCGTCAAGTTGGTATTCACGAACAAAATAAATAAATAAAACCCCTACCTCGGTTTCAAGAACGGTGTACGTCAACGAGCCGTGGAAGACGAGCGTTGCGGAGGTCGGGCGTCGCGGAAAAAGAACTTCAACGTCGCGAAGTGAGGATTCAAAGTCGTTGACGGAGATTTCGTCGCGGAAAACCGTCACGGAAGAGACGACGCGGAAGAAGAACATCGCGTCGCGGATACGGCGTATCGGAAGAACCGTTGCGGAAAGAGACGTCGCGTCGCGGGTCGATGTCGCGGAGAACGAACGTCGATTCCATTGTCATCGAGGTGCGTCTGAAGAGGAAACATCGCGGAAGAAGAACGTCATGGGAGAAGTTCTCCGTGTTCTTCGGCGGAGATGTTCTTCGTTGAAGAAGAAGATGTTCTTCACAAAACCTCTCAACGACAAACTCTAACAACCCAAATAAAATAAGTTCCTTTCTTATTTTATTAACACAACAAATCTTTTGAATTTCAAGAGTTTGAAATTCAATTAACCACACACAACTCACCTCATTAAACTTATTACATTAAAGTCATAAGTTATAACTTAAGTTAACAAAATTAAAGTGGGAGTTGAGGGGGTTTTAGAGGATATGAAGGGATGGGGTTCGTTTGGGCCCCACCACCCTCATAACCTCCCAAGGGATTTTGGGTGGTTACCAAACTTCCATCAAGAACTAAACACTTAGAGTAAAAATAATAAAAATTGTAGAGTAATTATAAAATAAACTTCCACAATTTTTATCATCAAAACTCGTGTAAACGCATCTCCGGAACAGGAGTTCCAAAGCAATTACCGGTGTTGTGGTTCCATTGGTGCCCTCGGAATTCGATTCCGGGCACCGGTTCAAAAGTTAGAAATTCCCGCTCGTTCGTTCACTGAACGTACCCGAGCTAAACTTCGGATAGAAATTCCGGGCACTCCGGGCCTCGGAAACAAGTGTCGTCTGAAACCGCGTTCTTGTAAAATTCCAAATAAAATTAAGAAAAAATTTCCCTTGAATTTTACGGGTCTTTACAATATAAAACAAAGTAGTAAAACAACAATGAATAAATCCAAGGTTTAGTGTCAGATATAAACAATGGATCATACATCAGCAGTCAATACAAACAACTAACCAAAAATTGTTCCCTAAACAACGGATCACAAAAAAATCATAATCAATAGATTGTAAAAAATCATAGAGGAATAAATAAAAAATGAAAGAAAAAATACACAAAGAAAATCGGAAGGCCTACCTTGCTAGGTTAAAGAAAATTTGAGACCCTCTTAGCATGTCGGATGAGATGTTAAAAGGAATTTAAGTGGTGTGATTCAACCTTCAATTCACTGAGGAGGAGAGATTCGACCTTCGATTCACCAAGGAGGAGCACTGGCAGCGGGTGGATTTTGCATAAAGCTTCTATATCGCGATGGGTTCGCAAATGGTTAGGGTTTTTAAAATAAATCGAGACACTTTTATTAGTACTAACCAATAAGCACTGATAAATATCCCTTTTATAAGCGCTTATTATATAAGCGCTGATAAAAGGACTATTTATCAGCGCTTTGTTTAGCGCTGATAAATCCTCATCTTTATCAGCACTAAAAAAGTGATGATAAATATTCTTTTATCAACACTTATTACTAAAAAATTGTTAAAGGATTTATAATTACAATTATAAAAAAATACTTATAAATACTTAATGAATATATATAAATATTAATATAGTAATTATATTCCTTTTTAAATATATTTATTATAGTTTTATAAATATTTATTTATAATTATAGAAATATTTTAAAAATGTATTATTTATATCATTATAAATATTTATATAATTACACATATATATATTTAATAAATATATATATATATAGTAAATATATTCATTATTTAAGTAAATTTATTATAAATTTAATAATTATTTAAATATACATAATTATTTATTTATAATTATATATATAATTTTAAAAAAAATATTTATTTATTTAGAATTATAAATATATAATTGTATAAATATAGTGAATGTACATTTATAAATATATTTACTTAAAATTTTTTTTACAAATATATTTTTAACATTATTAATAAATATCTAATTTTGAGTGCGTGCATGTATATATATATATGTGTGTGTGTGTGTGTGAGAGAGAGAGAGAGAGAGTGAAATTGAATAAATTAAGAATATAGGTACACTTTAACAATATTGAAAAAATGGATAAGTTCTATGTGTGTGCATGTTATATATAAAAATGAATTAATTATAAATATATGTGAAATCAATATAACACACATTTGATCTATATTAAATTGAAAAATCAAATGAAATTCAATTATATATCGAGTACAATTCAATTAGTCAATATTTTTAATTCATATTAATTTTTAATTATATAACATTATTCAATAAATATATGAAAATTTAATGTAAATCCCATAAATATTTTGTAATATATATTCATATTTATATACATTAATATATATCTATATATTTAATATATACAATTTAATAACATTAATTATCATAATTTTCTAATTAATAAAATTTGTAATAATTAATAATGTATAATTAATCAAGTCATTTTTATCAATAATTATTTAATTAATAAAATTTGTAATATTTTTTTAATAAATAAATTTTTATTTTTTATTTATTTAATTATTCCATTTTATCAGTGCTAAAAATGTGTTGATGAAAGAAATATTTATTAGCACTAAACATAAAGCACTGATAAAGCATACCCTTTATCAACGCTAAAAATAAATCACTGATAAAGGATACCCTTTATCAATGCTAAAATTAAAGTGATGATAAAATGTTAAATTTATCAGCGCTTTCTTTAGCGCTAATAAATTCCCCATTTATCAGTGTTTTCTTCTGGCACTGATAAATAATAGTGCTACTAAAGCCCAGTTTTGTAGTAGTGGTAGCACAGTGAGAGTGTATTACTCAAGAACTGGCTCATGGAATCAAACTTCATGTGGTCATGAAAGCATTACCAGGCTTATCATGATCATCACATGGGTCCCTTATAAGAATTGAGAGGACTCTCAATCCTTTATTTTGGTCTCTCACACTCTATTTGTACTCCTATTTTACAATCATCTCATACTTCAAATGAGGAGGGTCATGTGGTATTTATAGACACTGCTCTATTGACTTACTCCACATACGTACACCATCATACCTCATCCTACACATTCCAACTCACCTCGTGAAATGAGGCTTTAAAAAATAACTATATTTAAAAAACATAAATTTCTTCAAACTAACTCATATTAAACTTCATTCATTCATGAAAAAAAGTTGCATGTATTCATCAATAATTTTTGTATCTCCTAGTTTATCAAATGTAAATCTAATACTTTTCTTGATCATTAACCTTTACAGCATGTAAAACCTTACATAAAGTAACTCTCTAGTGGATAAAGTTGGAAGATAATCCACTATCCTGATCTAATATAATAGATAGATCATATCGGATGGAATTAAATTTATATGTAACTTTTCAAGTAGGGGTACAGTGGAAGACATCATGTGATCCCACATGAAAATTATATTCATCTTCTCGTCACATAATAATAAACACTCTCACTTCTACTATTTGATCTTGAACTAATATTTCCACCCAGATACATTGTTACACACCCATATGGGGAAAGCGCACCTGCTTCCCCCTACGCATCACCCATGTGAACCCTGTGGGCACTATATGCACCCACCATGCTTCCCTGTACAGGAACATATCATAGCTATTCTCTATCACCGCCATGAAATATATGTGATATATCTCTCCCATGGGGTATGGGTATCTTACCACACATGAGTGATTGAGCCGGTTCCTATATTGAGTAGTTGGACAAAAATTAAAACAAACTCCACAAAAACCACTAAGCCAAAACATAAGCCAAAATTAAGACAAAAGGCCTTGAACATGATTAATGCCTTCTCAAAAAACTTCAAAGCTCATTATCATGATTAATATCTTCTTTAAACTTATCAAATTCTCAAATTCAATTTATAAATTAAAATTATATTCTATTTCAATCATATCCACTTACCATTCTCCATATTGTATAATAATTTAGTATCTTCATATTGTCATCAATGCATGTCTTGTACATTAACAATAGCTCTGAAATCATCATAATTAATATTAATTTATTTAAATAAACAACTCTTCAAGTAAAAACATACTTTATGTATTATGAATAATTCTCAAGTATAATTAAATGGAATAAAAACCATACTTTAATCACTATCATATTGAATTACCATCATACAAATATACTTTGATAATAAATACAACACAATGAGTTTAATCCATTTGTGTTTTTTAATCTACCCCTTTGGTTTTTTTGTCAATGAACAATTCAATACTAAAATAAATTTGATATTATCCCCCTTATTGATAATAAATTAAAATGTCAATAGGTAAGTAATATTCATTATTCTTCTAAAAAACCCATAGTATCAATTTCAATTTTCTCATTTCATAGGAGATTCCACTTACTAGATATTAAAATTTATCTTCTTGAGAGACAGATGGCATAACTTTTAAAAAAGAAATAAGTCATTAATTAATCAAATATAAGACTATGTGATCTAACCTAGTGTATAAAAACAATGGTAATCAATATAGAAAAAAACATAATAAATTTTCAAAATGTGATACAAAAACTGAAACCTTCAATCATGGGATGTTCAAAATATTTTCAACAAATTTACAGCATTCATTACAACAAATAGATTAATAAAAAGTCAAGTGCATGAATTTATATTAGATTTTTCAATACATTTTACTTTTTACATAAAATAATCAGTTTCTCCCCTTTTGATTTAGAATCATTTTTCACATAAAGATATAAGAACATACCTCTTCAATGAGAAGATTCAATTTCCAAAATTTCAACATTTTAAATCATCAGATTTATCCCTTACCAGAACAAAAAAAAATTCATGTGATACCAATTGATATATTCAAATATAGTGTTTGTTCATATTAACTCCCCCTAAAGGAATAAAATTCATCCATCTTCTTCATCATGGTTTTATTTCTTCAATAATGAACTCCAAGAACAATTTTAAGACTAATTGAAAAAAGTGATCTATGAGGGATATATTCTTATATTCTATATAATCTTTCCTATTATTCATTTCTTCATGTATACCCCGGAATACATGACTCATCTTTAATTCCCTAAACATAAAAAACAAACCAAAAATATACATGGTAATAAGGTGGATCTTCAATAATTTTCAGTTAAAGTGTCATGGTTGAGATTTATTTCTCAAACCAAAAAACTCTTTTCAATTCAACTCCATATATATATAAATTATTCATGATTTCTCCTTCTTTGATAGTATAAATTTTATTATTTAATGCCCACATGGACTTCTTGATCTCTCCAACATTAATCTTGGATGGAATAAACTTCTTAATAATAGCAATAAATTCACTTTTATTCTTCTGTTCCTGGTCTAACTTCTAAGCTAATTCCAGCTGATCTGTCCAAGTGATTAAACATTATTTTTATTCATGATTAGTATTCTTCCTATTTTTAGACTCCTTCACAATAGTATTTTTAGCATAATAAACCACTTTTCATTCCCTTTAATTTCAGACAACTTCTTCTGACCAGGTATCCATTTCATGCAAAATTAAAAGTTTGTCTGGAAATTTTACACCTTCTACACACACCTTCATAAACATTTGAGTTGTACTTTTTAGAAAAACTCTCAGGAAATTGTAATTTTTCATCTTCAATGTCATGAACCAAATCAACCCTTTAATTTCTTATTGAGATTTATTACTTTTTCTAATTTAGATTTCTTCCACTAATAATGGATTTTATGGCCTATTTAAAAAGTTCCAAGATATGGACTCTTTTAAAATAGCAGAAACAATTTTTCTTTGGTGTGAAACCTATTTTGTAATTATTCTTAGGTATATATCATTAAATCGATTTCTTTATAGTGTTATTCTTCTTATACCCCAAGGAATAATTATTTTCCCTTTTTTTACTTCAACATTTGTTATGACCTTTTCTTCTCATCAACATATGAATCATGTATGGTTGGTATATACCATCACTCATCATAACTATGAAAAATTCTATTGTAATAATCACAAATGTCTTCAAGGCACTCAAATATTCTCTTTATTGACAGATTCTTCTTCAACTAAGTATTATGCTTCATTTATAAAATATTTTCTTCATGATAGATCTACTTCCCCTTAATGATATCCTTTTGTAATCAACATGCATTGATAGATTATTCCAATAATAAATGTACTAATAACCAAACATCTAAAAGAACCAAAAATATCCAACAAATCTTGATTTCTTCTTCTATGGTACAATTTGACTGGCTTTGGAATCTTACTATTTTTGGATAATATGGTTCTTAATTTTAACTTTATGTGAGAGATAATAATTTCTACTCATTTTTCATCCAAAACTGTTGAAATAGTAGGTTTTTCATTAATATTATTCACCTATATTTAAACATAATTCATTTTGGAACCTATACAAGCAGATAAAAAAGTATTTTCAAAAACATAAACTTTTGGGATAAGGTTTACCTATTTCAATGAGCCTTTAATAGATTTAACTTTAGATAATCTCAATCTCTTATTACCATTGGAATGATTATTTTCATAAAAATGACACTTATTAGGAATAATCTTGATAGAATTTTTTCTTTGAGTATTTTTGGATGATTCAACTTGGGTGTTCTCCATATTTATGAACTTTACATCAAACTCAAGAAATTTCATATTTATAGAGTTCTTCTAGTCTTCAATTGATTTCACCAGATATTCACATTCTTTCTAGGAAGTATTTAATTATTACTCCTTCAAAAAATTTAATTTTTCTTCCATTTCAAGACACTTCATGTTGAGTAATTGTTTCTCATACTCGATAAATTTCACTCTATATTTCCATTGACTCTTCATTTTATGAATCTAATATTCATGAATTTGATTTACCTCTAGTAAAAAATTATCCAACTCTTTATTTTTATTTATCTTAACCTATATTTGGGATTCTTTAACATTCATAGAGGTTCTATGTAGTTTCTCCAATGCATGGATCCCTTCTATAAAAACTTTCTCAATCACATCCTTTACACAAATAGCTCTTTATAATTCATCATCAAAGAGGGTGAATATTTCATTTCAAAATGATGTATTATATTCTTTTGATTCTTTAGACATGTTGAATCTCTCTTTATATAACATTAAAGTCTATTCCATGGCTTTGATTTACAACTGAGAATTCTAGATATTTGTGGTAACTTTATGAGATTATTTAAGTGCAGATATCATCTCAGTAAGAACTTTTTCAATCACTGCTTTCTCATACAAATTTTATTATAGCGATTCTTCACCTTGGGAAATATTTTCATTGAAAATTAATATAGTTTATTCTTTGGATTTAGCAGTTTGTGTGGGAATTGTTCATCTTTGAAACTTATTTTCCAAATATTTATCCATATCTTTAGCTTCATCTTGAAGCTATGATTTTTCATCGTATAGTCCCTTGATAAATGTAAATATTTAAGTGAAAACCCCTATAAGAACTTTGTTTAGATAATCTTTTAATTTTTAATAAAAATCACTAGGTGATTCAATTCACTCTACTTCATCACTACTTGAATCAGAATCATCAAAATGACTATTATCAACTGATTTAACAGATGATACTAATAGATTACAACTATGAATATATTTAGTTTGTGGTGTGTATTATTTATTTGTTAAACTCTCTCTATTCTTCCTTGCCTCTTTAATCTATTTTTTATTAATGATTATTACAGAAAACTCCTTTTTGAACTAACATAAATGGGAACTTAATTTTCTATCTAAGGAAAGTCTAATACTTCCTCAAATTCAAATATTTACTTCATAAATGTTTGATACAGAAAATTGAGATAATAATTAGATTTAATTAGATGTGTAACCTTTACTATGATACTAATTTAAATCCTCAATGGATCATATAGGTAAACTAATATGGGGGTGAATCGGTATAAACAAGTTTTACTGATTTTTTTCTTTCACTTTTTACCCCCTTTTAAATTTAATCATCTACACCTATTAGGATGATTATATCTTACCCATTAACAAATATAATCATTTCACATAAAATATTGAAAATAATTGAATCACATCACAGATATTTTATAAAAAAAATTTCCCCAATGTGGGTGACTATATCCTTAATGTGTTTAATATGGTTTGACACATGTATTTTCCACTAGTAAATAAAACTAATTAAAACTTTGGGAAATATCTATAAATTACTAATAGAAAAACTCTCGTAACTCCTAATCATTTATGATTATTATGCTCTATGTCTCGATAGGATATTAATAATGAAATCCCACCAATTTTATATATATTGACTCCCTTCAATTGAAGATATCTCCAAAAAATATTGTGATTTGGTTGTTTATACTGGCATCCCATTGGCTCTTCAATGATCATCCCAAACAACCCTTGAATAGTTATTCAAATGCTTATGCTTATTGATGTAGTTTGCACATTGGACTTGTTACACTTCAAGTATACTCAGTAAAATCTTATTCTGATTAGCTAGTGTACTTTCTCACCTTCAATTATAAAAACTTTTCAAATTCTGATATCTCATTGATATTTCCAATACACTAAATATATAGTCTCACTTTCTAGAAATAATGAAAATATGTCTTCTCTAATCTGCTCCACACAAATGACTGCACAATTTAGTTCACATACAAGTTCACTATAGATTCTAGTTCTTTTCATCAGATAAACTCATATATCATGTATGTCACATGAATATACTTTCTACTTTTCATAACACAAACAATTGAAAATCACTTTATTTCCCACAAAATAGATCACATGCAATTACTTAATGAATGTAATTCTTCACTTTTTTTTATGTTTTCTTCATGAAATAAAAAATTAGAAACTCACTGTTATTATAACTTTTCTACTTCCACTTTGTGAAAGTCTCACATAGAAACCCAAGCTTCAACCCTAACCTCTTTGTTCTTTGTTCATGTAACTATCTTCAACCTCATGGTATTGTTACACTACATGAACACATCACTGTTTTCATTCAATTCGAACAAATAGAATTAGTTTTACCTCTCTGAAAATTATCTTTCAAATCAAATTAAATCATGTAATAACTGTATAAGGTAATATTGTTCTTTGCATAATTTGAAAATATGGAAACTGTTCTTTATAAATCTCTTAATATCATGGAAAAACACTATTTCCTCAAGTAACACAATGAGAATGAATTACTCAAGAATTGTCTTGAAGAATAAAACTTCATGTGGT
Source organism: Viscum album (assembly GCA_963277665.1). NCBI lineage: Eukaryota > Viridiplantae > Streptophyta > Magnoliopsida > Santalales > Viscaceae > Viscum > Viscum album. The sequence continues at coordinate 598,299,202 of OY728167.1, read as the reverse complement.
CATGAAAGTATTGGAAAGATCATCACAATAATCACATGGATCTGTTATGTGAATACAGAGGACTCTTAGGCCTCTCTTTCATTCTACTATGATCTATCTGTACACCCCTTTCATTATTAGCTAATACTTAAAATTAAGAGGTTTGGGGTGTTTATAGATGATTCTCTTTTAACTTAATCCACACATATGAATTTCCATACCTCATCCTAGATGTATTGAATCACCACATGCAACGTAGCTTTAAAAATTATCATCTTTTCAAAACATAAATTTCTTCACACTATCGCATATTGAACTTTATTCATTCATGAAAATAAAGTTGTATGTATGAATTGACCATGTCTGTATTTCCCAATTGATCAAATAGAAATACAATACTTGGATTGATCATCAGATGTTACAGCATAAAAAACCCAACATATAGTAACTCTCTAATGGATCAAGGTGGAAGATAGTCTATTGTATTGATCGAATAGTCCAGACAGATCAGACGGCCAACATTTTATACTTAACTTTTTAAGTGCATCTACTGTGCATTATTTCATGTTATCCCACATAAAAATTATATTTGGATTCTCATTGATTAATAACAAACACTACCATTTCAACCATTCAAATCGGTATCGGGTTCAGCACTCGAACACACATTCACACACCCATATGGGGAAAGCGCACCTACTTTCAACCTATGCACCACTTAACACACCCTTCAAACACTATGTGTGCCCATCATGCCTCCCTATTCAGGAACCTACCATAGCGATACTCTGTCACCACATTGTAAGCTTTGTGATCTGGATATCCATGTGTTAGAGGTCTCCTCCCACATGTGTAGGATTGAGATGTTTCCTATCTTGAGTGGTTAGAAAAAAAACAAAGTCCGCAAAAACACTTATCCAAAACTTAATCCAAAAGAACTTTAATATATTTAAGGCCTTATAAAAAATCATAGCTTTTTCTCATGATTAATCTCTTCATATTTAAAATTAAAAAATTATAAAATTAAATTCATCAATTCAAATGAGATTATAATTCACTCATATCCACTTCACATTATCCATGTTGAATAATAATGTGTTATCTTTAAATTATCACAAACACATGCCTAGTACATTAAAAATATCTTAGAAATCATCACAATTAATGTTTCTTTGTTTAAAGAAACAAATATTCAAGTAAAAAGCATCATTTCTTGATTATGAATAATTATCAAGAATAATCCAATGATCAAAACTCCATAATTTAACCATTGTCACATTGAATTTCTAACATACAAACACATTAGAAAATATAGCACATTTACTTTCATCCAATTAGGTTCTTTATCCTAGACATCAAAAATTATAGGCACAACCTAAATCCATTACACGATAATGGAGAAATTTTTTTGTCTATTGTTTTTTCTTTAGAGAAATTTTACTCATATATTTTAGGAATAAAATTAACCATTTATTTTGATGACACATATATGAAATATTTAATAAATAAATCTAATTAAAAGACGATATTGGTGGGGTGGATACTAATTTTTCAAGAATTCAACATAGAAATAAAAGATAATATGGGGTTTCAGATCCTAGTTGTAGACCACATGAGTATATTTTCCAATACTACTGTGGTAGAAACTTCAATAGATATGGCCCTGGATAACTCTAACCCTTTTGTGTAGTTATACAAATCCACTAAAGAACCCTTTTATATTGACATGGTAAATTTCTTGGTTGAATCACTGGTGCCTTCCTTCCTTCCTATGAATAAAACTATTAAGATGAAATCTGATTCCAAATAATATTTTTGGAAGGATCCTTATTTGTGGAAAATTTATAGTGATCAAGTAATTAGAAGAAGTATCCCTGAGGAAGAGGTGAAATCTATGATTTCATTTTTTTCATGGAATTGAATGTGGAGGCCATTTTGGGACCTTAAACTGATTGAAAAGAATGAAAATTAACTTTTTTGTTATTTTAATGAAAAAAAACACCCCATCACTCACAAGGGTCGTAGATAATGAGGGCCAAGGGAATATCCCTTAATAAATAACTTAAAATAGTATGGTAAGGACCCCACCCCATCAAAAATAATAATATCCTTAGCTGGACTTCCTTTACTATCTAGAACATTGGCCATGTAGTTACCTTCTCTCTAAGTGTGGCTGACCTAGATTCCCTGGTTGAGAAATATTCTACAACTCCTGAGAATAAATTCAACCACCAAGGATGTTTTTTTATCCCTTTGAGAAATCCCACAAGAAAAGAAGAATCTAATTTGACTTCAGTCATATAAATATTGTGCCACCTATAAATCATCATCCCGATATGCAAGGTCTTAGCCTCTTCTTAAATCGAGTTTCCTACCCCCAAAAATGCACTAAACCAAATATGAATTGAGCCCCAATTATCTCTCACCGGTTATACACATATCGTATTACCTAATAGAAAATAACCATCAATACTCAACTTCAACCTTGATATATGAGATTTCCACTGGATCTATCTACCTCGCTTTCCATTCTTGAAATCCCACAAATAATGAATCCTTGGTATAAGACTTATAACTTTCATAACCAAATTATCACCAAGAATAAAGACCCCAATCTCTTCTACCAACATTTTAATAGGTGTTGGACTCCTCATGTGTTAATCATGTTTTAATAATCACAAATCTCATTACTGTTAATTAATCTTGATCTTCAGTGCACATCTTGCTAATGATCTTCAAACTCAAAAATAGGTGCATATCATGTTTTTATAATAACAAATCTTATAGATGTTAATTACTCTTTACATGTTTTATGCATAATTAAAATTCTCTCATATATTATCTCTAATGAGTAACCTTAACTCATATTCTGCATATCACTATCTTAGTCCAAATACAGATTTTTTTGTCTAAGTATGGACTCACCGTGAAGGACTCACCGTGACCAGACACCGTGACCAGACACCGTGAAGGACTCACCGTGACCAGACACCATGACCAGACACCGTGACCAGACACCGTGAAGGACTCACCGTGACCAGACACTGTGACCACACACCATGACCAGACACCGTGACCACTCATCGTAACCCAGACACCATGAAGGACTCACTATGGCCAGACACCGTGATCAGACACCGTGAAGAAGACACAGTTTCCATGATCACTGTGACACCGTTTCTTAATCTTTTGTCAATATTATTTTAAATGATGCTAACGGTCATATTTGTTGTTTTTAATGCAATTAATGTTATTTAATGTTAGTTGTTGGCTTGATAGGAAACCGTATCTCGTACCTATGAAAAGGGAATCACTACTACTGCCAGATCCCATGGAATATAAATAAGATTGAGCTGCATTAGAGAACACGCGCGCTTGACACGTCTCGACACATATACTACAAGACATGCGAGCTCTGTACTGAACTGAAGAACAATCTGGAGCACAACTGTGAAGAAAACGTTGCACGAACCTCAAAGAAGTTCCATACATGCAATCCTACATTTCTGAAGAACACACGACGAATCAAGAGATCATTCTCACTCCTTTAGAAGACAAACTGAACTACGACACTCTGTTTTTCAACAGAAAAACCAGAGAATGACTCAGAAGCACTCCTGATGAATCCAACGAGTCCCGAGATGCATTGATAATCACTAGAGCTTTCTAAACTCTAATCTATCTTCTCTACATGATTTATTTATTAACTTTAGAGCAGTGTGGTGTACTCTATATTTCTTATACACACAATGTCTCCTGCACTGAACTGGAGGATATCAAAATCCTCACTCCAAATATCTTATCACTTGTTTACCCACATCAACTGTGGAAGAGGTCCTTGTGTGGCCTGGTCTTTGCTTTGTTTCCCACGTAGAACAGTGGTAGAGGTCCCTGTTTGGCCTGTACAGTTTTGTAAACTGTTGTTAACCCCGATCCAGGGTGTGGATCAATTTCTTATATATATTTGAGAGGACTAAGTCTCGGCTTGAGACTGAACCTCTTGTTATATCTGCTGTGCATATTTTATTTAAGTTTAATGTATACGACATATATTATATTTATTCCACTGCTATTACTTTAAAATACAAAATTATTTTGAAGTTACTTTGATAGTTATATTAGCAAGTGTTTACACTTATTGTAAATCAGTAGATTAGTTTCAAAAGTTAGTTTGATCTTGTGGTTAAACTAACTGAGACCTAATCAATCTTTGATAAGCTAAGTGAACATTTACAATCTATATAAATTCACTACAGTTTAACTTATTTTATAAATCGGGGGATTTTAACTAGACAATGTTTTAACAGAAATTTTAATTAGAACTCAATTCACCCCTGTCCCCTCTTGAGTGTCCACTCCGACCAAAATTTGGTATCAGAGGGTTTGTTTTTGTTTGTTCAAAGATTTTTGAAATACTCTGTTTTTCAACTGTGATTTTAGTTGCATCTCTAAAGATCTTAAATTTCTGTTAGTTCTAAAAAAAATTTCTCTTTAAATTGTCTTTCTAAAATCTAGTTCTGGATAATAGACTAGAGGGTGCTGCTACTAACAGGACACCTTTCTTCAATGGTACCAACTATGCCCAATGGAAGCTTAAAATGAAAATTCATTTAGAAAGCATAGGTTTTGATATATGGACTGCCATAGAATCAGAATATAAACTTCCCACTACTTCTAGATCCACTTGGGATGAACCTACAAAGACTGTTTACAATAATAATTGTAAAGCCATGAATGCCATGTACTGTGCTTTAGGAGATGAAGAGTTTAACAGAATTTCTACTTCTAAAACGTCTTTTGAAATTTGGGATACCTTAGTTGTTTCTCATGAAGGAACAACCAATGTTAAGGAAAAGATATTAAGTACTTATACTATTAAATATGATAATTTTAAAATGAAAACTGATGAACCTATTTCTGACATGTATCTCAGGTTTAATGAGATAGTCAATACAATGAATTCACTTGGAAAAGTTGTTCCAGCAAAGGAACAAATTATGAGAATCTTGAGATGTTTACCAGACCGATGAAGAGGCACATCTGTTTCAATTAGAGAGTCATGTGACATTACTGCTCTACCTATTAAATAACTCATTGGTAAGCTTATGATGTATGAGGAAGAACTCAAGGTAAAAAAAGAATAAGAAGATGAACCTAGAAGAAAGTATGTTGCTTTCAAATCTTCAACTTCAAAGGACAAGGATAAGGAGAAACTTCACGCTATAAACGAGAGTTCAAGCTGTGAAGACAGTGAAAGTGCTTCTGATAGTGATGCTGAAATGGCTCACATTTCCAGAAGGTTTAAGAAGTTCTATAGGAAGAAGAATTTTTTCAGAAAATCAAATTACAAAGGAAAGTATGACAATAAGGAACATTGGAAGAAGGATTGGAAAAAGCCAGATAAAAGTAATGAAGTTGTCTGTTATGAGTGCAAAATGAAAGGACATATTAAAGCAGACTCGCCAAAGCTCAAATTCAAGAAGAAATATGATTACAAAGACAATAAGTAAAAAAAGGCTATGAAGGCTACTTGGAGCGCTTCTGAGGATAGCTCCACTGAATCTGAAGTCTCTGAAACTGAACACATAAATAAGGCAAACATGTGTTTTATGACAAACACTTCTGAGGTAACAGCTGAAACTCCTGCTTTAAATTCTTATTATTTTGGAGATGATACTGACTCTGATAACATGTCAAAATCTGAACTATTTGAATATTGTGATATGTTAGAAGAAACCTGTAATGAGCTGAAAGACAAATACAAAGGTTTAAAGAAACAGTATGCTTTAACTGTTAAACATAAATCTGATCTTGATATTGAAATGGAAAAAATGCTCAGTTACTTAAAGAAAACACTGAACTGAAATTATCTAATGAGAAACTCAGAAAGGATTTAGAGAAATTCACAAATGGAAAGGATATACTAACTCAAATGCTAGGAAAGAAAATTGCACCAAACTAAAATACTGGAATAGGCTACAAACCTGGACAGAGACAGTTTACTAAGAATAGATTTATTCCTAAATCTGGACAGAATGCTGCTAATTCTAGTTCTGGACATTTATATGCTTCAACTAGTTATATTCATAGTTATGGATCTAATAAGATTTATCTTTCAAAGTCTGTTGATTCTACAAATTTCATGAGACCCATAAGACAAATTTGGGTACCAAAAGCTTTGATTGCTAACCTGTCTGGACCCAAGAAGATCTGGGTACCAAAATCATTTCCTATCTAAATCTGTTTTGTAGGAAACCTGCTTAAAGAGATCCTGTAGGAAGACCTGGTACTTGGATAGTGGATGTTCAAGACATATGTCTAGATACTTCTCATGCTTTAAAAGCTTAGTCAGAGTTGATGGAGGTTTTGTCACCTTTGGTGATAATTCTAAAGGGAAAATCATCGGCTTAGGCCAGATTGGTAACACTGACTCAGTATTAATTTCTAAAGTTTTATTTATTGATGGACTTAAATATAATCTGTTAAGTATTTATCAGTTATGTGATGATGGTTTTAATGTTAAATTTGAAAATGATTCATGCAATGTTTTCAATTCTAAACATGATTTAGTATTTTCTGCCCTGTGAAATGAAAATGTTTATGCTGTTGATTTAAATTCTTTAGCTAAGTAGAATATTACTTGTTTAAATGCTTTTCATAAAGAGTCTTTGATTTGGCACAGAAGATTAGGACACTGCAATATACACTCGCTTAGAAAACTTACTAGGAAGAACTTACTTAAAGACCTACCCAAACTTGAGTTTCCAAATGACAAAGTTTGTAATCCCTGTCAAAAGGGAAAGCAACATAAAGTTTCTTTCAAATCAAAGAAAGAAGTGTCAACTTCTCAACCTCTCGAGTTGGTTCACATGGATTTATTTGGACCATCTAGAGTTTCTAGCTTAAATGGGAAGCACTATGTCTATGTCTTAGTATATGACTTTTCTAGATATACTTGGGTATATTTTCTAGCTCACAAAAGTGAAGCTTGATCTTACTTTGTTAAATACTCCAAATCTGTAGAAAACCTTAGTGGACTTAATATTAAAACTCTGAGAAGTGATCATGGCCGTGAATTTGAGAATCATGAATTTGAATCTTACTACTCTCACAATGGCTATAGTCACAATTTCTCTGCCCCTAGGACACCCTAGCAAAATGGTGTAGTAGAAAGAAGGAATATAACTCTGAAAGAAATTGCTAGAACTATGCTTAATGAGTATGACCTACCTGTTTATTTTTGGGATGAAGCTGTAAATTCAACTTGTTATGTTATCAATAGAGTCTTAATCAGACCTGCTCTTAAGAGGACCCCTTATGAGTTGTGGAACCATAGGAAACCTAAAGTTAACTACTTCAAAGTCTTTTACTGCAAAGTCTTTATTCTTAATACTAAAGACAATATCGACAAATTTGCATCCAAGAGTGATGAAGGAATTTTCCTAGGTTACTCTATTTCTAGTAAATCCTATAGAGTTTTCAATAAGAGAACCAAGTGTGTGGAAGAATCTGTTCACATAAAGTTTTATGAAACTGATCCACATGAGCCTAAAACCTCTCTTGAAAATATTGAAGATGATCTCTCTATTTTTAACCTTAATGATAAAGACAGTGGACCTATAGTTAAAACGTCCAGTTCTGGAAATTTTCCAGAACCTGCTTCTGTTGATTCCCAACCTGTTGATGAACCTGAAATTTCTAGCCCTACCTTTACTAGATCAACTAGAATTCTGAAGAATCATCCTTTATATGTTGTTGTAGGAAATCTTGATAGAGGGACACATACTAGAGCTTCTCTTAGAAATCAGGTTGAAAATCAAGCCTTCTTGTCACAGCTTGAACCTAAAAACATTGATGATTCTATTAATGATGAATTTTGGGTAATTTCAATGCAAGAAGAACTCAATCAGTTTGAAAGAAATAAAGTTTGGAATCTTGTTGAAAGACCTAAGGACACTTTCACAATAGGCACAAAATGGGTGTTTAGAAACAAAGTAGATGAATCCGAAAACATAGTTAGAAATAAAGCTAGACTAGTTGCACAAGTCTATAGTCAAGAAGAAGGTATTGACTATGAGGAGACTTTTTCTCCAGTAGCCAGATTAGAAGCTATTAGGATTTTACTTGCTTATGCTGCACATCTACATTTCAAACTATATCAAATGGATGTCAAGAGTGCATTCTTAAATGGATATATTGTTGAGGATGTTTTTGTTGAACAACCACCTAGTTTTTCAAACCCTCATTTTCCAAATCATATTTTCAAATTATCAAAAGCTTTATATGGTTTAAAGCAAGCTCCGAGAGCTTAGTATGATAGATTAAGTACTTTTCTGATTTCTAAAGGTTTTACAAAAGGAATAGCTGATCCTACTCTTTTTATAAAACGAATTTCTAAAGATGTTTTAGTAGTACAAATTTATGTTGATGATATTATATTTGGATCTTCTAAAAATTCTTTATGTACTGATTTTTCAAAAATGATGCAAAATGAATTTGAAATGAGTTTAATGGGTGAACTTAAATTCTTTCTTGGTTTTCAAATTTTTCAAAATGATGATGGAATTATTTTAACTCAAAGTAAATATACTAGATATCTTTTAAAAAATTTTGGATTGGATAGCACAAAAAGTAGTGACACTCCCATGAGTACCACCTGTAAGATGGATCTTGATGAAAATGGTAAAGTTGTTGATCAAACCACTTATAGAGGAATGATTGGAAGTCTACTCTACCTGACTGCTAGTCGTCCTGATATTATGTTTAGTGTGTGTATGTGTGCTCGTTTTCAAGCAAAACCTAAAGAGTCACATTTAAATGTTGTAAAGAGAATTTTCAAATACTTCAAGCATACTCCCAATTTAGGATTGTTCTATCCCAGAGGACAATCATTTGAACTAGTTTGTTATTCTGATGCTGAATTTGCTGGATGTAATCTAGATAGAAAAAGCACCTCTGGAACATGTCATCTTTTAGGCAAGTCACTAGTATCATGGTGTAGTAAGAAACAAAATTCGGTTGCATTGTCAACTACAGAAGCTGAATACATAGCTGCTGGAAGTTGTTGTGCACAAATTTTGTGGATGAAACAAACATTACTAGACTATGGATATCAATTCAAACATGTCTCAATAAATTGTGACTACACAAGTGCTATTAATATTTCTAAGAATCCTGTTTCTCATTCTAGGACAAAACATATTGATGTAAGACATCACTTTTTGAGGGATCATTATCAAAAAGGTGATATCACTTTGGAATTCATTGGTACTGAATATCAACTTGCTGATATATTCACAAAACCATTAAATTATGAAAGATTAGACTACATCATACATTATCTTGGTATGATTAATCATAAATGAATATCTTACTGATCTTAATGTTTAATACTTTACTGTACTTTACTTTACGGTTTTATACTTACTATTTCTAAGTTACTGTTTTATGCTCACGGTCTGACAACTCACTGTGTCACCATGACTATATAAACTGCTCACTGTTTCACTGTGATGACTATAAACTGTCTCACCGTGATGGCTAATTTTCTGTCTCACCGTGAGAAGTATGATAATTTTTATTATTTTTATTTTATTTTTACCCGTATCGCGGTAATTTTTATTTCACCGCTATTTGATTTCCCGCGTTTGTGTTTTTATGATGTTTGACATTCCCAAATGATAAAACTTAAGGGTTTCATTCGAATCCTTACCCGAATTCTCTCCTGAACCTTTTTTCCCCTCTCGCCCGAACCTTTAGTAAATGCCAAGGATGAAGCGTCCATCTTCACCCTCGTCTGAGAAGCACCGCTCTAAGAAACAAAGGAGGATACCGAGGATAACGCCTGAAGGACCTCTAAACCCAAACCTGGTAAGCCGTACAGTTGTACCTGAAAAAGAGGTTTGCCCTGAATTGTTGTTGTCTAGAAGATCATTAGTTTTGAAAGTTTTAAAAGAACAAGGATGGCTTGAATGGTTCACTGGACAGAATAGACCGATTTACCTGAGGCTTGTATCTCAATTCTATCAGTATGTGAAGTTCTCTTTTGAGTTTGGAGAAAGATTTTTGGTTACCAGCTGGATCTATGGTCAAAAGTGCTCTTTATCTTCAATGTTGTGGGCTGCATGCCTAAGAATTACACATGAAGGAGTGTGTGAAGATTACCAAAGAGACCCTCCTCCAACAACTGGCATCTTTGACCTAGAAACCGCTTTGGAAAATCTAACTGGAAATGGAACCAAGCGAAGGGCCATAGCTGCTGAACTGGATGGGGAGACAAGACTTTTGTTCAAATTTGTTCAGAATTTGGTTAGTCCAAGAAAATGAGATTTTTCTGTGATGAAGTATCAGGATGTGTTCCTAATTTACCTGTTGAAGAATGGTCAAAAGATCAAATTGTGTAAGTATGTTATTAACCATATCTGTGAGCTAATCAAAGTAACTTCCAAATCCACCTCCCTGTTTTATTCAAGGATGATTTCAGCCATGTTAGTCTCAAAAGGAATGGTTGGACTGAATGAAGAAAAATTAGAGGACTTTGATTTCTGCCTATCCATGCCTATCATCAGAAGGATGAAGATTAGCTGGAATCCATGGAAAAAGCAATGGGTTGAGGATAGTGATCAACTGTATAAAAAGTTTAATCCTGTTGACTATCCAAGAAGTCCTAAGAACCTAGCTGATCCTGGTTTGGAACCAGATGAAGTGGATGAGTACTCAGAAGAAGAAGAACAAGAAGAAGTAACAGTTGAAGTTCCACCTAGAGAAGAATTTGTAATATCTCCAATGGAAACAGTTCCTGTTGAAGAGGAAAGGGGTGTTATCCCTGCTGTTATCCTTGCTGTTATCCCTACTGAAATACCTCAAGGAGAGGAAGTTGTTGTTGAAAAGGAAAGGACTGAGGATCCTTCAGTTGTTCTTCATGAGGAAGAAGCTCATCCCAATGCTGCAAGGAAATTAGTTTTTCCTGGTTCAGAACAGCAAGAAACCTTTGAGGAAGTTTTTGTTGAAGAGACTCTTTCTGTTTAGAAAGAAGCAAGTCTGGAAGCTTATCCAGTGGAACAATTGGTTCCTGAGATTATTCCATCTGCTGAAGAAATAATGGAAATTTCCTTTCAGCTGGCAAGGAAAGAATTTGCTGAAGAGATTAGGGATGATCCTATGGATCTTGTCCATGTTCCTGAACCTCAAGAGTCTGAAAGGGAAGCACAAGTTGAGGGGGAGGAAACTCAAAATCTTGATATAGTGGAAGCTAGATCTGGTGAAGTTTCTCAACCTTCTGTCACTTTCTCTATACACTCTCGGTATGAGTTCCCAAGCTTTTATGATGTGAATGAGTCACAACAAGTAACTGCAACTGGAATGGATCTTTCTTCTCTGTTTCAACTGAATTCCTTAGCTCATTTAGAACCAGAATCAGAGCCCCAACCTCAATCTGGATCAGAATCTGAATCTGAAGATGACTCTGACCCTCAACCAGAATCTGAGCCTCTACCTTTACCTGCATCCTTACCTGAGCTTCATTCCTTTGTAACCAAAGATTATCTGAAAGATTTTGGCAAGACTCTGTTAGCTGGTTTTGAGAAAATTGTCTCCACTCAACCTCGCCCAGTGACTCAATTAAGTCAATAAGATGCATCAATTCTCTAGGAAAATATTATCTTTCATATTCAACCAAGGATGATCCAAGAAATTCAAGAAGTCTGAGTAGAGAATAAGCTGCTGAGTGCTGATGTTGCAAATCTGAAAAGTATGGTAGCAAGTCTGCAGAATGAGATATCTGTGAGATCAGAGCCTACTCCTGTTTCTGCCCCTGCACCTGCTGCTGTTTCACCTGAGTCTTCTAATTCCCTACTTGCTGGGGAGATTGTGTCTCAAGTTCATCCTTACCTTCTATCTTTTGATGAAAATATTGTAAAAAGGCACACAAAGATGCTGGAACGCATGAGAGAGCTTGTGGAAACTCTAAATAATCTTACAGATGAATACACTGGATGTCTGCAAAAAGTTATGAAACAGCTCAAAGTTCTAACCGAAGTTGTCAAGGCTTCACCTGCTTCTGGTCAGACCTCCACACCTTCTTTGGATGATTCTCTGCTGAGATCCTTAATTAAGGAAGAATTACATAATGCCTTCAGTGGCTTGGATCTATCCTCTTTGTCAGAAGTAATTAAGAACAGTGATAGAGCATTGGACTTGGTTAGGATCCATTCAAAGATAGCCAATGATGCTCAACAAGAGATCTCCAAGAAAATAGATTTGTATCTTTCCCGGATTTTCTCTAAAAGTGACATGAAAGGTCACTTTAGATATCTTGTGGAAAATCTGAGAATCCCTCCGGTGACTCAAGCTTTTAAAGCTCAAGTTCAGAAACTTTCAGAGTTCACCAGATTTTTGGACAGATTTCTGGAGAATAAGGATGATTTTGAAAAGGCTATGCAGTATGGTGGTGAAATCATTACTGATTTCATCAATCTTTTGAAGCTGTATCTTCATGTGCAGAGTACTGCTATAGTTGCTCCAGCTGCTGCACCCCTTAGACCTGGACTTCCTGCCTTAGCATCTACTACCATGACAGTTAGCCAAGCCCTTTCTCAGATCTGGCCAGTCATTCTTGACCAACCTAAGCCTAGATCTTCTACTACTCCTACTTTGGCTTCATCTATTTTTGAAGGTCTACCCTTACCATCATTGTCTACCTCTTCTATGCCTTCTTCTACTTCAGCACCAGCTCCTGCTGCTGAAAAGGGCAAGACAAAAATGGATCCCTAAAGAGTTTACCGCATGTCTTTCTTTTTGATGGGGTGTCATTTTTTGTTTCTAGTTTGTACTTCTCCAGTACTTTGTATTATGAATGCTTTGGTCAATGATAATTTCCAAGTTTAATTTCCATTTATCTACTTTTTTATAATCCCAAAAGGGGGAGAAAAACCTCCAAGTATCAGTTCTATAATAGTATAAATGGGGGAGAAAAACTGCAAATATCTGTTCTATAATGTTTTTGCTATGCTAGTATCTTTAATATTACATATCTTTTATATTCTTCCTATATATGATTTGTGATCATCAAAAGGGGGAGATTGTTGGACTCCTCATGTGTTAATCATGTTTTAATAATCACAAATCTCATTACTGTTAATTAATCTTGATCTTCAGTGCACATCTTGCTAATGCTCTTCAAACTCAACAATAGGTGCATATCATGTTTTTATAATAACAAATCTTATGGATGTTAATTACTATTTACATGTTTTATGCATAATTAAAATTCTCTCATATATTATCTCTAATGAGTAACCTTAACTCATATTCTGCATATCACTGTCTTAGTCTAAATACAGATTTTTTTGTCTAAGTATGGACTCACCGTGAAGGACTCACCGTGACCAGACACCATGACCAGACACCATGAAGGACTCACCGTGACCAGACACCGTGACCAGACACCGTGAAGGACTCACCGTGACCAGACACCGTGACCACTCACCGTAACCCAGACACCGTGAAGGACTCACTATGGCCAGACACTGTGATCAGACACCGTGAAGAAGACACCGTTTCCATGATCACTGTGACACCGTTTCTTAAGCTTTTTTCAATATTATTTTAAATGATGCTAATGGTCATATTTGTTGTTTTTAATGCAATTAATGTTATTTAATGTTAGTTGTTGGCTTGACAGGAAATCGTATCTCGTACCTATGAAAAGGGAATCACTACTACTTCCAGAGCCCATGGAATATAAAGAAGATTGAGCTGCATTAGAGAACACGCGTGCTTCACACGTCTCGACACATATACTACAAGACATGAGAGCTCTATACTGAACCGAAGAACAATCCGGAGCACAACTGTGAAGAACACATTGCACGAACCTCAAAGAAGTTCCATACATGCAATCCTACATTTCTGAAGAACACACGACGAATCAAGAGATCATTCTCACTCCTGTAGAAGAGAAGCTGAACTACGACAGTCTGTTTTTCAACAGAAAAACTAGAGAAGGACTCAGAAGCACTCCTGCTGAATCCAACGAGTCCTGAGATTCATTGATAATCACTAGAGATTTCTAAACTCTTATATATCTTCTCTACATGATTTATTTATTAACTTTCGAGCAGTGTGGTGTACTATGTATTTCTTATACACACACTGTCTCCTGCACTGAACTGGAGGATATCAAAATACTCACTCCAAATCTCTTATCACTTGTTTACCCACGTCAACTATGGAAGAGGTCCTTGTGTGGCCTGGTCTTTGCTTTGTTTCCCACGTAGAACAGTTGTAGAGTTCCCTATGTGGCCTGGACAGTTTTGTAAACTGTTGTTAACCCCGATCCAGGGTGTGGATCAATTTCTTATCTATATTTGAGAGGACTAAGTCTCGGCTTGAGACTAAACCACTTGTTATATCTGTTGTGCATCTTTTATTTAAGTTTAATTTATACGACATATATTATATTTATTCCGCTGCTATTACTTTAAAATACAAAATTATTTTGAAGCTACTTTGATAGTTAGATTAGCAAGTGTTTACACTTATTGTAAATCAGTTGATTAGTTTCAAAAGTTAGTTTGATCTTGTGGTTAAACTAACTGAGACCTAATCAATCTTTGAGAAGCTAAGTGAACATTTACAATCTGTATAAATTCACTACAGTTTAACTTATTTTATAAATCGGGGTATTTTAACTAGACAATGTTTTAACAGAAATTTTAATTGGAACTCAATTCACCCCCCCCCCCTCTTGAGTTTCCACTCCGACCAACAATAGGGTCATAGAAATATATGTGAGAAATATTAATGCCTTATTTCACCTTGTTCTGAGCCTCCTAGATATTTTAGAAAACAACAGTGAAAATAGTGGGTTGAGCCTTCATCTCAACCCCCTACATGTCAACATCATGAAGTCAGTCAAATATTCCCTCATAAATTGAATCACCATCCATAATAATATTTATGTTTATACCCAAGAACCTCTAGATATTCTTCTCCCACTTTCTCATAAAAAATAACTAAATTGAGAACTCTTGCGGTGGAAAATTATAGTAATGACATCTAGACAATAGTAACATACACTTCCTCTGTTTTTTCATCCATAGGGAGAGTCTTGTTACTAAACCTCCAAACCAAGAAATTCATCTTGCTTGGAATCTATTTACACCAAGTTTTAAATCCCATTAGTCTATACCATTACTGTGATGCATCGATTTTATGAATTCTTTCCATGTAGTTGATTCTATAAACATGCAGCAGTACGGTACTTTAGGAAGGAAAATACTATTATAAGACTTTTTATATTACTTACTAAGAATAATATCAATGAAGTTCAAATACCTGGTGGCTTCTCTAAAGGAATGGTTAGGGACTGGGAATCCTAGAAAAAATAACACATCACCTATCCAGTTCGATTTCTATAAGATTTAATCTCCACAACCAATGACCCATCGATCTTTTCCATTCATGACCTCCAAGTGTTTATCCATACAGCATGACAGTCTGGTTATCTTCCTAGGATGATCATCCCAACTCTCTCATCATTCTCCATATTTTTTCCTGATGAATTTTTCCCACAAAGAACCCCCTGTGATAGTATCCCATGTAATCTTCTCCTGTATGGAATTCATGGATTCATCAATGCTACGTAGGTCAATCCTACCTTTATCATTTAGACTTGAAAAGTGCTTCTAGGATGCCCAGTGACACTTACCAACCTGATGAGCATCCCATAAGAAAATTTTCATTATCTTTTCCATCCTTTATATGGTCCCCTTTGGTGGATTTATAATAGAGAGGATATGAATTGGTACCAAGGTAAGGTTACTATTGATAAGTGTAATTCTCCCTCCAAACAAAAGTTATTTTTTCTTCTAGTTTCATATCTTCCTTGAAATATGATTAATGATAACCTTGAATAGAACTTGTTTTATCCTTCCATTAGATATCTGATCTCTGAGATACTTAAATGGGAGATGTATCCTTTTCATTCCATGTTTTCATGTATAACACTACCTTTCCTCCTTGAAAATTTATTAGAGATAAACACATCTCTCATACTTTGGTTGATGTGATTCCCACTTAAACTGACATAGGTTTCCATGATTTGGATGAAACCATTCACTAAAAATTTTCTTCCATTGATAAAAAAAATAGCATGTCATTGTCATACATCAAATAGGATATCATAATACTTCCAAACCTATCAATAAAAGGTTTTATCCTCCCATCCACAATACCCCCACATGAATTTTTCTGTAAGGGTCTCTTGAGCCAATATAAAAAATATAAGAGATAAAGGGTCTCCTTGTATCACACCATAAACTGATTTGAAAAGGCCAAATCCCCTTCCCATCAATGAGATTTTGATCCATGGAGATGCATAGAATCTAAAGCATAAATCACATAACCATTCATTGTCCCCAAACATACTCATGATTCTTAAAACAAAATACCATTTCAATTTATCATATGCTTTGTCCATATTGACCATAATCATGACATTTGAACTAATGTCCCTTCTATTGAGATCCTCCATCTTCCCTTTGGAATTTCCAATGGCCCCCTAGATACTCCTTCCTTTCACAAATACATGTTGTTCCTCTAATATAATCCTAGTGATAAAACTACCGATCCTCTTACTGATTATATTGGAAAGGATATTGTAGCTAAAATTAAAAAGGAAGACAAGCCTATGTTGGTTTAGAGAGATGGGATCCTTCACTTTAGGCATCAAAACCACCCTTGAAGCACATAAGGGTCTTGTAAGTGCTCCTAATTTATAAAAATATTGAATTATGGCCACCTAAAAATCACCAAGGAAACTATCCAGGCCTAGTGCACTATCATGTTTCATGATAAACATGGTGTTTTTAATCTTATATTCCACCATAGGAGTGACCAAAACACCATTATCATGGTCTATTAGTAACTTGGGAATGAGACTCATGAAAAAAATTCTCCTCATAAGGCCTTACAAGGCCAGCACCTGAACCACCAATCGTCTTAACAATGAGGTTCTCAAATTGATCCAAGGATAATTTTCCTACTACTTCCACATCCAAGGAAAAGGACTCATATTTAATCTTTATGTTAATGTTATTGATAACTTTACTCTCCTTAAAACATTCATTAAAATAGGAAGTGTTATGATCTCCCTCTTTAAGCCACATGGATCATGATTTTTCCCTACAGACTCTCTCAATCTCTAGTAGTTTTTTTAAAGGTAAATTTTGTTTATCATATATGGAAATGAAAATATCCTAATAACATTTGACATGAATCCTCTCCTACATACTTTTGATGTCTTCCATGATATTTTTTATATTGAAATCCCCTTTAATTATGGTAACTAACCAAGAATGTATGTCTAGTTTCAACTGTTTCAAACAATTATCCAGCTCGAGCCATGCAAAGATAGTTTCTGGTTTAGCCTTGGACCTCCTAGCCATCTACATAAAATCATCCAAATTATTCCAGTTGATAGGGTATTAAAAGATTTTATACCTCATGTTCTTGTTTTTAAAGTTAACCAGCAGTGAGGCATGATCTAAAATAAACCTCGTGAGGTGGGTCACTAAGTCCCGTAAAAATGAATCCAACCCATGTAGGTTCATGTGACATCTGTCCAAATGACTCCATAATCTCCCATTCCCTTTCCTATTGTTGCACCATGTGTATCTTCTCCCCAAAAACCCCATTCCAATAAGACCCTTTGAGGCCATGAATACAACAAATTCTTGCATGGATTAGTTAAATAAGGTAAAGCCACCTTGATTTTCATATACATCCACGATAGTATGGAAATACCCCCCAATAAACCATGGGGATCCACCTAGTTAAAACAAGGATAATGATTTCCAAATATCCATTCTATCAATATAATTACATCTCACATACACAAAAGAAATGAAAACCGCTTCATTACCCCTTGTTGTGATTTTGGTGGTGATATCATGAGAAGAAGTCTTAATTCAGTCCATTGATATATCTTGACTTAAAAAAATAAAAATATGACTATTGGAGGGACCTATATAAAGAAACTCTAGGAAACCCAGTCTCTTAGTGAAAATTTCAATATGATCAGAAGTGTGTTTGGGTTCTAAGACTTCTATTAAGAATACATGATGATGTTTGGACTCATTGGATAGAAAATATGACTTCAACTGCACTCCCAAACCCTGTGCATTCCAAATGATAATGGAAACCATTAAACAATAGATTTTCTGGTCACACGGCCAAGAGAGGTTTCCTTCTAAGACAACATAACTACTACTTCTCATGAACTGGAGTGAGTAATGAGTCCACTTCCTACTGAGGTAGAGAAATTTTTTGATTTACCTTTATTATTTCCACTTGAATAATCACGACCCTTACCTAAGACATCAACCTATTCTAAAAAATTAAGTCTATTGGTATCTTGGTTCATCTTTAGCTTGGACAGTGATGGCACTCCCTATAGAACAGCAAGACAAGAAGGAGTCTCTCTAGTGAGTTCTGAGAAGAAAGGATTTCCTCAATCACTCCCTCCAGAATGATTCTGTTAAGAAAATTCTCTGAATGGTCAGTCCACATATTCCAAATGAAGTCATTGAAACCTAAGGATGGAAGCTAAAGGGAGGACTAGGGAGGGGATTGAAAAATAGCCTTATTTTTTAAGGTATTGTAGAAAGAGACTTTGGATCCAAGTAGCAAGGAAAATCAGGTGGGACACTCAAAATAGGAAAAACAGGGAACAACGCATCATCATAAGTGTCAGGCATGTGAGGAACCTTTTTACCATTTTAAAATCATGTTCGATTTTGAAAATTGATGTATGAATCTAATGAGGGGATAGATACCTCTGGGGTAATTTATGGATTCTTTGACTCCACCTGATGGGAATCCCCTAGGATGGGAAAGCCCTCCACGCCCATGAGATCCCTCAAAGTTGAGATGATCACTGAGGCTGACACCTTAGACAACATATTAATTCTCCTATATACATCCAAATTATTACCTTGAAGTTATAATTCCATGTAGAAATGAGGAATAGACTAGTAAAAAAACTCTTTCCACTATGGAAACTTTTCCCCGCCCTAATTAATACTCTCGAAGGGAGATCAGAAATAAGTTCCATTTCAACATATATTCTAGGAATTGATGATGCCTATAAGCACCAAATATCTTCATCCGAGAATAGAAAATGTACCAACTTGTTTCCCATATATTAAATGATAGTCGAGTTCTGAAGGGGAAGCGGTAGACTAGGAAGCCTCACCCAAATTGAAACCCTACTTGAATCTATCCCATAGTGAACATCCCAAAACCATCTGGAAAATAAACTTTCCAAGACCCACAATGATGTTCCATCCTGGATCATGAATTCATGAAGTCATCCCTTGAGCACAATTAAAGGAAAAAAAGTGGATCTAGATAGGACTGATACTACAGCGGGATGCGGAAGACCCCAAGAGTCCAAAAAGGATCTGAAAATAAAAAGTGGTGATTTCTCACAGCCAAACCGAGCCACCATGGAAATCTTGTGAAACTCTATGGAATCTCCAAGTTCACTAACTGAAAGATCTACTATAGGGAATCCTTCAACTATAGTAGAGAAACTGGGTGAAATTGAATCATTGGAATATATGTTAAACCCACCCTGGAATATGAATACACCATTCATGTAAGTGCCTCTTTGAAGGACTTAACCTTGGAATAAATCTGATTAATTTATAAAATATAGGAAATTACCTAAATAAACTTCTGTGTTTTGTGAAATATTTGGTGTAAAGGGATTATACTTTATGCTCTATTTCCTAATATTTTTAATTTTTCCTATATTTTGTTAGAAGTATGGTATGTTTCTAAGTGTATTGAGGCATAAGAAACCTAAACTGATGATGTAAGAGTTTTTATTGAGTTTTTAAAATCAGATATTTTTTTAGGTTTGGATGGACTTGAGAAATAATTAGTGATAAAGGAACACATTTTTCAATAAGAACATAGAATCCCTCGTGAAAAGATTTGGAGTACACCAAAAAACCTTAATTTTCTACCACCCCTAGACAAATGAACAAGTTGAGGTATCCAAAAAATAAATAAAGATAATTTTTTAAAGGATGGTGTAACCCAATCAGAAATTTTAAAGAAATGAATTATAGTATGCACTGTAAGAATATATAAATACCTTCAAACTCCCTTAGGTATGTCCCCTTAAATAATTATTTATGGGAAAAAAATTAATTTCTAGTTGAACTATAGAAAAATTCTTATTATATTATGAAGAAGGTAAACCTGGAATTTAGAAAGGATATAGATAATAGGAATCATGATATTATGGATTTATAATAGCTAAAAATAGAGTCATATGAAAATTATTTATTGTATAAGGAAACCCCAAATTTTTCTTTGAAAAAATCATTCATAAAAGAGACTTCCAAGTAAGATAAAAAAATCATTCTCTTCTAGAATAAATCTGATTCTTGGTAAGATTTGTTCCAAAAGGACTTTACCATTTAAAATTACTAATATATTTTTATTTAATTTAGTTTAGATCTAGGTATCTGACCCAAAGTATCTCATTAAGTTGAATGGACATTAGCTAAAGAAGATTTAAGAAAAATTTTGGCAAACACAAATGGAGGAGCCCAAACTCCTCCCTACTACATATGAATAAGGAACCCCAGGTTGTCTCTTTCCTTTAAACTAGTCTAGGTACCTACTTTTTAATCTTGATATTCTTTGAAAATTTTACATTGTAATTAATTAGAATTTGTGTCTAATACATGTGTGGGGAGAGGATAATTATCTTAGAGTGTAAATATATTTTAAAATATTTTTTAAAAATTATTTATGATATTTTTTTGTTATATATTTTATGTGTGTTTTTAGGTTAAAAATTCAGTTTCAAGTTGTACTATAAAGGGACAATTCCATGCTAGTTTGGAAGTATTTCACTGATTTATAAATTTTTTAATCTAAATTATTGTTACATGAGTATGTCCATTGATTTTATAGATTTGAACTTAGGTTAGTAGACTATAAATAACTTCCTAAGTCATGAAATTTATATCCATATTTTTCAAATCCCTTACTCAATAGACATCCTAAGCCCTTTATTTCATATTATTCCTTATGATAAATTTTTTGAGTGTATCAGGTTATGTAGAGAAACTATAACTTTACTTGATTCTTTTTTAAGACAAAAGATTCAATTGTGACACATTTATGATAGATTCAATCATTATTTTCAAATACCTTTATACAATTAACCCCAATTTTGGTCAACCTTAACATTTGACACTAAGCTTTAGAGAATATGAAATACCTATTAGTAAAGCCACATTAAAACCTAAATTCATATTTACCTAACCATGTCTTTTGTACTTTATTGTTATATTTCCATCAAGTGTGGTGGATAGGATGTTTTCATGGAAATTATATGGACAAAAAAAAAATTGTATTGAGTGAAAGGGTAATTACATTTTTTTTGGGTAGTGGGATTCACAATACATAATTCATAATTTTTTTACACAAGTTTCCCTCTTTATCTCCCAAATATATATATATATATATATATAGTATTTATATACATTTGAAAAAAATAATAAAAAAAATAGAAAAAAATTATAAAAAGAAAAGAAAAAAAAATAAAGAAAAAAGGAAGTTTACTCATTATTATTCACTATTTGGTTGTGACCCACAAAAAAAGGTATAAAGGGAAAAGTGAGTTTGAATTGATAAATCATGAGGGTTTGAGTGAGTTAAATTTATTATTTTACACTTTCTAAATTTTAACATGTTTTGTACTTAAGATATTAAAAACTCATTTTTTCCTCAGACTCAGTAACATCTAATCTAATAAACCCTCGATCCTTAGAAAAAACTATTGAAAACCCTCTTTAGTAGAAAACTAGAATCTACTGGTAGAGAAATTAGGACCTTGTAAAGACAATGGTGGATCCCATGTACCTTGGGAATGAGAATAACTCCATTTTCATATATTCCTAGAGTAAATAAAGAAAATTACTAAGTGAGTTAGTTTATGTAGTGACTTGGGTAAGAATTAAAGGTTGAAATTTTGAGTAAAATGAAGTGGGAAGTGAGTTAAATTTATAGAGGAGGAATAATATTTTCAATGATGAAGGAATCTATGTTTCTCTTTATTTATTGGTATTTATTTTTCTAACAAGGAATGATAATCATTTTTGTTAGGTTGAATTCATTTTATTTCTAAGTATTGTAATGGTGTAAGTGTAGGGGAGTGATGAAGGACAACATTTTCAAATTTTAATTATCATTTTCAATGATAATAATCCTCACAATTCATATAATACCAAGGAAAATATCTCATTTTTTTGTTACTTTTTTAAATATGGAATTTAATTTTTTAATGGATTAAATCTTTAGTTTTAATGATTTATTCAATTTTTTTGATTAGTCTTGAATCCATACATTGAGTTTATCAATGTTGTGTTAAAACTCATTAAAGTATTTTAAATATGAGTTTCATTGTTTTAATTCATTTTAATATTAATCTACAAAAATCCTATATTGATTTGAGTATTTGTATGGTTTGTAAGTTTGAGAAAATAAAAAAGGGACAATGTATATGACTTTTCCCAAAATGTATGACTTTCCTTGGGAGAAAAAGACTTCAAGACTACATGAATTTTTATGGATATCAGATATATTATATAAATTAAGTCATTTCATATGATTTTGAATCATCCCATAAGACTTGTTGACACCACATATGATTTTGTCTCTTCCAGCACATCAGATTCTCCAACTACCCATATGACTTTATAGTTGGCTATAAAATGGAAAAGGCATGAGCTAACCTGTGTGTTTATGAAGTTTTTATAGGAGAATATGAATTTTATCCCATGCATAAAAATTTTCATGTCAGTCGCATAATTATTTACCATGCCCTATAAGACTTTCAGCATGTGTATGACTTTATTCATTTCATGTGACTTTGGATGAAGGTCGTGTGTAAATATTTCTCCACCGCATATGAATTTTTCTCCCACATATGACTTATATGGAACATAAAACTTTTATACTTTTTTATTTTTTAATATCAGGAATAAAAATATAAAATTATTGATTTAAATGGGTTTTGACCTAAAATCAAAAAAAAACCTAGTCTGCTCAAATCAGGAAAGAATACTCTTGAGCTTCCATGGAGCCATCATCCATTGAGATGAAGATGGTAAAGATCATAAGAATTAACCTAGAGTTTGTAAATGTTCAAGAGATACACAACTAATGATATCTAAAACCCTAAACTGTACATACGGTATCAATCGAAGAAATGAGAGGTGGGCACTGAATTTCAACAATATTATGAAGGAACTACACTCGATCAAGGAAGGATAAGATCGTGATTCTCATGTGGGACTTGGATTTTTTGAAGAACATGGATATTGCATAATTGTTCTATAAATAGGATTATTGTTTACTAAATGAGAAACTATCAAGATATAGATGGTTGGTCAATTGAGCTGGATATTAAAGATAATTTCATTTTTTTTATTTCATTTATATAATCATTCCTTAATTATGGAACATTATTCCCTTAGTGGAAAAGCCAAGAAGACTCTCATCACTCCCATATTAATGAATTCTACACTTAAATGTTAAATCTATTTATCCAATTTTTTTGTAATTTTTTGATTTACTTAGACAATATGAGGTGTTTATTATTCTTTTCATTTAAATTCTATATCTTTAATTCTTGGTTTTACACACACAAGCCACATAAACCTTCTTCACTACCTAAATTGGCGATAATTTGGTTGATTCATGAGTTATTAGATAAATATGATCACTAGGACAGGCATGGATAGGGGATATGTAGGTTATTTTATTTCCATATTCAAGTAAAAACTACCAAGTGAGTGTGATCAGTGGTTTTTATTTTGTATAGAGAGATAGAGTGGGAGAGTTAATTTGTGTAAATATTTAAGAGGAAAGTGTGGGTATTATCTGAGGTTGGAACACTTGTTTTAAAACTAAATTTAAAACTAATTCAATTAAATCCTAAAATATATTTGATCGCTATTTTTGACACACACTGAACCCACATAAATAAATAAAAACACATCTAAAATTCCCTCCTCTCTAGAGACAACCTGAGTCTAACTTTTTACTATATTTTTAATTGGGTTCAAATTTTTTTGATAATATCCCTAATATAGGATATTCATTGTCTGCCCAATGGATTCCCCTGGTATGTGATGAGTGATAACAATATGGAATGTTACTCTCTTCATATTAAACTATGTGTTAATGAATGATGTCATCTTACCATTTCTTTAATACTAGGGGAATCCAAAAACTGATTGTTTGTCTTAGGTAAAAATTATTTCATTTTTATAATTAAAAATAAGGGTAAATTTTACACCTATCTAAATAGTTTAAAAAAATTATTTAACCATAAATGTGTATGTATTTCTACTTGAAATATCTTTTCAAAAAAACTCATCATCAATTTTCAATTATATGTCATCATTAATATGGGATAAGTATAACTTTGACAAGTTGTCAACAATGATTTTTTAAAATTATTTCTTGTTCTTGTTTTCTATGTCAAACTCTTAAAATAATATAATCTATTGAAACAATAGTATCTTTGCATATTTTTTCTTTAGTAAGTACTTACATGCAACATTATCTACATATACCACCACTTTGGAGAGTATAATATATGGTATAAACTTCAAAATAAATACCACTACTAATAGATCTTTCTATATATTGGTTTAGTAAACTATTGTATCACTTATGCTTTGACTAGCATAAAAATAGTCCTGAAGATCCAATCAAATCTCAGACCAAGTATTTTACCCACTATATAGTCAGTTTCATCAAAAATCAAGTTTAAATATGATTCTTAATTTATAGACATCAGAATCATATCACCAACTAGATTATTTTTTATCTTATGAAAGGTGGAATTACATGATTTATCAAATAAAAATGGTACTTAATTTGATAGAATATATGTGATTTTATAATACAAATTAGATAAATCATTTATAAATCCTTAATAAAAACATTTTTCCCTTATAAAAATATAAATTAATTGTTTGAATTTTAACTCTAGTGTCTCTTTAATTGCCTTGATCTTTACTGGATCCACTTCAATTACTTCCTTATATATTTAGTATCAAAGTACAATTATCTATATTTCTATAAAATAAATATTTTTTATTTTAAAACTAAAAAATTGTATTCATAATATTCAATTACCATGTTAAGATTCTTCCAATAAACTTCAAATGATTATCCATGAATATAAAAAACACCCATGAAGATTCCATGAAATATTTTTTCCTTGAACCTTTGTAAATTCATGGTGCATTGTATATTTCAAAAAAAATGTAGTGATATGTAAATTTATTTTATAAATAATCCTTATAAGTATTTTTATAATTATTTTGTTGATAAAATTAGAGTAAAATACTCCTAGAAACATGGATTATTATTTAATATTATTCATAGAATTTTTAGAGGAATAATTTAAGTGATATTGTTATAAGATTGGTTGAATAACCAAAACCATATCCTAGTCCATTAATATTATTTCATGGTGGTGGCCCTAATTTAATAAAATTTTTGGAATAGATATGAAGTCCTACTTTTTCTCTTTAATGTTCTAAAAATGGTTAAGCTAAATATCACTTTTCCTTGGTGGATCTCATGGATAGCTATTGGGTGTTCTTAAATATAAAGGAAAAAATTGTATACAGATGGAAAAATTGGAATGGTTCATATCATGGTTGAAAAAATGGGTAAACATGTCATTATGTAAGGTGTTTCAGTGGTTTGGGTTTGAAGATGAATTTGTAAAAATCCTTGTATACCATGAAGAGGTCAAAAACGTTCATGATAGTGTTTTCGGTTTAGAATAAAAATATTTAGAGGAATAATATATTAGGAGAGTTTTGAATCATTTAATCTAGAGGTGAATCAAAATTCAATTAGATCATAGTTTTCACAACACAATTTTGTAGTGATATCGATATATAAACGTTTTAAATAAGTAAATGATGATATTTATAGAGAAAATAATATATTGAAGTCATGTTTTATGGATTCAATGGCTTGATTTAAGGAGACCATTCTATAGTGTATAGCTATTATGGCATGGTGGATCAACTACTAGAGAAATATCATATTAAAAATTCTTGTCTTTTGGGGGATATTTGGATATTCAAAAGATAATATTTTGACTTAGTTTTTAAAGGATTAATTAATATGAATCTTCCAATGAAATTTCAATAGGATTAATTGTTTTAGTGAAGGGAATCATGGATATTTTCTCTTAACTTATATAAATAAGTTATTATGTTAAGATAAGATAAAATTGAGGGATTGATTTTCTAGAATAGATATTTCTTGAAATAGAGAGTTAGTGAGAATTCCATGTGAGTATATTTACGTTAAATTCATAGAGATAATCATATTGATAAATACATAACATACTGTAATTACAATCAGGGTTTAATCTCTTTTTTTGGTTTATGGAGATCAATGTGTTCACTTGGATGTGTTGTATGTTCTTCTTGAGTGAATTGAGAAGTTCATTATCATTATTATATGGATTGTAAACCTAAATGGATAGTGAGTTTGATCTAAATTACAAACATAAGTAGTGTGCTTATAATTTAGTTTGATACACTAGGATATAGAAAAGTGTATACTCCTTAGATATATAAAATTGCAAGTAAATCATATAAAATTTATTGTTCCACTTTTTTACTTTATTATTTCTATGTAATCCATGTGAGAGAGAGTTGGGTTTCAATCTACCATGAAATAAGATCATTGGGAAAGGGTGGTTTAATTTTTTATCCCCTAATTAACCCCCCCCCCACCCACCCACCCCTAACCCATCAAGGTATATTTCCTTATGTGGGAACAAAAAGTTGTACCAATGTGTAAGGTTATTTTTGAAGGTGTTTTATATATTTCAAATACATAGCATCATTATTGAATCACAAAGGAATTCCAATCTTTGATAGACATAATTTTCATATATAGAATAATTAGAATTAAAACTATTTTTTTCAATATATATTGATGTATAGATGATTGTATTATATATAATTATAGTTAATATTTAAATTTGAGATTTATTGGAAAGATGTTGTAATAATTTGGATATTGAAATTGAAGGAATCAATGCATTATGGTGAGCGTTGTTCAATTCAATTTACATGAATGTGATATTGTGTAAATCCATAAACACTATATAGTATTAATTTCTTCACATCTATGAGGGAAAAACAAAGATGATATAAGTAAAGCTTTATATTTTTTGGAACTAATAAATATATTTGAGGATACATCATAATTAATTTTTTGATACATTATTTGATCGAGTGAATATATCTATAGAGGATATGCATGGACTCGGAGAAACCCTTTATGATGTAAAAATTGTGAAGTGAATCTTAAAAATGTTGTTACCTTATTTCAATTTGATTTTTTTGGTGATTGAGTAAAATTATCCAACGTATGTTTCATTGGATAGTATTTATAGTATTCTTGTTTCATATTAAATGATGAATAATGTGGATGGTCCAGTGGAAGAGAAAAAAATCTCAAGAAATTTTTCTCAAGGTAATGAAGAAGTTTTTGGTTGGGGTGATATTGAAGAAAAATTGGTTAAATTCATGATCATTTTCATTTCCACGAATATTAAATAGGGAAAATGAAATTTCAAAGGTATGAGTCCACTCACATGATTTTGATGTGGAAAGGTTGGGTACCATACTGGAAAGTGTCCTAAGAAGTTCTAAGATGAAGGGGATGATAAGGAATCCATTAATAAATACTATAGAGATTTAAAAGGTAAAGAAGGTACAAAAAATAATTTATTTAATAAAAATATATTGCTTTCATAAGAGGATAATATCTTGAACTGAATAGAAGCTGAGGAAATTAAGGATTGTAAATACCTGAGAAAGTAAGTTCTTATGGCTGTCATAGAAAAATCACAAATTAAGGAGAAAAGTGATGGTGATTATTTTTAATTTAAGGTTATTATATAACTCAAAGTGAATTTAGAGGCATCTATTAAAGAGATAGATATGTTGAAAGTGAAAAAATAACTCAAATGGTGTGGTGTGTGACTCTAAATTCTATATGAAACAGTTGTAAGTGGACAGATGATATTTAAAGGCTGAAATAAAAAATATTAAATTGAGAAGCTAGAAATTTTATAGAATATTGTTTATATTAAGAACAAAATAGATGATCAGACCAGAATCTTTGACGGTTTGACCAACATAAAAAAAAATATAGATTCAAAAGGATCATGGTTCTTGAAGGAGAGTTCTTCAAAATTAGGTGAAAACTAAAGGATCAAGATAGGGCCATTACTCCCATAATTACATCAGGAATTTGTATTTTTTGGACTATACAAAAGTTAATAGAGAATCATAGAGATCTAACAAACAATTTTGAGGGTTTACTATAGAAACAAATGTCCTATCATGAAGGAAAAATAGCCAGGGGGATTGATCTTAAAAAAATTCTATCATGGTTAAAGAAAATCCAAAATATCCCACTCTAGGGAAGAAAATAATCTTTGGAGTGAACCAAAATTATAGTAAATCACCAAGAAATACACATAATAATACACTAAAAATCTAGTGTCATTTTTGTGTAAAGATAGGTTATACACAATATGTGTGTTCTATAGTGAAAAGGCACTTCAAGGCATAAGAGAAATAGAGAAATGACAATATTAATCAATATACTTATTAGGTTTTTAATTGATAATTTTGTTGTTGTAAATTTTATAGACACAAATACATGAATTTATCATCAAGGATGAAAAATATTGTGTTAAATGAGACTCGTATTGGTTGAAAATGTAGCTCAAGGAATTAATAATTAAGACAAAAATATAAAATTCATTCATATATTTTCAAGATAATGATGATTCATCATATATAAAGGATGAAAAAGTATATTAACTTCCAATGGATGTTAAGTAACAATCTTATATCAAAAAAAATGTTTTAAAAGGAAATAGTAGTAAATATTGATTCTATATAAATTGACCAAGATATGTTATGGATTGTTTATTATAGATGAACATATCATATAATAGGAATCAAGGATATTAAAAGGAAACAAAATTGGAAATGTAATGAGGTTAATGGATATATTGGTTTGTTTAGGCCATAGTTATAATTTACTAAGCTTAAGTCAATTCAGTGACTTGAGTCATACCATAAATTTCACCAAGAAGGCTTGTGTTGTCAAGATAAAGTATAGTGCAATTTTGATGTAATAGAAGTGCATGAAGGGAAATCTCTATCTCATAAATGTATAATAATATATGTACTTTCAATGAAAGTAAGTTGAAAACAAGTTTCAACACAAATGACTTGGAAACTTGAGCCAAGAATCCTTAGAAATTTTGTTAAATATTGAAGGGGAATGTTTTACAAATGATTGTACTCATATTTGTGATTTTTATCAAAAATAAAAGATCATTAAGAAGGAATAAAATCCAAAGGACAAGAATTATATGTGGATTATATAATTAGTTCATATTGATATTTTTATGTTGATATCACCAAGTTCTATTGATACAAATTGGTATTATATACTCTTTATTGATAATTATAATAGGATAGCATATGTATAATGACCACTCAAAAATATGAGGTATTTAACTGCATAACACATTATTTGAGATTGGTGGACAACATTATTAGATAAAAAATATTGAAAATGTCATATATTTCACTTTTATCCAAGTTAAGGGTTATCTAAAGAATAATGGGATAAGAAATCAAGTCTCATTGGTGATAAATTCACAAATAAATGTTATGGTTGAGTGGAGAAACTGGATAATCAATAACATGGATTGAACGATTCTCATCAAAAGGGACTTATTATAAAAGTTTTAGATGAAATTATAATTGAAATTGGTATAAATTACTTATAAAAATATTTTATGTTTGGGTGAGAAGAATAATCCAAATGAGATGTGTCATATGCGGAAGCTAGCATTGAAATACTTTCATATCTTTGGAAGTAAATTTGTTTTCTCAATAAAGAAAAGTGTTATAAAAAGTTTTAATATCAAGGAGATAAAATAAAATTTCTAAGAAAATAATTAAAGATAAATGCATAAAAATTCTTTAAAAATTTCTTGTAAACTTTTTTGAAATATAAGATATCACTGTTGTAGAGAACAAGCAGATTTTTTAACAAAATAGTGAGAAAAAACAAAGAGAAATATTTAATGAGTTAAGAAAATAATGGGTAGAAAAATGGGGTTATATGGATTGTATTAAAAACACTGATGATGGGAATTATAAAAAAAAATTCTTTGAATTATAGGTAGTCTATAAACATGCTTAAATCAAAAAGAAAAACATCATTGGTAAAAGAAAAACTCTATTAAAATTAAGAATAATAAGGGCTCTACCTAAAAAATTGATTTTATCCTAAGTAGAACCTAAATATTTTTTTGTGGATTCCAAGTATGAGAAATAGATCAAGGATATAAATAAATATCTTGACCAAATTAAGAAGTCTCATACATGGTAAATTATTTCAAGGCTAAAGGATATTAATGTTATCAAAACCAAGTGTGTTTTCCAAAAAAAGTTGAACGGTGAAGGAAAGGTGATTTAAAACAAGGAATGATCAATGTGTAAAGGATATTCCAAAATTTAAGGAATAAATTTGGATGATCATTTTTCTTATGTGGATATATAGGAAATGATATATTTATTATTTTTCGTGGTACTGTAAATAAAGTTGATGTTTTTCCAAATAAATATTAAATATATGCTTCTCAATAGAGTCCTTGAAGAATAAAACTGCATTGAACAACTAGATAGATTGATCATTCATGAATATGAGAAAAAAATGTTCCACTTGAGGAATGATCTTTATAGAATGAAGAAAACACCAAGATCTTGGTATTGTAAGCTTCATCAATATTTGAGAAATCTTGGATTCTAGCATAAAATATTTGATCATAAAATTTATTCCAAGAAGTATTGTGATTAAAGAATAATGGTTCTTGTCTATATAGTTAACATAATATTTAGATAATTGAAAGAAGATCAATATAAGGAGTTTTCTAAATTCATGAAGAGCAAGTTTGAAATATAAATTGGTGGATTTATTTTTTCCCTTAGATTGAAGGTGATACAAGGAAGTAATATAACTTTTATTTATTAATCCAAATATGTTAAAGAGGTGTTTAAAAGGTTTGTAATGTAGGATAGTAAAGTTTTGAAAACAACATTTTTTACTTGAATGAAGTTGTTAAGAGATGAAAACATACAACTTGTTGATATTATCAAGTATAATCAAATCATTAGAATCATATTTTACTTAATAGATTAAAGACTCGATATTGTATTTTCAACTTTTCAGGCTTTAAGGAATGAAAGTTGTCTCAAATAAAACCACATCATATCAGTGAAAATAATACTTAATTATATGAAATTCATGGTGGATTTTGGAAAAAAATTTAAAAAAATATCATGACATGATTTATTGGGATATAAAGATACGAATTGAGATGGTTCAACAAATGATAGGACTTCTACATTAGATTTTTCATTTTATCTTTGAGACTTTTATATTTATTGTATAAGTAATAATCAAAATTGTATCTCATTTATCACTGAAAAAACTGAATATTTTGAAGCTACTCTAGCTTTAAAATAACTCCTATGAATGAATTATCAATTTGGATATATTCAAGTTGGGTATAATTATTCTATTAAAATAAAGTTTTATAACTCAAGTGATATTAATATTATAAAAAATTTGATCAATAATTGGAGTATCAAGAATATTAATATAAAATATCCCTTTATCAAGGATAAATTTTGTCACACCCCGACTTCCAAATTTAATTTTTTTTATATTTTTTTATTTTTGGGCTTCGCATTATCGCGTCAAGGATCAGGTTGTGTCTCGATGTTAAGTTTTCTGACGTTTAATGTTCTTAGTGAGTTTCAGACCTGTGCACGGGCACTGCATGGTTAGCAATGACCGTGGGGTCGCCCCAGGTGCTTGTGCGAATGCCCAAGCAGACCGCGTTGAGGCGCGCATTCTGCGTGCGCGTTTTCTTTAGGTCGTGTGGTGAGCGTGCGGGTACCCGGTTTTCATAGTTTGATAATTAAATGTTTTATGTTTTAAAAATAATGTTTGTTGATAATAATGATATTATGTTGTAATTATTATTATTATTCTTTGTATTATTATTAATATTATTATTCTAGTATTTATATTATTATCAATATTATTTATATTGTTGATATTATTATTATTATTATAATAGAAAAGAAAAAAAATAATAAGAAACCCTAATCTACCCTAGCCATGCGGCTCTCCCCCCTTCCCCTTTCTCATTTTCTTTTTTTTTCCTTCTCTCTTTGCGGCGCTCCCTCTCCTTTCCCTATCATGCGCGCAGCGCCGCAACCACGACCCCTCAGCCTCCTTCGGCTCCCGTTGCCCGCACCACCGGCCTCCGCCACTTCCCTACACTCTCCCCCTTCCATTGCCCTAGCACCGTCGGCCCCTACGCGGCCTCCCCGGCATCCCGGCGTCCCGGCTCCCTCGCGCGACCCACACCCCATCGCCGGCGACCCCGCCTGCTCGTCGTCCGGGCTTCCCTCCCCTTCGCTGGTCCCGACCTCCCCGTTACTGGCCCCACCCCGACGTCCTGACCACCTTCCACCACGCCAACCTCCTTCAGTCCCGGATCTCTTCCGGTGCCCCGGCCAGCACTTTCGGTGAACCCCCGTCGCCGGCCAGCGACCTCCGGCCCCTTCCGGCGCCCCTTCTAGCCCTTCCGGTGAGACCCTGCCGCCGTCCAGCGCCTCCGGCGAGCCCCCGCTCCAGCCAGCGGCCTCCACCGCCCGTTCCGACATTTCGGCCCCCCTCCGGAGCACCCTCCTGCCCCCCCCCCCCCCCCCGCACGGTATCCTAACCCTTTTCCGGCGGTCCGACCAGCCGTCACCGCCTTGCACCGGCCAGCGGTGCACCCGTCTGTCATTGCCCGACCTTCGGTGGTCTCCCTGCCAGTGCACTCACCCCTTTAACTGGCCCGTGACCCCAGCGGTCGAGCGTGTCTGCACCGAGGTAGTCTTTTGTGGCTGATTTCTGTTTGAGTTTATTTTTATATCTGTGGGTTTTTGTTTTGCTGTTTTGGTGTTTGTTGCAGCGCGTCGGCGGGATAATTCTGCAACGCTGCGGTCTTCGGCTTGCGCGTGCGTACGCGCCTGCGCGAGGTGTGTTGTGTCGTCGAGTTCAATTTGTGACTTCGAGGTAGGTCTTCCACTCCACTCGCCTTTAAGTTTAGAAATTTATTTATTCCTTGATATTTCATTATTTTCGGTAAATTTAAAGTAGTACTAGATAGTTATGGATATAGTGGTGACTTGTTGAAATTGAAATCTGTTTATTTCTCGCATTGCACCGAAAGTATCTTTCCTGGTTTTAACGGTGTGTTTTTCTAGTGATATTACTAAATGGGTACCTTATAAAATGTGCAAATCTTATTTTACTGTGTTTTGAAATGGTTTTGGTGTGTGTAAAATGGCGGGTGTATCGTTTATGGAAAATGGTGATCTTATGAGAATTTGGATAGAGGAAATGCCTGTTTGGCCTTTGAATTGGATTTTGGAATTTGTCTGTGGTGGTTCTGTTTTCCTTAAATGGGTTTCTAAGTGAGTTTCTGGTTTTCAATGTGATGGCGTGTGTTATGTATTTTGGAAACGCTTTGGTATCTAATGGTTTGAATGCTGAATGATATGGAGGCCCGGTTGGCACTTTATGGAATGTGAAGTGATTATATATATATATACATACTTATGGGGCATCTCTACAGGGGGACTTCCCTTTGAGGGTTGTCGTGTGGCGGTGTCCATGTAAGGGGTTGGCAAGTGCGGTGAGATGAGTCACGCGTGCGAGGGCCTCCCACTTACACAATATTATTAAAACCACCGTGGGTTCCTGGGCATCTTTTAGAGAATCAAGTGACGGTTGTTGGCTAACCCCGATTAGACGGGTTGGTCCCCCCTTGGTAGGAAGGCCTTGTGGGGCGTGCCACTGGTTGGCTGTTAGGGCGTCCAGTTGTTTATTGACTATGGAGTACCATACCAGTAGGTAGTCTGAACCCGAGTACGTCCAGGGGTTTTCTAGGGATGTTCAGGATCGGCCATGGTTACTTGTTTTTCCTTGCTTGTTTACTCTTAGTTGTCCTTTACAGTTTATACTATTCTACTTTGTGAAAATGGTTTTCAAATGAAAATTCTTTATTCTCTTTGTGTGAAATTTGAAGATGTAACACTTCTTTCCCTTTTTGAATGAGTTTGGAACTAATGAAAAGAAATTCAGCTTTTGAAAAAGAATAAGGGCAATGTCACATGTTTTGGTTTTTCAAGTGAAATATTATGGGAGCTTACTTTTATACACAATAGTTCAAACCTGGAATTTGTAAATTCTTTACTCACTGGCAGTGCTTTGGATTTTGTTTTTGGGATTAACTGCTGAGTACTTTTGTACTCACGCCTATCTTTTACAATTTCAGTTGCAGGTTCCTCTTGTTCAGGTTTTTCTGGTTTGAGTCGCTCGGTGTTAGAGCGAGGTTGGTCTTTGGTTGGGTGGTGATTTGTGATGTCACGTGGAGGTATGTTTGGTCGTGTGGATTTTATTTATTTTCTGTTGTTAGCATTTATTTGTTCGGTTTAGTTGGTTTTCTTTCCTCGATCCTGCTTTTGTTGGGCTGAAATCGTTCCCAACGATAAAATTTTGATGGCCGGCACTAGTTTCCAGCCCGTGGGGATCGGGAATGCCCTTCGGGCCATGTCGCGGGCCGACTCGGGTGACCGGTTCAGGGTCGACCTGGGTTGGTTCATGACAAAATGGTATCATTGGAGGCCCTTGTTATTTGGGGTGTCTGGTAGATGGAGATTAGGATTGTCGGGACTCGAGAGGTAGGTACGGGAAGGATGTCATGAACCCTCATCTGTTCCGCACCTCGAGTCACCAGGGATAGTCCTGGAATTGAGTCTTCGTTTAGTTCTGGTTTGTTTTGGGTTGAGAGATGACAACGGAGGCAAGCCGATGTTACATCGTGATTTCACATGGAGTAGTGACCCATGTGGAGTCGGGGTACATGGTTTTAATTCCTCCTAGTGGTCGATGCTTACTTGGGACATGGCCCACTACCATGTCGCCAGGTTAAGCATGACTACTAGTCCCTCACCCCGATGTTTGATGCAACTTGAATGTTTTTTTCATTTGGGTTGGTGTAAGTGCATTTTTTGAAATGGAAAAAAGGTTTTGAAAATGGGGCTTCTTTGTTTTAAATGATTTTAAACGTATGAAATGGGTTTAAAGACTGGAATCTCTTGATTTGGAAATTAGTTTTTTTCTTGGAAATTGGTCGAGAATGGTTTGGGGTGAAACCCCAGGTCCTCTTTATGAACGTTTGCACATGTGTGAGAATGTATGGAAAGTGCCTATTGGTGTGCGTATGAATGGAAAGTGGATGAAGACATGTGCATCAGTTCATGGGATTACCTGGGTGTGTATTTAAAATAAGGGGTTTGACCTTGTTTTCTGAATTTGGTTTTTAATGGGGAAATGGTTTTGGAAAGTGATTTTTGTTTGAAAGTGGATTGGTTTTGGAAAGTGATTTTGGTTTGAAAGTGGATTGGTTTTTGGAAAGTGGTCTTGAAAGAAGGTGGTTTTGAAATCTAAAATGAAAAGGGGTTTCAAAAAGGGGAATTTTGGTTTCTGTTTGGTTTTCGAGCTGGTTGTTTTGGAAAAGGATGCTTTATTGATGTTGCTTTGATGGATATCAGTTTCGGCTTGGGGTTTTATATGTTGTTCAGAAATGCCGCCCAGAAAGGTCCAGAGTTTTGATGAGTCATGCCCAGTTTTTGGTCCTTCTCGGACGTTATCTTCCCTTCTGGTTGATTTGAGTCTGTTAGAGATAGTAGAGTGACTTGAAGAGGTCGAGCGCATCTTCAAGGTATTGGGAACTCCTGACACTGTTTGAGTGTATATTGTTTTGAGTTTGTTCGAGGGTTCATCTTTGGATGAGTGAGAGTTGTTCACCCTACCATCACTGCAAGCTGGGATGATGTGGGTTTTCTTTAAAGTCATCTTCTTCTGAAGGTTTATACTTGGGGAGGGGAATACGAAGAAAGTGGAAGACCTTATGCATAATCAACAGGGCCAACAGGCGTTGAAAGCGTATATTGACCAATTCAAGGAGCTTGTGTCTCTGTTTCCAGAGGAAGCGTCACAAGATTTGATGAAGACTCCTCCCTTCATCGGGGGTCTTCGTCTAGAGATCAAGGAGCGAGTCTTCCCTTTTTGGGAGCATCACTTTTGAGAGGTGGGTGCATGAGGTGTTCTTAGCTGAGTTGGTTCCTGGAGCACAAGTGGTTGGCAATCCACTGCAGCCGGTTGCTCGTGAAGGTCCCCCATCTAACAAGCGGAGTTTGTTAGGTGAGTTTGTTTTTAAAGAGTTCCTTGCATTGGCTTTAACTTCTAGTTCATCGGATCGTCTCACAGTGTACCATCAGTATGGATGTTTGGGGCATACAATATGTCATGTCACACCCCTCTGGAGACGTGCCATCATTGCAGGTGTCTGGATCATTTATAGAATCTTTGCAGGAAGCGTCGCCTGAGGAAGACACTGTGACCAGAAGATTCCAGTGCCTGATTGTGAAGCAGGAGATGCTTCAACCATCAGAGCCCCAACCACAGGTCTTGGGGTGAAGCTCACGTACAGTTAGGAGTTGCTAAGGGGGTGATGCCTCAGTTTGAGTTTCATGTTCTGTGTTGGTAACGAAACATTTAAAATCTCTCCATTCTAATCCTCCCATTGTTAAAGTTTTGGAGTTGTGGTAGATTCATTATGCCGTCGTGAGGTTGGGATGAACGTGTCCATTTTCAATCCAAATAGTCTCGTTTGCCTGATTAGGATCTTCTGAATCATGCATTATTCATAAAAGTGTGTTCGGACCCTGTGTGGGTTAATCTTGGTTTGGCTGTGTTAGTTTAGAGATATAAGTGTCTGTGGAGGAATCGATGTTTGTGATTATTCTCAGATTCATTATTTGGGTTAAGTTATTCATTGGTCTGGGCCGATAGTTTCAGGTTGTGGTGAAGGTGTTGTTTTGCTCGTGTTGTAGGAGTTAGTTGAGATCAGTTGGTAGTTCCCGCGTCGCCCCCCCCACCCCACCCCTTCCTGAGGTGGTATGTTTGAGTGTTAAAATTTCCACACTAATTGAGTTCTTGTGGTGGGGAGAAGCCTCTCGTGTTCTCCCATTCTCTTATGTTGTGGTTTCTTCTAGTTTTATTTGGGCATGGACTCTTGTTTGGTCCATCGTTCGGCTGAGTGACTTTCTGGGGGTAGAAAGTGTCTGTGGTGGGGAGAATTGTCACACCCCGACTTCCAAATTTAATTTAATTTGATTATTATTATTTTTATTTATGGGCTTCGCATTCTCGCGTCAAGGATCAGGCTGGGTCCCGATGTTAAGTTTTCTGAAGTTTAATGTTTTTGGTGAGTTTCAGACCCGTGCACGGGCACTGCATGGTTAACAATGACTGTGGGGTCGCCCTAGGTGCTTGTGTGGGTGCCCAAGCAGACCATGTTGAGGCGCGCATTCTGTGTGTGCGTTTTCTTTAGGTCGTGCGGTGAGCGTGCGGGTACCCAGTTTTCATAGTTTGATAATTAAATGTTTTATGTTTTAAAAGTAATTTTTGTTGATAATAATGATATTATGTTGTAATTATTATTATTATTCTTTGTATTATTATTAATATTATTATTATAGTATTTTTATTATTATCAGTATTATTTATATTGTTGATATTATTATTATTAGTATAATAGAAAAGAAAAATAATAATAAGAAACCCTAATCTACCCTAGCCGTGCAGCTGTCCCCCCTTCCCCTTTCTCGTTTTCTTTTTTTTTCCTTCTCGCTTTGTGGTGCTCCCTCCCCTTTCCCTCTCCTGCGCGCAACACCGCAACCGTGACCCCCCAGCCTCCTTCGGCTCCCACTGCCCGCACCCCCAGCCTCCGCTGCTTCCCTGCACTCTCCCCCTTCCCTTTCCCTAGCACCACCGGTCCCTGCGCGGCCTCCCTGGAATCCCAGCGTCCTGACTCCCCCACGCGACCCACACCCCATCGCCGGCGACCCCGCCTGCTCGCCGTCCCGGATTCCCTCCCCTTCGCCGGTCCCGGCCTCCCCGTCACCGGCCACACCCCGGCGTCCCAGCCACCTTCCGTCGTGCCAACCTCCTGCAGTCCCGGATCTCTTCCGGTGCCCCGGCCAGCACTTCCAGCGAACCCCCGTCACCGGCCAGCGACCTCCGGCCCCTTCTGGCGCCCCTTCAAGCCCTTCCGGCGAGACCCCACCACCAGCCAGTGCCTTTGGCGTGCCCTCACTCCGGCCAACGGCCTCCGCCGCCCATTCCAGCATCCCGGCCCCCCTCTGGCGCACCCTCCCCCCCCCCCCCCCCGCATGGCATCCCGACCCTTTTCTGGCAGTCCGTCCAGCCGCCGCCGCCTTAAACCGGCCAGCGGTGCACCCGTCTGTCGTTGCTCGACCTCCGGCGGTCTCCCTGCTAGTGGGCACCACCCCTTTAACTGGAGGGCGACCCCGGTGGTCGAGCGTGTCTGCGCCGAGGTAGTCTTTTGTGGATGATTGTTGTTTGAGTTTATTTTTATATCTGTGGGTTGCTGTTTTGTTGTTTTGCTGTTTGTTGCAGCGCGTCGGCGGGATAATTCCACAATGCTGCAATCTTCGGCTTGCGCGTGCGTACGTGACTGCGTGAGGTGTGTTGTGTCATCGAGTTCACTTTGTGACTTCGAGGTAGGTCTTCCACTCCACTCGCCTTTAAGTTTAGAAATTTATTTATTCCTTGATATTTCATTGTTTTAGGTAAATTTAAAGTAGTACTAGATAGTTATGGATAGAGTGTTGACTTGTTGAAATTGAAATCTATTTATTTCTCGCATTGCACTGAAAGTATCTTTCCTGGTTTTAACGGTGTGTTTTTCTGGTGATATTGCTAAATGGGTACCTTATAAAATGTGCAAATCTTGTTGTACTGTGTTTTGAAATGGTTTTGATGTGTATAAAATGGCGGGTGTATAGTTTATGGAAAGTGGTGATCTCTTGAGAATTTGGATAGGGGAAAGGCCCGTTTGACCTTTGAACAAGATTTTGGAATTTGTCTGTGGTGGTTTGGTTTTCCTTAAATGGGTTTCTAAGTGAGTTTCTGGTTTTCAACATGATGGCGTGTGTTATGTCTTTTGGGAATGCTTTTGTATCTAATGGTTTGAATGCTGAATGATATGGAGGCCCGGTTGGAACTTTATGGAATGTGAAGTGATTATATATATATATACATATTTATGGGGAATCTCTATAGGGGGGCTTCCCTTTGAGGTTTGTCATGTAGCGGTGTCCGTGTAAGGGGTTGGCAAGTGCGGTGAGATGAGTCACGCGTGCGAGGACCTCCCTCTTACACAGTATTATTAAAACCACCGTGGGTTCCTGGGCGTCTTTTAGAGAATCGAGTGACGGTTGCTGGCTAACCCTAATTAGACGGGTTGGTCCCCCCTTGGTAGGTAGGGCTTGTGGGGCGTGCCACTGGTTGGCTGCTAGGGCGGCAAGTTGGTTTTTGACTATGGAGTACCATGCTGGTAGGTATTCTAAACTCGAGTACGTCTAGGGGTTTTCTAGGGATGTTTAGGATCACCCATGGTTACTTGTTTTTCCTTGCTTGTTTACTCTTAGTTGTCCTTTACAGTTTATACTATTCTACGTTGTGAAAATGGTTTTCAAATGAAAAATTATTTATTCTCTTTGTGTAAAATTTGAAGTTGTAACACTTCTTTCCCTTTTTGAATGAGTTTACACTAATGAAAAGAAATCCAACTTTTGAAAAAGAATAAGGGCAATGTCACGTGTTTTGGTTTTTCAAGTGAAATATTATGGGAGCTTACTTTTATACACTGTAGTTCAAACCTGGAATTTGTAAATTCTTTACTCACTGGCAGTGCTTTAGATTTTGTTGTTGGGATTACCTGCTGAGTACTTTTGTACTCATGCCTATCTTTTACCATTTCAGTTGCAGGTTCATCTTGTTCAGGTTTTTCTGGTTTGAGTCACTCGGTGTTGGAGTGAGGATGGTCTTTGGTTGGGTGGTGATCTGTGAGGTCACATGGAGGTATGTTTGGTCATGTGGATTTTATTTCTTTTCTTCTATTAGAGTTTATTTGTTCTGTTTAGTTTGTTTTCTTTCCTCGATCCTGCTTTTGTTTGGGATGAAATCGTTCCCAACGATAAAATTTGGATGCCCGACACTAGTTGCCAGCCTGTGGGGATTGGGAACGCCCTTTGGGCCATGTCGTGG
Organism: Viscum album; assembly: GCA_963277665.1. Lineage (NCBI taxonomy): Eukaryota > Viridiplantae > Streptophyta > Magnoliopsida > Santalales > Viscaceae > Viscum > Viscum album. The sequence continues at coordinate 598,258,786 of OY728167.1, read as the reverse complement.
GTCAGCTCGGGTGACCGGTTCAGGGTCGACTTGGGTTGGTTCATGACAAATTTAAAAAATGATTACTGATATTGAAGTATGTTCTTACTCAATGTCAAATTGAGGATGTTATGATAAAGTGTTTTGCTAAAGAAAATTTTGAGAAGTATCGATTAGATATTGTATTTTAATCATCTCTATACACTTAAATGATTTAGAGGAGGTAACCCCACTTACCTAATGTGATTTTCATCCCATGTTTGGTATTCAATATATGATATTCAATAAGTGGATCATGGAAAGGTATGTTTTCCCGCATAAATTATATGAATAAGTTAATATTTCTTCCATGTAACCTTAAAATAAGTGATCTTTAAATTCATTAACAAATGAGGGGAGATACCCATAAACATTATTGGGAGAATATTCTCTCAAATTAGTGTAAAAGGTAAATTTTTCTTTGATAATTATTATGAGAGAGTTCATGGTTATGAAATCAATAGGAGTTTACAGTTTACAGCTAATGCAGTATGTGTTTTTTAGAATTCATATTACAAGTGGTGTTAAGATAACTAGTATATATGAGAAGTGATGTCAAATAATGAGTATAATAATGTGTTTCATTAATGAAATTTTCATTTAACTCTTATTTCTCAAAACTATCATGGATCATGTGGTCTTATAGTGAATGATAAGTGAATTGTTGATTAAAAAATCTATAATTTCCTAATGAAAAATAAAGGATGTTGTTTTATAATATGTGTGAAAGTATTAAAGAGTTTTAATAATCCCAAGGGGGTTTAGAAAAATAATCTTTATAATAATTTTTTTGTTGTATTTTTCAACAAAACCAGAGTGAAATACTTTAATAGAAATGGTTTATCATTGAATATTATTCATGGAAATCTTGTAAGAATAATTAAAGTGACTTTGGTTGAAGTTTATATGAATAATCAAAACCACATCATGATATATAAATATTATATCATGGTGGTGGCCATGATTTAAGAAAATATACAGAATAAAAATAAATTTTCATAGATCTCTTAATGGTTTTGAAAATGGGGAAACTAGACTACACAATGTCATGGTGGATCTCATGGATAACAATAGGGTGTTATAAAGTGTGAAGGAAAATGGGACGTAGATGGAAAAATAATCATGGTGTATGTTATTATTTAGAAAATAGGAAAACATTTCATGGTGAAAGGAATTTTATTTCTTGTGTTTTGAAGATGGATTTGAAAAAATCCTCATATTCCACGGGGAGGCCAAAAAAGATCATGGTAGTGATCATGGCACAAAGGAAAATATTTAGAGGAATAAGACCTTGGGAATTTTATAGGAAATTTCATCTAGAGGTAAATAAGAAGTTGATTATATAATGGTTTACACAACACCACACTATAATGATATTAATATTTAAAATTTAAAATTTTAAAATAATGAAACAATGAGATTTATAGGGGTAATTAGATATTTCAGTGATGGTTTGTGGAGTTGCGAGCTTGACTGAATGAGACTATGCCATGGTGGATGGATATTACACCATAGTGGGTCAATTATTTTAGAAATATCATATTCAAAATTTCTACATTTTAAAGGATACTTTTAGATTCAAAAGATGATATTTTGAATTGGTTTTTGAAATATTAATTAGACAAATATTCCTATAAAATTTGAAGGGGTTAAAGATTTTAATGAAGGGAGGCATGGAAATTTTTTCTTAACTTGAATAAATAACTTATTATATGAAGAGAAGTGAAAATATAGGGATATATTTTCTAGAATAGATATATATTAAAAGAGAGATTCATAGAGAATTATAATAGAGGATTCTTATTGGTAATTCATGTATATCATCATGTTGGAGAAGATTGGTCATGTTGCTTCAATAATCATGGTGTAGTCACTTATTTTAGTTCATGGAGATAAAATTATTCACCTAAAGGAGTAGATATTTCTTCTTGAATGAATAGAGAAGTGTGTTCAAATTCTTGTGAGGGTTGTGAACCTAGAGGGATAATGATACCACTCAAAATTGTAAACACAAGAAGTGTACTTATAATATATTTTAGTACACCAACAGATCACTAAATCTATGCTTCTTGGACGTAACCTAGTGTGGGAATTACAAGTAAAATCACTTATTTCTATTTTATACATTATCACTTCTATATTAACTATATAAGAGAGATTTGAGTTTTGAATAACCACAAAATAAAATCATTGGGAAGGGATATTTTAATTTTTCTTACCCAGATTCACCCCAAGGTATTTTTCCATGTCTGGGACAAACATGTTCCTATATGGAAATGTTTATGTTGTATTTATTTAGTCCTCATGATCCACTTGAATATTTTTATTGCTAAAATATTCACCTAAGAAGTAGTAATAATCAAGTATAATAAGGAATTCCCGTATTTTCTATATAAAAGGTTATAGAAAGTGATACTTTATTTCAACAATATTTTTTTTTTTTACTAAATGTATACATTTCATTCCTCAATAGTTCAAGTAATGATTAACTTATTATCATTATTCATGATAAATGAAATTCCACCCTTCTTTAATATTATTTATAGTAAAATAAACCAATTACTATCAATGATTGGGTATGTAATTCTTGAATCAAGAATTTTTATCTCTTTATTCTTTATATTTTTTTCATGGGAGGAGTTTATATTCATTGTGATTTTCTAATCAACTTTATTATTTACTTAAATATTACTTTGTGGGTTTATAAAGTATGTATAATACCTCTAATTACATAAATTATTTATTAAATCGCCAGGTTGGATCAGTATTGGTTGTGAACACTTATTAGTTGTATTTTCTGGAAATTTTTGTGATGATAATTGAATGAAGAACTATGTTGGAGTTATTAATTTATCTTATATATATATATATATATTATTTTTTATTGTGAAGTGTGAGGTTTAATTAGTTTTATTAAAGACTATGTGACATTGAATTTTGGTTGTATGATATTTATCTATGTTTTATAAGTGTTAGTTGAAATTGATCAAGAATTTTCAAATAATGAGTACGATTTTCCATAATATAGTGAATCATCATAGGGAGTGATTCAAGCATAAAATATCCCATGAAAATAATATAGGGAGAATTAGTAGCTTATTATTTTATATGTTATAGTGTATAGACTATCCTAAATAATGTTTGGAACATATTACAACACACATTATAGAACTTTTATTTTAGTGAATGTTAAAAGATTATTATCATACACTATAAAAAAATATCATAGGTTACATGTATGTCATGGGAGGTGAAAAATGGTTATTTATTACCATGACTATGACTAGAGATGAAACAAGTGGCTATCATAAGACAAATTTTGGATCATAAACCTTAATGTATGAGGTTATAAGGAGTTATCATCATTCATGACTTGTTTAACTAGAGTTTGAGTGTATAACATAGAAAAATACAAGGCCATATCATATACCATGTTTCTATCATGGATGGTTTTTTAAGAACATCACACCTCATGATATGATGAGTTTTATAATACTATTATCTAGCCCTACTAGTTCGTATTCTTTATGTTATTACATATGATGTTCATGTTAAAGATTTTTAATGGAATTTTGAGAAATTTAATCATAGTTATTTTACACTTGGATTGATCTTAGAGTTTTGTTTCTCTTTTAAATGTTGATGAATAATAATATAAATCATGCATTAACTTGAAAAGGTTCTTGCAATACCTGGGATCATGGTTTGGATAAAAATGTAAATTTTTAAATTGATTATAGTTAATGTTGTTGGTGGGGTATTAAAATGGAACATGATTCCAAAGGGTTTGAGAACATATATGATAATACATAAAGTGATCTTAGTGCAAATGGATATGATGATAATTGAAAAATATAAAAGATAAGTAAAGAAACACAAATAAGAAGATTCTCTTGGTATAACTCTCATAATGAATAAGAAGAAGATTTATGGTGATGTAGATATATTGAATTGATCAAATAACTTATGAAGGTGTTTTTCACATTATATTATATAATTTTTCATAAAAATTAGTGTGAAGGTAGTGAGAAAAAATTATATGCTTTTGGATTGACAGTAATTCTTCCCATATTTTTTAATCTATAATGTGTGATATTAATAGTGATGTTTATATAATTCCTTAGACCTATCAACCTGAATGATGTAAATCCATGGGTGTTATATGATCTGATGTGAGCCTCTATATATTACAGAGACTACCAACTTTTGGTGAGTTCCAATAATATCCATGAGGAAACTATTACCAAGAATATAAAGAATAAGGTTTATGCCTATATATATCAATGATTTGGCATGACCCATCCATATGATGAACATACCCAAAACCTATATATATAAAATAAGGATTAAATATGGAATCCTATAGTCCAGAATATAAAATTAGTAAATAATAGTTTATATGATGTGTCAATTATAATAGATCATCCAAATATAATACATAAAAACATGAATAACAACATAGTGGGCCCACTGAACAATATAAATGCATTAAAATTACTAAATATAAAAAACGGTGGCCTTCGACCCAACTCACATGACCAACTCATACCAAATCCTCAGCCTCCCATACCATGGTAATCCTGATCCATGATCCCATATCCAAGATAACACCTATTCCTAAAAGAAAACATGAATTTCTACCCATATATATTAAAACCCATATAATGTATGTGGTAAGGGGTTGAGTCCAATGACCTGGTAGGATTCCCTCACTCTCCATAACAATATAATTACTAGTGATCATGTAACGGTTAATGAAAATCTTAGAAGGGAGTGAAATTAGGTTCTCATATAAACTCACCAATCTAAAAAATAACCCATGCAGGCATATATAAGTTATAACTATATGCCAGACACACATACCCTAAGGACTTATATCGGTATTACACGACTTAGGATATGTATCACCTACCAAAATTTGATGACTCACATACCCTGATGAACCAATGAGGTATTATTCATGGTCACTTTCATATAATCTGATGTAATCATATATAGGTCTCATCTATATCCTCAAATTTCACTCATTAAGCACCACCTAACTCATCAATCTTCCCATTTACCCTAATAAACCCAAAACTAGAAATATCCTGGGAAATAATGATCATATAGAGAATAAAATAATAGGAAATCAAAGAGGGGCAAACTATCAAATCAAATATTATAGTAATACCATGATAAAACAAATGAAAATTTAAAGAATGGTCCTAACTATATGAAATAATAATTTCAATACTCACATTGTTCCCCATATCATCTCACCAATCCTTATCAGAGCTATCTACTAGACTACCCATAGAGAACCTCTATTTCTATTCTATTTATTGCAATTTTTCATAGGGGATATCTCACACTAAACAATGGTAAATATCTCCATCTACACACTAATCACTCAGATCATATATCAAATTTCTCATCATAATAAAAAAAGTGTGTTTCATATCCATGTCTATCATCAAGTGGATCCTTACAAGGATACTAATCAAATCTATATCATATAGATAGTAAAATTTTCCCTAAGGTCAGCCACCACCTCTCCTAGAGCCTCATTAGTCATTGCTCTATATCCCGACACCCATGGTGAAGATCATAAATAGAGAGATCTTATATCCCAACTGGGAAAATCAAATGGAATATGTGACCACACAAAACAAAATATACATACTCCTAGAGATGAAAATTGAACCCTAATGTCATATTAAATGTTACCACCCATTGGTATTGTATCGCGGTTAAGAGGTATGTCACATGAGTCTCACTTTCACATAGTCTATGTGTCCATTCTCTCTATATCACACTAGAAAATTCTAATATCACTAAAGTGACACATCCTATCCTTTGATCAAAAAAACTAAATAGGAATAAACTAGTCTATTATTTTATCTCTAAATCCATGTATATGTTCATCACAAAAATGGGACCACTTCCTATGTAATGCTCTATCCTAGATGGAACTCAATAAGTGCCCCAAGCTAGTGCGCCACATGGCCTCATGCATGCCTACCCATACACTATAGGTTACTGAGTAGTGGTGAGGTCCTATGTGGTTTCCATGGGGAGACTATTCCCTATTTATAAAAGTAACTCTAGTAGTAAAAATAATGATAAACATATTATCCAATCCAAATAAACATCAAATATATGATAGGGAAAGTGCCAATAAAGAACTACAGTAACAAATTCCATAACAATGGATATTCCATACATGTCAAGGATCCCCTATGGTTAGATCATATATAGAAATAATAAAATGATAGAATAAAAATCAACTCAAACCCATCCCAAAATATCCTAGAGTGAATCCTGGTCCCATCATCCATACTCCATCCTAGTATGTCAAGAAAAACATCATGCAATGAACCCTTGCACTAAAATTGTTCCAATGATCCAAAATAGTGTTTTATTGGGTACCTGAGTGCCATGAATTCTTATGTATTGTGTGAATAAAACATAGAAGGCCACTTCCAATGGAGTCCCTAAAATAACTAGTATGAAATAAAAGTGCATGTAGAAGTACTCAAGGTAAATACTTTAGAAGTTACAAAATAATTTAAGAAAAATAATAAAATTTCATTGATTCCTAGAGTTTTTGGTGACACCCAATGATGTTTATACCATTTTTTATCCTTAAGTATGTGACCTTGATAGACCATGCCTTCTTTAGCTAGTGTCAGGGTGTCTTTGAGCACATCACATAGACCGTTTCAACCATAAGAAACCACAAGAAATCCAGGATTTCCTCCTAAAATTATCTAGTATCATGAAGTATCATATATAATCAAAGAATGTATCCCATAATTCCCATGGAATATGAGATCTCATCCCAGAATTCCCCAATCATCATTTATCACACAGAATCCAAGCACTCATCTTAGCATTCCCATGGAATCTGATTGATCATCCCATCATTCCCCATCATCTGTCATCACACCGAATCCAATAAATCATCATGGAATTCCAATGGAATTTGAGTGCTCATCCCGATATTACCAATCATTAAGTATTATATAGGGTCTAGGAAATCCTACCAACCTTCCTAGGTATCATGTATCACATGTAATATGTGAAATCATACCAATAATCCCAAGTATCATATATCATATAGAATTCATATTCTCATCCCATCATTCCTAAGTCATAAATTATCACATAGAATCCAAGCTCTAATCCTAGAATTCCAAAGTATAATATATCATATCCATATATCAACATTTTCATTATTTAATTTAAATCCTCAATAAACTTTACAATGCATAACTTTAAATCATAAATCACTATTTACTATATTAGATCTATCAATGCCTTCAGGGTCCATAATCATCATATCAAATTTTTAATAACCATTACCAATTACATAACATATGTTACCATTTTTAAAAACTAATATATTTCATCAAACAAGAATTTAAATGATAAATTTATTTAGGATTTATAAAATATATGGTACCAATTCATATAAATCAAGTGATTTACCAAATTCACTTTCCAATTATAAAATATTAATATTAATTCACCAATTAATTTAACTAATAATAAAACACCATACAATTCATTTCATAAGATACTATATAAATTTTTAAAGTGTCATTTCAAGATCATCATTGATTTTGAAATTAAATTTCACAATAAGTGATTTAAAACCTAATTACTCACTTTGTGTTATCAAACAAAGATACTCAATTTATACCACTATTTAATTATTAAGAATCCATAACATTTAATTAATCCAACTTGTAGTCAAATCCATAAACATGGAATTGCCTTTCACTTGGGAACATAACACTTAAAATAGGAAACTTATCTAACACAAGGTGAAATTTATATCATTTAATTTAAATTAGGTCAAATCACAATAAGGCTGGAATGAACACACAACACACCACTTGAAAAAAAAATTGAGGCTATGGGATATGTTTAGGAACCATCTGCCTTATTCTTAACAAATCTCACATGTCGAGTATCATCCATCGGTTTGGACAAAACAAGTATAAAATAAGAAACCAGACAAACACCCTAAAAATAGATCATATTAGATAAATATAGTGATATAGAATTATAAATAAATGGAAAATAATAATTTAAGGGGAAAAAACTTATCCTTACCTCAAGCTTTTCAACGCATCTGGTAGCACTTGAATCAGCCAAGGAATGAGGGAGATCCATCTATGGGAGAAGAGGAGGAGAAGAATAAGATGGAGGACATGGGGTCTACTACTATTTTGAATGGGGTAAAAATCATATATATATATATATATTAATGGAAAGTTTAAAAGATAATTTTTCCCCCATTTTAAAAAAACTACCTATCATCTCATCAGCTAGCCATTGGGCTTCCATTGGGCTAGCTGGTGAGACTGGTATCCCAACAGGGCTATTAGTTTTTCCATCGACTTGTTGTGGGACTGTAACAGCATTGTTTAGTCCCATATACTACCATGATCCCTTATTTTACTCTTATGACTCCTATGTGCATGCTTTGAGCTTCATCATAAGTCTAAAATCACATATTTGAGTTTTCCAACCGCTTAAAATTTTATCCTAAATCCCGGTTCAAAACCTGAACCATACACTAATTCAAATTTTGAGTTATTTATTAAATTTTTAAATCCCATATGGGAAGATTCGTTAAAAACTCCCCACCATAACACTTATCATTCTTATGAATCCCTAATGTTCATCTTATCACGTCACCTGACCTATGTCGGTTGTCAATTTGGTTACAAATAGTCACATTCAATTCCCTAATGCCCAATGTGCTTCCAAAGTGTGACTCACAAAAACCAAACACTATGTTTATTAAAACATGATCCAATGCCATTATTTAATTTCAAAACATTGATATGGTGATTACTGAGCTCGACTTTCCCAATACATGAAGGTTTCATTGTTCAATTGATCGTTTTTCCTATGGTACTCCCTATCATAGTACTTAACATAAAAAATCAAATTTCAATATATGGTTCTTACCATTGATATAATTTCTAACTGAAATATCTTTATCATATTAAAATTATGCACCTGGTACCCTTTATAATGCACCACACTTGACCACACCTGAGAATACTAGTTTGCCACTGGTTCTCGTCTTCATTTCCAAATACTGAACCGAAATGATCATGCATCCACCATCTAAGAACAACCTGAACACACCATATTTTCCTTGAAAATTCCTCATAAAACTCTAAAAAATTCCACATCAAATCCATTACAACATACATGATATGTATTTCAACTTACCAAATGCAACTATGCACAATAACAACAGTCATACCTCCTCTGGACAACCTATCTCAAAGACACCCAGCTTTCACCACTGATGAGTAGTTAAACTAATAGAACACAATTATTTGATCAAATAAGTCATATAATGATCATCCAAACACACACTAAGTTCTAACCCCAACCCCTAATGTGATACCATGGTTTATTCACTGACCAATCACACTATTCAATATGCTCTCACCAGTTCACCACCACACCACCACATTGAACCATTCTTGGATCACACCATTTCATACCAACCCTAAAACGACTACTCAAACTCCCAAAATCATCACATAGGAACCTACCTATGTAATTCCCCAAGGAATCTATATGTAATTGTATTTACATACTTACTAACATCTAATTTTCACCACGACCATCCAAAGACTAGTCTCAAACATCGAAAAACCCCTTATAGTATGAGGGTAACGTGACTATGAATATCATGACACTCCCCACCATAGATTTACCTTACCAAATTTACACTAGGTCAAACCCCAATTTCATCAACTCACATCTCATCCATCATAGAACATAATGGGCAGACGTGGCTAGCTCTCTTATACCCAAGTTCCACTTCATACATCAAACGTTTTCCATTATTGAATCATAGGAACATCATCATTGGTACTTGATGAAACTTATATAAATAAAGGGTGACACCCTACAACAGCTTATAGTGGGATCCCCATTACATATTGATTCATTTTATACCATTTTTAGAGTGTGAATTGAATAAGTCTCGTGTCCAAGGAACGTACGCCACTCCTTTTGAGTCATGTCCACTCGTTAACCACTGACGCAGGTATCATGGGTCAACCTTGGATCAACCATGTCACCACTTCTCAATCCTTCCACAAACATCATACCTCACCACTAGGACCTCGTTATTCTCAAGAAAATATCCAATCCATCCAACACACAATCATCTATCAACCTTCGATCACCCCGTTTCAGGAAGAACCACCAAACAAAACCCATCATGGTCCCATGACTCTCTTACAAGCATTCATGAACCATTTTCCATCATGACGCTGATACCATAAAATATATCAAGTGTTTATAATATTTTAATGATCCTTAATAGAACTACGCATAACCCATTATACCATTCCAATTCTAATAGGATCAATACGTATACCCAATTGATTTTACTAGAAAAACAAAACTACTCATTCTCTCACCTCCAAATCATATCAAAACACAAGGGTCGGATACTCTACTATAACTGATTCACAAAACCTGACTCATAAAACTATGAGTAAAGCATCACCAATTATAGGCTCATGTTCCTAATCAAGTAACAGACCAAGCTTTTTTCATGTCACTTTAATTAACCATGGGTATCATAGAAACTTTCTTATAGTAGTAGTGACACCTTACAAGTTTCAAGTCTAAGAACACGACCACCCATCATCCTAGTATTAGTTTCAAGAAGCTAAATTATTTTCCAAAGTCTCCACTTCATACTAAAATCATGTCCACAAAATATAGGTTCAGGCATCTAAATGATACTATCCTTAAAAACCATCCTTGACACAAGGTACTAGATCTATTGGTGATTAACCACAACTACAACAACACTCAGCAATACCAAACATGCACTAATAACATAAGATAAAGCATCTACCCATGATTTAGGAGTCCAAATACATCCACAACACTAGGATAAGCCCCCTAATGGGTTGCCTTCCCAAAACACAAGACAATGACTAACTAATCTCGCGTCGCTCTCAAGGGTCATTATGTCCTAACATCAAGCCTCTAAACTAAGCCACACAAGGATCTACACTCATAGGTTAACACTCATCCTCATGTCAAGGTCACTCAATATCTAGAATGTCCAAAACCTTCCTTAAGGTATCACATTTACATGACACCACCTATAGTAGCACTAGCTAACAAACTCAAAAAAACATAAAACACAACAGTTATCAAGACCAACGTCAAAAGGATGCCATCAAAGTATATCACTCTATACCTAATGAATTGCTCATCATTGAGGTTTCATAGTATTGGTCTCTCTATTTATCCCAGATACTGACATTACGATCAGTCACAAGCACCTACAAAAGGATACACCACCCACATAGGGTCTAACTCAACACATCTCATAGGGATCTAATAACTTGAGAATTAATAATAGCCTCAATGACCCATAAATAGGTCAATCCACATATGAGAGATCCAATTCACCATGGTAAAAAATATTTCCCTCCTTCTCAAGAGATTTCCATTTTTATTTAATCTAAAAAATCACATTTTCAATAGGATTCACAGTTTTTCAATTCTAGGATTTACACTTAGTCATTCTAGGGTTCATCAGAATTTTCCATTATTTTTAGGCTTGATTGAATAGGGTGTCATTCACAAGATATAAATGAAAGTACCTTATAGTTTTATTACTGGTGCCTTATTTAATTAAGACCATCAGTTAACTAATCATTTATATCTACCTATATGTCAAGGAATCATCCTGGTAATTGATCGAGTAAGATGGAACCATATCCTTATATGGGAAAACACTATATAGGATAATTATAATGATTTAAATAATCAAACCCCTTTTACCATTAAGTATACATAAAAAATAGCTATATATGAACCAAATAAATAAAATCATATACTAGTATGAATCCCAAGAAATAGATATATAATTCACAGGTAGTATACAGATGATGTAAAAATACTATATTCCTAGAATGATTCAAGAACATGCACATCCTCTCTTTACATATAGAGGTAAGAGACAAAATACCATAAATAATAATATCATGAATCAATTTTATCACTCATTGTGAAAATAAAATACAACTATAACAAATTAATTCTAAGAGAAATAAATCCCAGCCCTAGAAACTTGGATGTTCCCTCATGTGTGGGTTAATCCCTACCAGGAATGAACTCATTACTAATCCCTAATACACATTATCCTATTATCTAACATGTCCAAATATTAAGAAAAAAAAGAAAATATAAGTCTACCACCACTTTGTAATACCCCAACCTAGATGCTACAGAATCGATTCTCAGGACCAGTGCGCTATATAGCCTTAGGCATCCCTCTGCATACAGTAGAGGCTTCTAACTAGCAGTGAGGACCTATGAAGTTACAGTGGGGAGACCATTTCCTAATTATCAAAGTAGTTATATTAGTGTCAATAATGATAAACATGTAATAAAATATAAATAAACACCATAGATAATACAGGGAAAGTGCCAATAAATAATTATAGTATCAAATTCCATAATAATGGGTATTCCATACTTTTCAAAGATCCCCCATGGGAATATCATATACCAGAATAATAAAATACTATTATAAAACTAAACTTGAATCCATCCCAAACTATTCATGAGTGTATCACATTCCTATCATACATACTCCATCCTAGCATGTTAAGAAAACCATAATGTAATACGTCATTTCCCTAAACCTATACCTATGACCCAAAATAGTGTTTGCTCGATTACTCAAGTGACATAGTGTCCTAAACATGGTGTGAGTAAAACTCAGTATAACACCACCAATGGTGTCCCTAGAATAATATTTTGACATAAAAGTGTATTTGGATGTTCTTAAGGTAAATTTTTAACATTTTAAAAATAATTTAAAAAGAATAATAAACAATCATTGATGCCCTAGGTTCATAGTGACACCTGAAGATGATTATATAGTTTTTAGTCCTTAGATTCATGGCCCCAATCAACCATACATACTTCGATCAGTTTTGGGATGTCTTTGAGAAAGTCATGTGGAATATTCTAACCATAAAAACCCACATGGAATCTAGGAGTTCCTCCTAGAATTCCCCAGTATCATGAAGTATCATAGGGAATTTGATCACCCATCCCAAAATTAACATAGAATATGATCTATAATCCTAGAATTCCTCAGTCATCAGTCATCACATAGAATCTAGGTGCTCATATTTCCATTAATATGGAATATGAGTGCTCATCCCAACATTCCCCATCATCAGTCATTACACAGAATCTAGGTTCCCGTCCTAGAATTCCCATAGAATTTGAGTTCTCATCCTAGTTATTCTCAATAATCAAGTATCATATGGAGTTTAGGAACTCCTCTTAGCCATCACAAGTATCATGTATCACATAGAATCTAAGAACTCATCTCATAATTCCTAGGCATAATATATCTTATAGAATCCAGGTGCCCATCCCAACTTTCCCAAGTCATCAAGTATCACATAGAATCCAATCACTCATCCTGACATTCCCAATTATCATATATTATATTCATAGCTCAAAATTTTACTATTAAATTTAAATACTCAATTAAATTTACAAGGTATCACTTTAAATCATACATCATTATTCACTAGTTCAAATATACTAAATATATCAGGAACTATAATCATCATATCAAATTTTTAATACCCATTACCAATTACATAACATAAGTTACCATTTTGAGAAACCAGTACATTTCATCAAACATTAATTACAAACATAAATTTCTTTAATATTTATAAATCATAAGGTTCCAATTCATATAAATCAAGTGGTTTACCAAATTCACTTTCCAATTATAAAATAATAATATTAATTCACCAAGTCACTTAACCAATAGTAAAACACCATTCACTTCATTTTATAAGATACAATATCAAGTTTTACATTTTCATTTCAAGATCATCAATGATTATGAAATTACATTTATCAATCATTGATTTAAAACCTATTTACTCACTTTGGGTTATCAAACCAAGATACTCAAATTATCTCACCATTTTATTCTTACGGATACATAACATTTAATTAATCCACTATATGGTCAAATCCATAACCATGAAATTCCACTTAGAATCATATTTCATGTGGGCACATATCACTTAAACTAGGGCACTTAACTAGGAAAAAGAATAATTTAAATCATTTAATTTAAATTAGTTCAAAGAATGTAAGGGTTAGTGTGAACGCATAATTCTACACTTTAAAAATGAATCAAGACTATAGGTTGTATTTAGGAACCACCTTCCTTATGATTAAAGAATAACAAATGTTGAGTATCAACTTTAAATTCATACTAAACCAGAATAAAATGAGAAACTAGAAAAACACCTTGAAAATAGGGAATATTGGATAAATCTACCAAGGCAGAATTATAAAAAAATGAAATTAAGAATAGAGGTTAATGGAAACTTAGACTTACCTCAAGCTTTATAATGCATCTTTTAGTGCTCGAATCAGCTAAGAAATGAGGGATAACCATCCATAGGAGAAAATTAGGAGTATAGGTAGGACTTAGGGGCTTTTATTGGTTCTAATGGGTCAAAAATAAAGTGGGGAGATCTTAATGGAAAAGGGGGAAAAGACCATTCTTCCCCTATTTTAAAAAAAACTAGCAACTCATCAGCTAGTCATTGGGATTCCATAGGATAATCGATGGACCTTTGTTTACTATCCAGTAGGACTATAATGATACGTTTTAGCCCCAAATCCTACCCTAATCCCCTAGTTCACTACCATGACTCCTTTGGCCACACTTTGAGCAATATTCCAAGTCTAAAATTACCTATTTGAGGTGCCCAACCTATCAAAATTTTATCTCATTTCCCAGTTCAAAATACATCCCCTCCACCAATTAAAATTTCAAATTATTTATTAAATTTTAAATTTATCATATGAATAAAGGCATTATAACCCATGAATCCATCATAATCCACCAATAAAAACATCAAAGGGACTATATTATGACTCGACCACTACTACCACATCATGATTACACTATTAAAAAACTAAAGATTCAACAAATCATCAAGAAAAATAGAATTGTTTATATTATAATGTTGAATAACTCACCCATAAACTGGTCAATATCAAGGGCTCACACTCAGAAAAAAAGTATCCCAAGGTTCATATGAAACTATGCTAAAAGGAAACCTAAGAAGCATCTAAAACTGATCTAAACCGCCCATCATCTAAGGGAATTTTTATCTTATATTTTATATGATATCATATAACAAGATATAACATAAAAATAAATCCATAAAAAATAATCTCATGTGAGCATAAAAGCCTTGGAAAATGAATAATTTCCCTCTTGTGGTCAAAAAAACCAAAACATGTCTCAAAATTAGTCCTCTTGGATTTCATTTAATACCAAGCCAAAATCCACTTTATAATCATTTATAAAATGGAATTTCATGTCATATAACTCACACTAGTCCCATGTATAAAATCCCAATGAATTCTCTCTTTGTGAAACCGAACTTTTTTTAAAAAATATCATTTCAAAACCAACTATTCAAATCACCAATTTCACTAGAATTACCATCTAATACATTACCTTTATAAATTCTTTTAGCTGCAATACCCCTTTAAATCCTACTTAAAATAACATAAACTATTTCCACTTGAAATTTCACGTCAAATCAATGAACCCTTTTAAATCCAATTTAAAAGGTAAGGACCTGATTTTTTTGAAAAAACAAACTAACATCACCCAAAAATCCATAAATGGGACACTAGTACTTATTCAACTAATATACTACCATATAACCATTTAGTAAGTTATATGGTCCTTGTTGATTGTTAGGATGATGTGATCTTGGCCCAATTTATGGAGGAATATCATACCATGTTACACAATCATGGAAAAAATAATAATAATAATAATAATAACACATAAATATAATAACACCAAATGATTAAAAGACTAACTCTTTAAAAGGTCGCCTATCTCATAAGGTGATCTACAATCAATGTCAAGCTCCAACTAACCATTTAAAATACCCCAAGAACCTATCTCTATCATAAAAATACATACATCATCTATTTAATGATTTAAAAAGAAATTACTAATTCAGTATAATAGGCATAAAACTTACCAGGCTGTGTAATGACATTGAAACAACAAGAAACAAAGTGTGGTCCACTCCCAGCATGCACCCAATACTAATCAATGAAAAAACCAAAATTTTTAAACTCAAATAAAAATAAAATTTATTCCAATTTCATCAAAATATCTAAAAAAATTCACCATAAACTATACCTAAATATAAATGGCGTGTAATGACTATAGACCATGACTTTAAAGACCCCTTTATAAACCACACATGTATCCCCTTTATATCAATGTGATTCCACAATTATCCTTTAGAATAACTCCAAAATCCTAAATCAACTATAACAACATTAAAATAAAAATTAAGGGGAATAACAAAGGAGGATATCTTACCAAGAATTGTTATGATGAAATGATCTTGAAACACCTAAATCAAAAGTGGTTGTAAGGAGAGGAAGGGAGAAATGCTAGGTTTGAACTCCCCTTATTTCGTCTATACAAGGGAGGGTGAACCTTAGTGATGGGTTAAAAAGTATCCCCATGAAAAGACTAAACTGACCCTTTTATAAATAGATCTTGAACCTGCTAGGTGCCCATTAAGCCTTCATAGAGTACTTTTTAGCTCCCCAGGTACCCATTAGTAGACATCCAGCCACCCAATGGATGAGGATGGACCCAGTGGTTACTCTAATGGGTACATTATGGAATTGGATTGGGTACCCAGTGCATACTAATTCCACCATCCCAACTTTTTCTATTATCTTAGATATGTTTAACTATCATTACTTAGGAATATTAGATAAAAATATTTATCTTTATTATTGAAGGTGAAGTTTGATAGGTGAATTTTGATATCTTGGATGGATGAAAAAATCCATTAAGGTTAAGGATTTTACAAACTTCCAAAGGTGGATAAATTTGGATCCTCTTTATGGGAGGAAACTTATTAGTTGTATTTGTTGGAAACTAGTGAAATAATTATTGAATACAATTTGTGTTCTATCTATTTCTTTGTCTTGCTAAAAAATATGATTTTGTTTTAATGTGTGAGGTTGATTTGGTTTTATTAAATATTGGTTGATAATTAATTATACATCCATTATATTGATCCATGGTTTATGATAATTGAGTTATATTGATCAAGAGATTAAAAATATCAAGTAATATTAACTATAAGATAGTGAAGCATTTGAAGGAGTGATTCAGTCTTATCACTAACCACAATAATAAATCAGAGTGTTATTGAAACATTTCTTCTTGAGTAATGGTATATGGACTATTATAAAAAATATTTTCAACATTTCATGACATACATTACAAAGTTATATTTTTTTGAATAGTGTAAGAAGGTTATTTCCCATCGTGTTAAAGATATACCATATGTTTATGCTATAGGTGGTGAAAATCATCTATCATTGGTTATTGGTGTGATGCAAGAGGCAACATTTGGCTATCATAAGGTATGTATTAGCTTATAACCCTTAACATTTTAGCTATCAAGGATTTATTATCATTCGTGGATAATATAACTAAAATCAAAGGGTATATTTCATACAGAAATAATACTATATAGTAGGTCATGTTTCTATCATAGATGTAATTTTTAGTATATCTCACCTCACACTATGAATAGTTTGATAATATTATTTTATATCCCTACTCGTTCATCTTCTTTGTTTGGTTACATGTGATATTCATGTTGAATATTAGTGAGAGTGTTTTAAAGAGTTAAATGAAAGTATCTTTCACCTAGACTAATCTTATAGTTCAGTTTTACTTCAAAATAAAGATGAAAAATAATGGTAATAATAGGAAAACTAAATAAATTTAATGCAGTTCATGGGATTGTGGTTTGTTAAAAAAATGGAAATTTTCCATATGATTTTAGTTAATATTATTAATAGGGAATGAAATTTGGTATGTGCTTATAAAAGGTTCAAGAACAATTATCATAACACTTGAAGTGATATTGGAAAAATATTGTGATGATAACCATGAAAAATAAGATAGGTGAGGAGTAAAGTGAATATATATACAATGAAGAAACACATATACAAAGAGTCACTTGACAGAACTCTCACAATGAGGAAGAAGAATATCGGTATTGATGAAAATATATTGAATAAAATATTTATCCTATGAAGGTATATTTCATATTTTTTTCTCTTACTTGACATAAATTTTTGTTTAAAAGTAGTGAATCATAATTTAGTGATTTGGGATTGACATTGGGCCTTCTCACATTCTTGTACCAGTAATTCGTGATATTCATAATGATATGTATATGCAATGGTGAGTTGAATATAACTTGGATGTATCTCGGATTGGGTGAACTAATAAAACCTTTATTCCATTTGTGTGTGCATTCTTTTCCTATTTTTGTATCATTTTATTGAATTATGGCCATTCTATATTAAGTAGAGAGACAAGATCCATACTTAAAAGTTATATTAACTTAAAATAATTATTAATAGTTTGAAGACCTAATTCATCCCTTGGTCATCCTTGGTATTGGGTATTATTATTCCACAAAAACACCCTCTATTATTTTTAAAACCTTAGATAGTTGATTCACTTTTTCTTCTATAAAATCCCAATTTACCATGATTGGAAGATTTTTATCATCCAAAAATATATATTGTGGTGTGTATGAAAGTTTTTTCAGCTCTAAATTTCTTGTATTGATAATAAAGAGAACAACTCTAGAAATGAGTCCCTAAATAAATATCCCATCTACTTTGCATTATGTTGTATTGTTTCTTCAAATAGATTATTTTACATTGTATTTTATTATCTTTTTTAACACATTTATCATATTTTATTCTTAATAAAGTTTCAAATTTTTTCATCCTAAAATATCTTCAATGGTAAAGGTGGAATTGAAATATTTAGATTAGATCCCACATTTAATTACTTTCATGAGTTCAATAGTATCATGTTCTTATCTAGATTAAAAAATAAATCATAAATGGTTAACATCAATCAAATCCTTACCAGTATATAATAATGGTCTTCCTAGGATAAGTGATATATCTCATTCTTCCTCCATATCCAAAATCAAAATTTTCTATAGGGAATATGAACATATTTACTTTCACAAGAACATCTTCTAGAACACCTTAAGGGAACTTAACTATTATGTATTCAAGATAAATTAATACTCATATTGGATTTGGTTATTCCAATCCCATATTTCTAGAAACACTTAAGGATATCAAGTTTATGTTCCCCCCCAAGTCATACGGTGCCTTAACAAAAGTGAATGATCTAATGGTGTATACAATATAATATTTTCTAAGATATCAAATCTTGGGTGGTAACTTTATTAAAACAAAAACTATGTACTTATCACTAAATGATATTTCCCCCAAATCATCTAATTTATTATTATTAAATAATATATTAATAAGAAAATTTTAACAAGGTTTAATTTTTGAAATAGATTTGACAAAAAAACATTGATATGATGTTTTAGGAATATTTCTAAAAAAATGTATTGAGTTCACACTCCCTGCCTCATCCTCTTGAAAAATGGAAGAGGGGGTTGTAAAGTTTCACATTTGGTTTATTCACTTGTTATTAATATTATTATTTTTAGAGGGTTTCATATTATTTCATTAAATATTTACTCTAGTTCTCTAATTTATTTTTACTTCTCCCTTTTTTATTTATAACATGAGTATGAGTCTCTTTTCTTTTGTTAACGGAATACTCCACCTCCTTTACACTTTGTAAAGTAATTTTTTAAACCTCTTCACATGGTTTTATATCAGTGTTACCAAATAGTGTACTAGAAAATATTTATGATGGTTTCATAACAAGTTGTATAAGAAGGTGATCGATTTTTCTAATTGAATATTCTTTATTTCTTATCAAGGTGTCATAAGCATGCATTCATTTATCATTTTATTGAATTTACTTGTTTAATAAAACATATAACAAGGTTTTTCCTCACAAATATTATTTAATTTGATACTATGGTGGGTTAAATTCAATTTTATGTGTTGGTGTGTTTGTTTCAAGGGTTATGGAATTTTTTAGTATTGTTTTTAGCTTAAAAAAATGGTTTCAATTAAAATTTTACCCACTTCTTTGTTGGTTCCACCTAAAATTTTGATTATCCAACCTCTTTTATTGATTGTAAGATAATTGAAAATGATATCAATGTTAGTAAAAACTAATAAAATTAATTTACAATGGTTTATTATCTTTAAATATAACTTATAATTTCATAAAATGGATGTGGTCCTATACATATATCACAAGATAGTGGTTTTGGTGGAGATTTATAATCTAATAGTTGAGCTACTTGGAATGCATCTAATTTTTTCATAAGTGTATCCATTTAATCTATATGATTTCTAGTTTCTTCCACCAAATAGATTCATCATCCATATGAACCTAGATCATATTTCCATATATTAAAATTATTTGAGAGTTCACCAAGAATATCTTGAAGAATATTGAGTATCTTGAACATTGGGCCTTCATTAGTATAAGTCTGGTGATCTAACATTGGGTTCTAATTTTTAATAAATTGTTTAATTTTGAATCTATAATTTTAATATATAATGGGGAACATAGTAATTATTTGATGCAATAATGTACCCATGAATAATGACTCTCTATTATATTATATAAAATGTTGAATATTTTTTCTCCGTTTAACATTCTTCAAAGGTTAAAAATAATTATTATGAAATTTCTTAAAAAGAATGTCCCATGTATCACTAGATCTCGATGATTTTTTTTAAGTTCTTCCTTTACCCTTTATCTAAGATAGAATGTGAATGATTTCAACCATAATATATTTTTGGAAACACCCTTATATTTAAACATTCCACATATCTCTATAAAATTAGACTGGTAGGAGTGTGAGTCCTCATGTTATGGACCCCCAAAATATCCTGGTTTTAAATAATTATTAATATGTTTAGTTTTATTTTAAAATTATATATTTTTATTGGTGGTGTCACAATTATTGAAGTTCCCCATGTGATTGATGATGTGTTTTTGAGGATCATCTCATGATCATGGTAGTGGAAGGAACTCATTTAAAGTGCCTCATCTATCATCGTGAATTAATATGTAATAAAAAGAAAATAAAATAATAAACATACCTAAAATACAGTAAGCACCATCTTTACCAAACTCATAGTAATTTTATGGATATATATCACTTAGTTACAACCAAAAAAATCTATCCTTTTAGGGATGATACTATCCATCAAGATCTATGTATTCTATGAGAGGAACCTCAAACACCAAATTGTGTTATGACCTTCTCTATGAAGATGAATACTGAATATGGAAGAAGAGATAGATTTGACTATGGCTTGGAATAATCTTTCTTACTTAAACAGGGGGTTTCCATCCCTTTATATAGTCCCCCTTCATTCAATTAAGGGATTCAAGGGTCTACTGCCATCATATATAAGTCGATATATATTACTCATAACACAAACCTATTGAGAATACTATCATTTTATAATTTAAAAAAAATCCATAATTGAATCGACTCATTGATTCATAAATGAAGGAAACTATGTTTAATATGTGGTATAATTCCATGAACCTGATATCCTAGATTGCCAACCTATCATACACTATAATAAATATAGACTGTATGCAATGATAGAAGAATTTTTATGCCCATATCACCAACTATGACTCAGGGTATATCATATAATATGAAATGCCCATTTAGTGCATTTAAAATAATCTCCAACTTGCACTAAAATCCTACAAATAATTTATGAAAAACTTCACAACTCATTATGAATCCATCCAAACTCTTTAGGATATGGTTTATTAATCTATCTTCATTTTGGAACAAACATTGTGTCCAAAATGTATTATGTATCCTAATGAATAACTATATGGGCCTATAGGACTTTATAGGATTTCAAAAAAATATGAAATCATTATTTCATATATGTAAGAAAAGAGAGGCCTCTAGTAAAACATTTGTGTTACTCAAGCTACAAAGGGTTCTGGTGTAATCTTGATCAAACATACTCATATCTCCATATAAACATATCCACCACAATATGTATCATATACATCATATATATAACTATATAATCCCTTTTTACATGACATATAGTTTCCTTTATACATGGAACATATCAATATAGTATAGGTCATCTCATACATTCATGATTATATGAAATAGATCGACAAGGTTGAAGGAATTCATCATATGTCATTCATCCAAGTAGTTGAGTATATCACATGTCACTCAACTAATAATGTCCATGAATTTCTTATATCTAATTGAATTCAAGACTTAGATGTCTTAAGCTCATTATACGAGTGGAAAATACCATCTTGGTTGAGATCCAACTGATTACATAATCAACAACATTTTCATGAACCAACCCAGGACACCCCTAATTCGAGCCCCAAGTCAGCATGTGGAAAGGACCAAGGGGAATTTATAATCCCCACAATCTATTAAAAATATCCAAGGAATAAAAACATACTTTATGGGAATTATTTCATTAAATGAAAAAAATATTTAACATATTTTGGAATTATACTAAGAATATGGAATGGTGTGTCCATAGATTTGACATCCATGCATAAACACAAGAAAAAATTTCAAAAGAAAAGGAAAAACAATTGAGGCATAACTAGAAATAAACATCCATCTTAGAATGAATAAAAAACATAATTATAGAAGGATGAATTTTCTGATATATAAATGATCCAAAATATAACCAAAATACCCAACATGATCTTCACATGACTTTGATGTCACCATCAAACCACATGAACACCAACTTCTCCATTAGTAGATAATAAAGGGAAGCTTATAAATCTATAACTTCCCAATGATACATGTCCTAAACCTACAAGAGATCCATTCTGTCTATAGACTTCATGTGGTGAAATTTGGGTATGAGCTAATAGCCTGATAGGATTCCACTAAATATTCCATGCATTTCCTTTTTTAAAACATTCTAAAAACACTATTTTAAAATAAGATATTTAAAAATAGGTTTTTGTAACACCCTAAGAAAAAAATGCACAAGTAATTATCAAAATATCTATTTAAGTCAAAATGATTCTTAAAAAACCAATTAGTTTAATTTTCATTTTAAAACATCCATTATAAGAACCATTACCAAACAAATTTTATAAAATTCTATAGAAAGAACTAATATTTCCTAAATAAAACATCAACACAAAAAAATAACTCAGAAATAGGATATGTAAATAGGAAACCAAATAAATCCATATCACAGTAGTAATAAAACAAAATCATTCATCAATGAATAATCACTAAATGAAGAATAAATTTTAAAAACCCATAAATGAAACAATGATAAATGGAACATATCATGCTAGAATAATAATAAAATAATAAAGTAGAAGCATAATCATATATGCACAAAATAATTCAAATTAAGGTGTACATAATCATGTGAAACTCATAAACATCCAGTGAGATGATCCTAAGTGTACTCAGGTGGAACCATCTATCATTATATCAATGCATTCTTAGTATATAACCAACCGGATTACTCTCAACTAGACTCACTGATGGCTCTCCTCTGGTTAGTGTTAATCTAATTCTAGATGATACAATTTCATCTCATTAAGACAAATATAGAAACCATTTCTCAATCACTTACTAATATTACAGGATCATTATGATGCTATTAATAAAGGGTGAGGAAGTATGTGTAATATATCATTCACTCATCAAAAATAAACCATAAGGAAAAAATTTCCAATGGCATACCTTAAACTACCCTCAGACACCCTTCTCTCTTAAACCCCCACTTAAACTCACGTAAACATCATCAATAATCACGTCATTTATCAAACTCTTTTTTAAACATAGCTCCATGGAGATTAAGTTATGAGTGTATCTATATTTATGGAAAACCATTTTTATAAAGTTCCAAGTACAACTTTTGATCTAAAATTAATAATAACTTTTCAAAAAAAATATTGAAATCCATTTCTAAATTAGTTTCATTTATAAATATCATTTAATGGTACAAAATGGGTCTTCATGACATGTTTTATAAATATAATAGTAAGTTCATTTTGAAAAACTATTTTTAAATCCAAATATCAATTTATAACCCCCTTTGAACTATATAAAATGATATTTATTTAAAACACTTTTTGAAACTAAGGGAAAGACTCACTTTAAAAACATCAATTCAATAAACTATAAGAACATTAAGGCATAAAATTTATCAAGAATTATAAAAACACATTAAATAGGTATAATCATTAAACAACCTATGAATAAATTCAATTCACATGTATGAGTCCATAGAAATGAAATCCCCAAACAATGTCCCCACAAAAACTATGGATTTTCCATGTAGAACCAATAGAAAATTGAAAACACCCATTTTAAAAACTAATTCCCTAGAAAAATAATCTTAGGAATTTATATTAATTCATAGAATATTTAATTTTTAAGGAAAAAAAATTATAAAACCAACGATTATTATGTATTTCTAAGAAAATTGGAAAATATGGAAATACCTACCTAGGTTAAGCACAGATGATTCAAAACCTTCAAATATTAAGAGATAAATGTATGAGGGGGAATCCAAAACCCCTAGGAATTAAAAACACACTAATTTATAAAAAATCCCTACATAATATTTTACCAACACCACCCCAAAATAAGAGATAATGGAATAAGTGATAAGGAATGAAATGAAATAATGGAAAGGAATTCAAACCTTGAAGGAATTTCCAAGAATCTACGAAGGGATACCAAAATTAAGGGATAAAGAAAAGGGGGAATGTGCCCAGTGATCCCTGGGGAGGCTCCATGTGAATGGGAAAAATAGAGGAGCCCTTAGAGAATAAAAATAAAAAATTTGAAAACTTATTATTTCATTTTTTTAAATTTCTAGGTAGGTCATGCGGTTTGGCCACATGGTTTTCCAAACCATGTTCCAACTGTGTAAACAGCTATGCTAAAAACTATAGACCCTATCGCATGGTTATCACATGGTTTACCCTAACCAAGTTCTAACTTTATGATAGAAAAAACTCTTAAATTTTCAAAATATTTTAAAACAATGGATATAGAACTCAGTGTTAAGAATAAAAACCAATAAATAAATAAAATATTATTGAAATAAAGGTCGGGGTGTAACAATCATACCCAACCATAATTTGATTAGCTAAGACTCAAGGATTATATAAGAAAGGTATCATTGTATTATGGTTATCATGATAAGTATCTCATTATCCTTAGTTAATGTAAATTCATAATAATCATCCATATTAATTTGTTTATCTACTTCAAAAATTCATTACATAGGAAGGTGTTTCTATAACACATAAAAATTATCTTAATTAAGTTAGTAGTATTAGGAGTTTCTTAAATTTTAATTTTCCTTTTAAATGATTAATCTCAAAGTTAAGTTTGAATATAATAATGTAATTATCTAAAATGAAATCTTTTATTATATGAGTATCATGTTTTATTAACATTTAATAAGGACTTTTATTAAATGTTATCCCACTAAAATGATGACCCATTTAAATATTATTATATACATTAGTAGGAAAAGATCCATATTTCACTAATATTGGGTCGATTTATCATTTCTCCCATTACTTAGCAATTTAGGTGGGTAATCATCCCAATCATATCATATATAACTCTTGGGTAGTTGAGTGGATAACACATTATCCAATCCATCATATGAATAAAACCAACTCTATTTCTCCAGTCACCTAATCCTATTAGGGTCTCTTGGAAAGTTTAACCCAAATAAAACACTAAGAGTGGTCACATAATCCTATTAGGGTCACTCATTACTTGTTTTCCTTACAAAATATAATCCAGGGTCACACAACTTTAGCATGACCTACCCAGTTGGATGATCAAGATCTTGATAAGTGCCACTTTGGAATAAATCTAATTATTATTAGTTTAAAGTGGATTTAATCTCACCAACTTATCTCATGTTATTCTCTTTACATGTATGAATTATTTTAGTGATTTAGTTTTGAAGCATATTCCTTCCACTAGACCTATATGTTTAAAATCTATTTATGTGTAACTCTTTACACGACTCATAATTTATGTTATTGACCAACATTAAAAGCTAAATATATTTACACAAATCCAAATTCATCCCATGTATCACTAATAGAAAAATAGGTATTTGCGACGGGTCATTTGCGACAGGATCCCGTCGCAAATGGCTTTTTGCGACGGGGACCCGTCGCAAATGGCCCATTGCTGAAAACGGTGTCGCAACAACAATTATTTGCGACGGGCCCGTCGCTAAAGCCTTTTTTTGCGACGGGGATTCTCCCCGCCGCAAATAGTACTCCGTATATTTGTAAAAAACTTTTCAAATAGTAATGGCGGCGGGCCTCATCGCAAATACCTGTTGCGACGGGCCCGCCGCAAATAGTTTTTGCGACGGGACCCGTCGCAAAAACTATTTTAAAAAAAATAAAAAACTATTAATAAATTATTTTAATGCATATAATAATAATACTATTTGCGACGGGCATAGTATCATGTCGCAAATACTATAAAAAAATAAAATAAATAAATTATTAATAAATTATTTTAATTAATATAATAATAATCCAATTATAATTCAAAAATAAAAAATAATAAAATATTAATAAATGATTTTAATTAATATAATAATAGAATTATAATTCACAAATAAAAATAATAAATTATTAATAAATTATTTTAATTAATATAATAATAATAGAATTATAATTCAAAAATAAAAAATAATAGAATATTAATAAATGATTTAATTAATATAATAATATTAGAATTATAATTCATAAATAAAAAAAATATTAATAAGTTATTTTAATTAATATAAAAATAATAGAATTATTTTACATTCAAATATTAAAATAATTCAAGTATTACAAAAAAATATAATTAAATTATAATATTATAAAATTTTAATATATATATAAAATTTAATATTATAAAATATAAATAATATTATTATTCATATTAATATTGTTATTTCAAAATATAATATTATTAATATTTTATAATGAGACAGAAACTACGAATAGAAAAAAAATCATATTTTGATTTCACAAATTTTATAACATAAAAACAAACTCTAATCTGAAGGAGGGGGGGAGGGGGGGATCTGCAGATGGTGGTGGAGGAAACTCCATCCCTAAAGCATGAGTGAGTCGGCGCATGTACTCCATCTGCTCCTGATGCTGCTGCTGCCACCGACTCGTCTGCTCCTCGTACAGCTGCTGCTGGCGTCGACGCTCCTCCTCATGTTGCTGACGTATCTGCTCCTGCTCCTGTCGGAGACTCTCTATCAGTGCAGTCTGAGATCGCAACTGATCCTCATACTGTGTAGCATAAGAAGATGCACGAGCTCCTCTCGAGCTGGACGCCGACATCGCAGCACTGCCATAATAATCTCCGGGAGTCAGTCGAGAGCTGATACCAACTACCCGGCCCTTCTCGAAGGCATACTGGGTGGCCTGCATCCATGCTGCCTCATCAAACTAACGGTCAGTGGTCTGATCTGATGACTCGGCCTGACTCTCAGGTCGGGCCTGTGATGTTGCGGCCTCATATGACTCCTGTAGTTGCAATTTAAAATTAAAATTGTGAATATATTATATGCAGTTAATTTTTAAACTTGAAAACAAATAATACTGACCACGATGTGATGCTGACGATCACCTCTGAGCTCCCCAGTAGCAGTATCACTATACATCCTCCGATATACGTCGTACTCTGTAATATCGGGGTGCTCGACAGCCTATAAGAATAAAAAATAAACTATTAATATTTATAGTTATATAAAATATTTATAAATAATGTACGTACCAGATGCTGTCTATGAGTACTGAAAGAACGACTCCCAGCTCGATGAGTCACCTCCTGTCTCCCCCGATTCTGCCTCCCCACCGATGATCTCCTCTGAAAGGCACCACTCAACCAGTGCGCACATAATCCATCCCATACATGGGATGAAATGTACTCTGGTCGGTGTGCTCTACATGACTCGTCAAAATCTGACACTCCTGCTTTCTTCATGGCAGCTTTTCTTAAATTGTGCAAAAACTGACGAAGGCAATCACGCATGGCCACCTCCCATGCCTCGTAGATGGCGTCACGCATGGTATCCTCGATCGGATACCATAAACCCTACAAATAAATCAAAATATCAAGTTAGAAATAAAATAATTTTCAAAATAAAAATTATTTATTTATGTACGTACCAACCAATGGTCGAACATGGTCTATTGCACATCAATGGGAATCTACTCCCATGTGGTCCACGGCTGAGAGAAATAGTTGCGCAAAATAGCGCTGCCCTGTCCGACTGCTATATGCAGAAAACTGTAAAAATAGTTAAAATTTATTATGGGAATAGATTAATGAAATCTTAGTCAAATCCACAGGTTATCACACAGGTTATCACACCTCTGTGTGCGTGGATCAAACACAAGACGTGGACGTCGCTCGGGGACGGGGTCAGGAATCATCAATCGTGCAAGACCGCGCCCCCTCCGCGTACTCCCTGGAGCGCCTGTAGGCTGAGGGTCATCTGCCAGCAACTCATTCGCATCAAAAGGCAGGTCAGCATCCACTAACTCACGAAATGTGACGTCGTCCATCTGAAACAGAAAATGTTAATGTTGTTATCAAATAATTGATAATTACTATTATATGTACATATATACATATTATGATTGTATATAAATACCATGGAATTCTATCAGTGTTCATCTTCATCATCATCTTCATATATGTCAATGGCATCTTCATATTCCTCCTCAACATCATCGATATCCATTCGAGTTACAGTTGCTTCATCTCTTACCATTTCAAATTCATATGTGACATCATTAACATCATCGTCATCACCGACTCTTAAATGTGGGGTGTCGTCATCGATACTCATGTCTCTTTGTAAAAAAGATTGATTTTGAGTACTCTCTTGAAAAACTTCAATTCTTTGCACATCAGTGAAAGCACATTCACTTTGACTAAACTGATTGTCTCGAATTTTGATTTTTATTACACTCCACCAATCAGTAAAGTCTCTTGATGTAGCACAGTACTTTGCGTAATAAACTTGATGTTCCTGTTGAGCCAATAAGAATGGTTCATTTACTGCGAGAACACTTTTACATTTAATATCGATGATTCCATGAGTCGGATGAACACGCATGCCTCTCTCTGTATCCAACCACCGACATTTGAACATGGTTATGTAATGTTGTCCAAGATAACAGAGTTTAATGATTTCATCAAGTATGCCATAAAAGTCAACTTCATTTTCTCGATGATGAGATCCTCTCAAACTAACTCCACTGTTCATTGTTTTTTTCGATTCTCCATATGCATGTGTGTGAAATCAAAATCCATTCACCACATATGCATTATAAGTTTTAACAAGTTTGGAAGGTGGGTTACTCAATACACACAGCCGTTTGTCAATTTTATCAGCATGCCGAGACACCTGAAAATTTGTGAAATAATTATCAATATAGTAAACTATATATTGAATGAGTTGCTAAAAGATAAAGAATTTATGTTACCAGTTTTTGAAACCACTGAGAGAAATTTTCCAGTCGACGTTCTTCGAGAGCAGCTGCTGTAATTTGTGGAATTTGTTTCTTGATATGATTATCATACAACCTATAAAAACCAAAGTTATTTAATGTAACATAAATGATATAATAATTGATATAAACACTTACAGTACAACTGATGTCATCTCTTCATAGTTGAGCAGAACATACGTATGAGCTCTATGATATTCATCATCTGAAAGCCAGTGTTCATAAACTCCACCAAAACCAAGCTCTGGCTGGTTGAAAAAAGATAATTGATTGTCGATTTCATCAATATTCCTCTCGTTCCATCCCATTCGGTTGTGTTTTGAAGGATGCTCAGATTCAAAATAATGGGAGCAAAAAAAAGATATTTCCTCTTGCAAATAAGCTTCTGTAATAGATCCTTCAACAGATGCTTTGTTACGTACTTTTCTTTTCAATTTTTGCATGCATCTTTCAAATGGTCACATCCATCGAAACTGTACTGGACCTCCACATTTGGCTTTATATGGCAAATGTAACATCAAATGTTCCATTGAGTCGAAGAAAGACGGCGGAAATATTTTTTCCAGTTTACATATAATTACAACAACATCTTTTTCAAGTTTTCCTAGAGCATCATAATCTGCTGTAGCCGCACAAATTTCCCGAAAAAAATGAGACATGTCTTTTATGGAATCCCAAATCACAGAATTCAACAGACCTCTTAATCCAATGGGTAGAAGTCTTTCCATTATAACATGACAATCATGACTTTTTAATCCAGTAATATGACCATTCTTTACACATCTACCCAAATTGGAAGCACAGCCATCTGGAAGTCTCAAATCTGCAATCCACTGACAAAATAATAAACGGTTTTCTTTAGACAGTGTATAAGTTGCTTTTGGTTTCAGTAACCTTTCTGTTCTGACATTCTCAAACAGTTCCAATTCTGGATGCCTACAAATTTGGGCAAGATCTAAACGTGCATTTACATTGTCTTTGCTCTTTCCTGGCGTATCCAAAACTGTATGAAACAAATTATCAAAACAGTTCTTCTCAATATGCATGACATCTAACATGTGTCGGACCAACAAATCAGACCAATATGGCAAATCCCAAAATATGCTACGTTTAATCCAATTGTGTTCTTTCCCAAAACCAGAAATTTTCTGTTGGTTTATTGTAGGACCAAAAGTGATGGGAGTTAATGAAAATACAACTGATTTTAACTCCGAACCTGATAGCATTTTTGGAGGTCTATCCCTTTCAACTATTCCTTTTCTGAAATGAGATCTGTTTCTGCGAAAAGGATGATCAGCTGGAAGAAATCTTCGATGATAGTCAAAATAACAAGGTTTCTTTCCATGAATGAGCATAAATGCTTTTTTCTCTCCCATACAGTAAGGACATGATTTCTGACCATGTTTACTCCAGCCAGATAACATCCCATAAGCTGGGAAGTCACTAATTGTCCACATCAATGCTGCTCTCAGTATGAAATTCTATTTCGTTGCAACATCATATGTACTGACACCAGTACTCCACAATAAATTTAATTCATCAATCAATGGTTTCAAATAAACATCAATATTTTTCTTCGGATGTCCTGGAATTAGTAAAGTCAAAAAGATATATGGCTCCTTCATCAACATCCATGGAGGTAAATTGTACGGAGTTAAAAAAACAGGCCAACATGAATATTGACTACCATAAGATCCAAACGGACAGAAACCATCATTGGAAAGGCCCAGTCAAACATTTCTAGCTTCTAAAGCAAATGATGGATGCACTCTATCAAAATGTTTCCATGAATCACCATCGGCTGGATGATTCAAGCTTTTATCGGTTGAAATATTCTCTTTATGCCATGACATCATTGTCGCTGTATTCTTAGACATGAATAAACGCTGAAGTCTGGATGTAAGCGGAAAATATCTCAACTGTTTTACAGGAATCAAACCAGACTTTCTATGTTGTCCTTCTTTATATCTCAGTTGCCCACATGTGGGACAACTATCCAACGACTCATTGTCCCCAGAATATAAAATGCATTCATTTGAACATGCATGAATCTTCTGACAAGTAAGTCCCAAATTTCGAACCAGCCTCTTACTCTCATAGTAATTTGCAGGCAAAACATTTCCTTCGGGTAACAGTGTTTTAAGCAAAGAAAATATCTGGTCAAAACAGGTGTTTGACATTCCGTTATCTGATTTGATAGACATAAATTTTGCAACTGCTTCTAATTTTCTCATCTTGCAGCCAAGATATAATGCATCCTCAGCAGACCTCAACAACTCATAAAATTCAGACGGTGCCAACTCAGGATTTGAAGCTATATCAGCCGGAGTTTCTGTATGTTGAACAGATGAACCTGCAACATCATGTACTAAATCTTGAAACTGGGAAGGATCTGGAATCAAGTTGGTATCACCTGCTCTGGAACTGCATTCACCGTGTTGATACCAAAAAACATAATCTGGTTGAAAACCAAAACGCAAGAGATGTTCCCCCACTTTGTCAAACGTGTCAAACGTTCTTAATGCACATTTTCTGCAAGGGCATTTTATTTTGCCTTCTGAAACAAATTCTGGATTTGATGCCGCAAATGATAAAAAAGTATCCACACCCTCTACATATACTGGATTTAAACCAGAACCGTTTGGATTTCTACGTTGATTTATCCATATGCGGTCACCTAATAATGATTGTTGACGACCTCGTTGTTCCATATTTTTCTATAAAATATAAAATCATTACTGGTTTTGAATAATTTTTTAGAAAAAACACTCAAGCTAGGATAATTATAGAGTTTACATCATACACGACTGACGCAAACTTTTTATTGAGATAGACCTAAAAATTGACCATTTAAGAATTAAATATGTTGAGAATAAAGCAAAACCTGTTACAAATATTGATAATTTTAATATTATATAAATTTTTTATTATTTTCATAGTACTAATATTATTGGTAATTATTACTAATTATTGGTAATTATTACTAATTATTGGTAATTACTACTAATTATTACTAATTATTAGTAATTATTACTAATTACTGGTAATTATTATTAATTATTGGTAATTATTACTAATTATTGGTAATTATTACTAATTATTGGTAATTATTACTAATTATTACAAATTATTACTAAATATTACTAATTATTACTATTTACCGGTAATTATTGGTAATTATTGGTAATTATTCCTAATTATTGGTAATTATTACTAATTATTGTTAATTATTACTAATTATTGGTAATTATTACTAATTATTACTAATTATTATTAATTATTACTAATTATTGGTAATTATTACTAATTATTAGTAATTATTACGAATTATTACTAATTATTGGTAATTATTACTAATTATTACTAATTATTGGTAATTATTACTAATTATTGGTAATTATTCCTAATTATTGGTAATTATTACTAATTATTGTTAATTATTACTAATTATTGGTAATTATTACTAATTATTACTAATTATTACTAATTATTACTAATTATTGGTAATTATTACTAATTATTACTAATTATTGCTAATTATTACTAATTATTACTAATTATTGGTAATTATTACTAATTATTGGTAATTATTCCTAATTATTGGTAATTATTACTAATTATTGATAATTATTCCTAATTATTGGTAATTATTTCTAATTATTGGTAATTATCGGTAATTATGGGTAATTATTACTAATTATGGGTAATTAATACTAATTATTGGTAATTATTATTAATTATTACTAATTATTACTAATTATTACTAATTATTGGTAATTATTACTAATTATTGGTAATTATTACTAATTATTACTAATTATTACTAATTATTACTAATTATTGGTAATTATTTCTAATTATTACTAATTATTACTAATTATTAGTAATTATTACTAATTATTGGTAATTATTACTAATTATTGGTAATTATTACTAATTATTGGTAATTATTACTAATTATTACTAATTATTACTAATTATTGGTAATTATTACTAATTATTGGTAATTATTCCTAATTATTGGTAATTATTCCTAATTATTACTAATTATTACTAATTATTACTAATTATTACTATTTACCGATAATTATTGGTAATTATTGGTAATTATTCCTAATTATTGGTAATTATTACTAATTATTGGTAATTATTACTAATTATTACAAATTATTGGTAATTATTACTAATTATTACTAATTATTGGTAATTATTACTAATTATTGGTAATTATTCCTAATTATTGGTAATTATTTCTAATTATTGGTAATTATTTCCAATTATTGGTAATTATCGGTAATTATGGGTAATTATTGGTAATTATTACTAATTATTGAGAATTATTACTAATTATTGGTAATTATTACTAATTATTGTTAATTATTACTAATTATTGTTAATTATTACTAATTATTACCAATTATTACTAATTATTGCTAATTATTGGTAATTATTACTAATTATTGGTAATTATTACTAATTATTACTAATTATTACTAATTATTACTAATTATTGGTAATTATTGGTAATTATTACTATTTATTGGTAATTAATACTAATTATTGGTAATTATTACTAATTATTGGTAATTATTACTAATTATTGGTAATTATTACTAATTATTACTAATTAATGGTAATTATTACTAATTATTACAAATTATTGGTAATTATTACTAATTATTACTAATTATTACTAATTATTTGTAATTATTACTAATTATTGGTAATTATAACTAATTATTGGTAATTATTACTAATTATTGGTAATTATTACTAATTATTGGTAATTATTACTAATTATTGGTAATTATTACTAATTATTACAAATTATTACTAAATATTACTAATTATTACTATTTACCGGTAATTATTGGTAATTATTGGTAATTATTCCTAATTATTGGTAATTATTACTAATTATTGTTAATTATTACTAATTATTACTAATTATTTCTAATTATTACTAATTATTGGTAATTATTACTAATTATTGGTAATTATTACTAATTATTACTAATTATTACTAATTATTTGTAATTATTACTAATTATTACTAATTATTGGTAATTATTACTAATTATTACTAATTATTGGTAATTATCGGTAATTATTGCTAATTATTGGTAATTATTATTAATTATTATTAATTATTACTAATTATTGATAATTATTACTAATTATTGGTAATTAATACTAATTATTGTTAATTATTACTAATTATTGCTAATTATTACTAATTATTACTAATTATTACTAATTATTACTAATTATTGGTAATTATTACTAATTATTACTAATTATTACTAATTATTGGTAATTATTGGTAATTATTACTAATTATTGGTAATTAATACTAATTATTTG
This sequence comes from Viscum album, assembly GCA_963277665.1. Lineage (NCBI taxonomy): Eukaryota > Viridiplantae > Streptophyta > Magnoliopsida > Santalales > Viscaceae > Viscum > Viscum album. The sequence continues at coordinate 598,223,745 of OY728167.1, read as the reverse complement.
TAATTATTATTAATTATTACTAATTATTACTAATTATTGGTAATTATTACTAATTATTGGCAATTATTACTAATTATTACTAATTATTACTAATTATTGGTAATTATTACTAATTATTACTAATTATTAGTAATTATTAGTAATTATTACTAATTATTACTAATTATTGGTAATTATTCCTAATTATTACTAATTATTACTATTTACCGGTAATTATTGGTAATTATTGGTAATTATTCCTAATTATTGGTAATTATTACTAATTATTGTTAAGTATTACTAATTATTGGTAATTATTACTATTTATTACTAATTATTACTAATTATTACTAATTATTACTAATTATTGGTAATTATTACTAATTATTACTAATTATTGGTAATTATTACTAATTATTCCTAATTATTACTAATTATTGGTAATTATTACTAATTATTGGTAATTATTGGTAATTATTCCTAATTATTGGTAATTGTTTCTAATTATTGGTAATTATCGGTAATTATAGGTAATTATTGGTAATTATTACTAATTATTGGTAATTATTACAAATTATTCCTAATTATTTCTAATTATTACTAATTATCGGTAATTATCGGTAATTATTGGTAATTATTGGTAATTATTCCGAATTATTGGTAATTATTGGTAATTATTACTAATTATTGGTAAGTATTCCTAATTATTGGTAATTATTCCTAATTATTGCAAATTTTTGGTAATTATTCCTAATTATTAGTAATTATATGAATAGTTACCAATAATTAGGAATAATTACCAATAATTAGGAATAATAACATTATTAGTATATTTTATTATTAATATTAAAATAATATAATTTTCTATATTATATACAATTCTCCTTTCATCTCTGTGTTTTCTGTCTCCACATACAAATAATACATGTGGAGACAGAAAACACACAGATGAAAGGAGAATTGTATATAATATAAAAAATTATATTATTTTAATATTAATAATAAAATATACTAATAATGTAATAATGTTATTATTCCTAATTATTGGTATTTATTACTAATTATTAATATTTATTCTTAATTATTGAAAATTATTACTAATTATTCCTAATTACCATTAACTATGAACAATACTAATAATTTAAATTTATTAAGTAACAAAACAATGTAAACATAATTAAATTACAACTAAATAAGAATAATTGAAACTAATAAAAAATTTAAAATAAATATTAAATTAAAATGAATATAAATACCTTGAAAATTGATCTGAGGTTGATCTCTGATCGTTCTTGAAAACTTCAATATCAACTCTGGAGAAAAAAATTAAACTTGAGAAACGCTGAACTCTAGAAATAGAATTTTGAGAGAAGAAGAAGATGGAGTTTGAGAATGAATTGAAAAAAACGGATGGGGGTATTTATAGGTTAGATTATTTGCGACGGTACCCGTCGCAAATACCTTTTACCGCCGCCGGTTATTTGCGACGGGTCCCGTCGCAAATAACCACCTGCCGACATACTATTTGCGACGGGGGAATATTCTCGTCGCAAATACCTTTTACCGCCGCCGGTTATTTGCGACGGGCAATAACCGCCCGTCGCAAATATGTTTCCCGCGATTTGGCGCACAAAGCGCGCCAGTTCTTTTGCGACGGGGAAAGCAATCCCGTCGCAAAAGGCTACTTATTTGCGACGGGCAAATACCCCCGTCGCAAATAAGTTTTTAACGGGGCTATTTGCGACGGGATTTATCCCCGTCGCAAATAACCCGTCGCAAATACCCATTTTTCCCGTAGTGTATAAGGTATAAAAAAACCATTCATATAAAGGATTATAATTATATAAAATCAATAGCCTTCACATGAGTAAGAATGGAACCATATATAGTTAACGTCATGTTTCTAGAACAAGGCATAATCCATCGTGTCGGTGGAAAGTCCAACCCTTAATACCTCTACCCAAAGATACTTTAATAAATTAAGACCTCGATTCTATGATAATTCAAACACCCAATATGTATAAAACATAATTAACTACCTAATTTGGGCTTATAGCTTAATAAAATCCAAAGTCAATGTAGAAGAAAACTAAATCCATTATCATACCTATATTATAACTCCTGAGATGCATGTATGATAATTTATAGAAGCAATTTCATAATATTAAACTAAAGACACACATATTCATAATATAAACAATTTATATCTATTAATAAAGTAGGGAATAACTTTTAAATAAATGAACATTTCAAATATTTAAACATGAGATAAACATTTGTGAATAATTCATAAACAAAGATGAAAAGAAACACTTTATAATTTAGCTAACCTTATAGAAATTTTATAATTTTGAATATAATCACTTTATATTCATTTCCTAGTATGAAATATTTCATATTATTCATTATATAGAATTTATTTAAAATATATTATATTACATGAAATATAAAGATTTTATATTTCAATTTCAATTATGTAAACTATTTACATAATCAAAATATCACATATTAATTATTATTTAAAAATTTATCAAATCAATAATAAAAAATCATTTTGATTGGTTTAAATAATTTCTTCATTTAAGGCCTTTAATTTAAAAAATAAAATTAATAATTATGAAAAAAATCATAACTTTAAATATAAAATAATTTTATATTTGGCCTTATTTTTTAATTTATAAATCATGATTATAATTTCAATATAAATATTTTATATCTTAATTATAAGTCATGTCATATAAGTTTCACCAATTTAATATAAATCATATACATATTAAATCCATAGTTATTCCATCTCATTAAATATTTATTATCTCGTGTTTTATTCATCTATACATCATTAACAATCTATATGTATTAACTTATTTATTAAATCAATCCATACATAATATTAAAATTATCTGAACAATTTATATATGTGTTTGTGTGTGTGTGAATATTTAAAAGGAATAAATAAATAAATAAACATTTTATTTTTTTTCAAACCTGAGATATTAATATCAATATTTCATATTTAATTCAGGCATGAAATTATCCTATTTACACTTCTTAACACTTATCATTTGTAAATAATGTATAAAATATAATAAAATTATCCAAAATATTAAATTCTTAAGTGTTGAGATTATATCTCATTTTATGATTGACAAAGGGGGGTTATAAATCGTAAGTCATGATAAGAAAAAAAGAAACCCTTACATATTATCTTTTCATTTCATCAGTAAAGGAAAATCTCTTACATATCAAGTTACCCTTATTTATGAGATATCCACTTCTATAGAAAAGGTAGTGGCACTTACATATGGATTAACCCATATGTAAGAGTCAATCTCATGAAGAAAGACACTTACGTATCAATTTACCCAAAAGTAAGAAAATATATTTCACAAAATTAAATCTCTTACATATTGACCTATTATAATCAACTATATACACTATATCACTATTACGATTCTATACTTAGTTTTCATGCAACCCGGGTTTCACTTGTCACCACTGGTACGTAAAAGAGTTTTTAACATTAGTTTTTTTAATGTTAGTTATAGAGTAATGTATTTGTAATAAATGTTGTAAATACATTTTTTACATTGATTATTTTAACTGATGTGAACTTCAATCTTCCATACGAGTTATTATTATAATGGACATTGAAAATCCTCATAAAATGAAAAATTAGGACCCTTTCCACATAAGTTATAAAATAACTGATGTGCAAGATATTTTTTACATCGGTTATAAAAATAATATAAATAAAAAATAATATTTAAAAAAAATAAAAAATTCTATACCAAAACCTATAATACATGAAAATTGCAGCAAAATAAGATAGAATTCTATGAGTTTTCTGAAAAAAATTACATCTATACCAATTGTAAAATTGTGAAGTTAGAATAAAAAATACACATTACAAATATAAAGAGGTTAACTAAAACCAAAAAAAATTATGGAACAATCTACCTATACTCTCCATATATGATTTATCTCATTCTAATTATATGGGCGAGGATCATCGATAAGCTACAAATTAAAAAGAAATTATTAGTCATATAATCTCAATATAATGATATGTTAAATGAAAGGAAAAGTGATCATAAAACCTAACCTTGTTGAAAGTTATAAATATACTAGTTGTAATTATTTATACATAAATATCATAATATAATATCCACACTCAACTACTCTTTATTGACTCATGAATTTTTTTTTCAAAAAAAATATTCATTTGAAAATAAAAATTTAATTATCTATTAAATTGTAGTAGTTAAATAAGTTACCTTTGTAAACACATAAAAAAAGGTGTATTCCCTTCTTCTTACTAAACAGTGGTAGTACTTCCATGCCCTATTTGAAAATGATAAGTAGTATAAAATTAAATAGAATTTTATTATTATATATAAGAATTAAAATAATCAAACTTACTTCTCCAATACTATTTTAAAGTTATCTCACATGTCACCATGTATGGATAATAACCATTAAGTGGTGTTTTATTATGTATATAAACACAAAAAATACAATGTTCAATGATATAAAAATAATAATTTGAGTGGTTATTTAATTTATATAAATTGAACTATAATAAAATATATGTTTCGTTCCTGTTAAGATAAGGAAGAATCCAATACATAATTGCTTTATTCTGAAGTATTTGAAAAAAATATCTGGTTCTTTGTCTATCATGCATTGTCCTTATTATTGTAGAAATTAATTTCAGGTTATTGAATCCATGCTATAACATTTTACTATAGTTGATATAAATTTTATGAAGAAACCTAATAAAAATAAACATAGTTTTTAATTTAAATTGATATAATTGAAAGAAATATGATAATTGACTTACATGGAAAAGACTTGCATCACTATGATTCCCAACATATCTTCAACTACAAGCTCTGAGATATCTTTCTTTTAAATCATCAATAGAAAATCACACCCAAAAATGGTAGCTTTCATTTTCATCTCATAAACATCCAACAAAATTAATTCATATGATGATAATTTAGAAAGTCCTTCAAAATGTGTTGTATGTGATGTTGAATGGGAATTTATATATTGTTTATTTATATAAAACATGTCTTTACCTTCAATGTATTCCTAGAAATATATTTATTTATTTATTTATATTTAAATATTAGAATAAATTTAAAAATGATATTAAATAAAATATATTGTCTATGCATACATTAGAGGTAAGTTTTTATAAAATTCTAGATGGAAAACGTAAAAAAAATTGACACTCTATCTAACTATAGAAACTTCATCAGTAGGAAATGATACTATATTTGATGCATCAATAACATCTTATATTATTACCCTAAACTGATCTATTTTCATCTAGTGATGATATAAGGTATCCCTCGTATAATGAATGATATTATATGATAAAATATGATATTAGGATACTTAATATATGACTCATAGTATATGGGAAACTGTGAAGGAGGAGGTAAAGAGGTGGGATATGATGGAATAGGTGGAGAAGTGGGATATGTAGGCTGTAACTATCTTTGTGTATCTACAAATATTGACTCTACTGAAGATCTATCCCATCCTCCATCATCCCACACATTTCTTCAACTATAGTTTCTAAAGAGTTTATTTTTTCCCTATATACATTCTCTCTTGAATAAGTATCAGGACGTTCAAGTAGTTTTTAATAAATATGCATGCTTGTATCCTTGTACATGAACCGTGTGTTCTTACTTTACTAATGCAATAGCCAAAATATCCTTTCTGCCCTTAGGTATGAAGGACCCATGTGTGGTTTTCTCCTCAAGGTCTTCTTGTAAAGAATATTTGGAATATTTATCAGTGTTAAAAACTATAAAGAGTTTAAAAATAACTTAAATGAATTCTTACAATATTCTCATCTATAGAATTTTACTCTTCTATAAGATGTTTTCCCTTTTTCATCATCTAGTAACTTTTTCGTTTTTCATGTCTAGTTGGGGGAGGGGTAATATCTATGAAGCATGAAGACTATAATCTCAATTTTTCAAACTTCTCTGCCATCATTTATTATTCAAGTAATGGATAACCTCCAAGAAATAAATTATGAGGGTATATATTTTTCACTTGGATCTATTTATGATATCCCCTCGGTTATTATTAATTAAGGAAATAAAAATCATTTATATGATCATTTTTAGTTGCTATAAAAAATCACTTAAGACAGTTCATAATCCACTTACCAAAAATTATTCTTGTTATTTATTTTCAATAAACTTCCTCCATGTATATTCATCTAAGAAACTATATAGTTCACAAGGATTTTTATTTTATCTTTAAAAAAATCAAATATGAAGTCAGTATTGACTTAAAATTCTTCCATCATCTTGCAGAAAAAGATAATCATATCCTCTTAAATTATTTATTTATAGGTAAAACATGTGTCATTTAAAAGTGAGAAGAAAAAAATAACCAATATTACTAAAAACATGTCATGATTAATTAAAATAAAAATAAATTAGCTTACCAAAATATTATATACTTATCTAATCAGAATTCAAAAATATTATTTTTTTCTCGATCATTCATAGGCACCAAACTTCTAAATTACTTTGAATTTAGACCTATAAGATTGTAATTTCCATAAAACAAGATAGGTTTCATCTATTATTTTCTACAAGTAAATAATAATTTAGGTATACATGTGATATCATGTTTACCAACTCTAGAATACTTCCCTGTCATTGTAGAATTAGGAGGCTCCAATGAAGAGGAATGAGGAGGCTCCTCAATGGAAGTATGTGAAGGTTCATCCCTAGAAGATAAATATGAATCAATTATTTAATATTTCATTTTACTATAAATCAAAATAACAAAAAATAATAAAAGATGATATAAATCCAACTATTGACATATAAAATCAAAATAAAAAATGTAAAATGATACAAAAAAACTAAACTAAACACACATTTTATCATTTTTTTAAAGTAGTTAAACAAAATACTAAAAAATGATGAAATAATTTACGAGATATAAAATGATATTGATAAAATAAAAACAACTTTAAGTAATTTTTTAAATAATAAAAATATCACTAAAACATTAATATTTATATGTAATGTATTTTTGAGTATTAAACAAATTGTGTGTTATATTTGTTAAAATATGTGACTTAAATAAACAACACAATTATAAATAATATATCTCACATTTTTTAAAAATTCAAAATTTAAATATGTAATAAATATATAATACAATTATTATTTGGAGATTTCTATAGGATATTTTTCTCATATTCCTTCTTCATGATTGTTTTGTATGTCACAAACCATGTCTAATTCATGGTCATTGATATCCTCTAATAATATCTCCATGGAAGTAGGGATATCACATAATTCATCATCAAATTTTTTATCATAAAATTTTTCATCACCAAAATATTGTTTTTACAATGAAAAATTATAAATAGATAAAAAATTTAGGGATCAAGAACATAGAAAAATATTCATGTGTTTCCATGATAACAGGGTAATCTATGTGAAGTGCACTGTGTTGCATTTGTTGTCAATGAGGTATGTTGTTGTCAAGGAATGAATGGATGGATTTCAAGGAGTTTCAATATGTGCATGACAAAGGATGTGATGGTGTTGGTGAGGAAAGGAGAATGGCCATGGTACTAAGATGCATGTCACTTAGGAGATTCACTAAGTGACATAGGATGTTGTGGTTGAAACATTCTCCATGTATATCAGACGATTGAAGAACTGATCTTAATGTTTCAATACTTGTATCAAGATGATACTAAGTTACACCACTTGAAGAATGGATGATGATGGAACATCATCATTATATCTGACGATTGTTGAACTGGTCTTTAAGTTCAAAGAACTTGTATCAAGTGGATACAATGTCACAACAATGTTTGAAGACCATTCATTGTCATAACAATGCATGAGGAGTTGAAGATGATCCATCCACAATATCTAAGTGGATGAAGTGAGCTAATAAAGTCCATGTACTATCACTTAGTGCATGTGAATTTGAAGTTGATCCAATTGATCTCTGATTAGATCAATGAAGCACATTGAAGAAATCTTTGATTCAGGAGTTCGGTTGAAGATGAAAAACCTTCGGGAATTCCATTCCAAAGTGATGATTAAATGTTGAAGAGAATTGAAAGGAATTCTTTTGAAGAAGAAGAAGAATGGAGAGGAAGAAGAATGGCTTGGGAGAAGATGAAGAGTTGTGGCATTTGGCATTTGAATCTGGTTACTTTGTTTTTAAACAAAGTACTTGTTCTCTACTCTAGCAAAAAATAAGCCACCAAGGGCCAGCCTTAAGGGTTCAACCCCAAGGCACATGTGGGACTCGAGGTCCCCACGCCCAAGGGGGATCCCATGGGGCCAGCCCGAGAGGCCGCGGCCGTGTGTAAGCCGGGGCCACGCAGGGGATCAGGCCTGCGCAGCAGGGGCGCGAGGAGCGCGCCCGTGACAAGCATAGTGGGCGCATAGCGCGCCCGCAAGGAGCAGAGGTGGGCGCAAGAGCGCGCCCGCTAAGAGAACACGGTGCGGGGAGGCACCGTGGAGGAGGAAGTTCAATTGAGCTGAGGATGGCACGCGGTGTTTGATAAGCCGCGGAAAAACCGCGTTCCGTTTCGATGTGGGATGCAGAAAAATTTCCAGGAGCGGATCCTGGCCGCACGATTGATCGCGCGCCGGATCTCGGCCGCACATCTCATCGCGCCGCTCCCGTTCAGATCCAGGCCGTCCGAGATTATCAGATCGCCTGATCTGACGGCTCACCGTCCGTCCTCAACCTTAAGCTCGATCGAAGCCACCCACGAGCCTCCGACGAACCAGGCGCCATCCGAGGGATGATTTTGAGATCCCGGCCACCATTGCCGAAGCCAAAGGATCCATTGAGCTCGTCTTGACCTACCGAACACGATCATGCAAGAAAATAGGCATGCATGCAATGTTTGGGAGATTTCGAACAAGGCCGAGGCAAAACGAAGTTGCCGAGGCTTCGGTGAGTTCGTGTTTTGCATGGGATAGAAGAGACGAAGGCCGTGCATGCGTTCTAAGTTGCATGCACGTGGAGGAGAAAAACAAAAATAAAGAAGGAGAACCCGCTGTGAACCAAGGAGAAAAACAAGATTTTACAGAATCTTGAAAAACCGAAAATCTCGGGAGTTTGAAGTTATATCACGCGGATTGAACCTCCTCTCCTTTGCCTATAAAAATGAGGCCTAGCCCTTGAGACTGGCTTGCTGATCCTTTGTTGAAAATTCGAAGTCCCGTGAGTACTCTCTGCCTCACGAAGAAAGAAGCCCCGCAGAAATTACTTGCGCGGCTGTTGTCCCGAAGCCACCTGAGGCTTTGAAGGTGTTCCTTGCGTGCAACTCCTTTGCGCGTCAAGAAGAAGGATTTGAAGTGTTCCCTGCGCGCCTTCCCTTTGCGCGGCAGGAAGTACCCGGGGCAGTAGCACTTGCGCGCCCCGTGGTTGAGGTGCCTTGCACCTGAGGCCTTGCACGGATCTTGTGCCTTGTGCACCCAAGTGCTTGCGCGGCAGAAGAGAAGTTGTCCGCGGCTCAAGCATACCCTTGCGCGCCTCCTTTGAGATCAAGTGAAGAAGACCACCTACGGACAGTGGGTGTGTGCCAAGTGGAGAAGAGGACTTGAGGCTTTCATGCCTTGTGTGTGCACCAAGTGAAGACAAATTTTGTGTGTGCAAAATTGAAGAACAACCTACGGGTTAAGGGTGTGCAACAAGAAGTGGGAAGAGGCCCAAGTCAAGTGTGTGCAAAACAAAGAACAATTTATGTGTACTTGAACAAGTAACAAAGAAGGCCGAACCTAGGTGTGTACAAAGTGTACGCATTTAGAAGTTTAAGGAAGAGGACATCCACACTAAAGTATAACACACTTTTAAGTGTGTAATCAAAAGAAATAAAGTGTGTGAAGTTCAGAGAAGGTGTGTGCTTAAAGGATTATACCCTTTGTTGGTTTACTGCACCAAGAAGAAAAGAAGGGGAGTGCATGCTTGCATGCATGCACGTGCACACGTCAACAAAGCTAAATCAGGCTGTGTGCACTTGAGAAGTCCAAGACCAGCAGATCTTGAAGAATTAGAGTTTCCATGCATTCAGTGCATGAAGTTGATGTGATGTGAGACTGATCCAGACTGAAGTTAAAGAGATTTGTTGTCTGAGTTTTCAGTAGATTGAGAAGAGCCTGATCAACAGAAGTGATCAGAAGTTGCTGAGCAAGACCAACAGACCTTTTCAGAGGCTGTTGAGGATTCTTGAAGAGAGAAAGGCCAGGTTATCCTGAGAAGAAGGAGATAAAGCCTGAGCAAGATGAGAAGACCTGATCAACTCAAGTGATCAGAGGTACAGAGCAAGGCCAGCAGTCTTTATCCCAGACTGCTGAAGATACTTGAAGAGCTTAAAGTGAAGAAGAGCTACTCATGTGACTCGAGGAGCCAGGAGAAGACCCTGTGGGACTCAGGGAGAAGAAGTCTTCAGTGGGATTCTGGAGCAGGCCAGTGGGACTCTGGTAACACTGTGGGACGCAGTATAAAGACCCTCCTGTGGGACTCAGGAGAGATACAGTGGTACTCTGTATCGACCATTGTAGTACTAACATATTATAATGGGAGAAACCATGTTGGGGCGTATAACCAACATGGCAAGGACGTAGGCCTTTGGTGCCGAACCTTGTAAATCCTTGTGTCCAGTGCCTTTACATTTACTGCATCATTCGTGGAAAGGTGAGAGATACAAGAAGAGTGGATCGAGGCCTTAACAAGCCATAGAGGTTTAATTGATTAAGAATCAATTAATAAAAAGTTTTAAAGGATCACTGATTCACCCCCTCCCCCTCTCAGTGATTCACACTGATCTGGGCACTTCAATTGGTATCAGAGCGAAGGTTACCTCTAAAAGATCCAAGAGAGTCTATATGGAGTGCAGATTTGAGGAAATGAAAGAATAGCCTCAAATGGAGATATCTGCCAAGACTCAGAAAAATAGAAAGAAGAAATAGGCCAAGAAGATGAAGAAAGCCTGTCCTAGCTGTGATGAAGTTGGAACAATGAAAGATCTTCAAAGTGCAATCGAGTATCTTCAGAAGACAGTCCCCAAGGAATTGGCAATGTGTATAGATACAGGCATCCTTGATCTTCAAGAAGAAAAATTACAGCTAGAAGAAGAAGCCAATACAATGGAAGATCAGTTGGCTAAAAGGGTTGGCATAACCAACACTCTCAGAAAGATGGTGAAGGCTAAAGATGAAACTGTTTCTATTTGTAATGAAAGATATGAAGACACTGCTGAAGAATTGCAAAGAAGCCTTTCTGAGAAAGAATTCTTTAAAGTAGTAATCAAAGAATTTTTCCATGCACTGGAAAAATTGCACAGAGTTTCAATGATTGTCAGAGATGCTCAAATTGAAGACAAAGTCAAAATGGTGAAGGAGCTTGACAACTCATTGCATGAAATAAAAAAGGTCCATGAAGACCAATTAGAACAACTGGTGGAGAATTGGGAAGGAAAGCTAAGAACTTTTGAGGATGAGAAGAACTCCCTCAACATGAAATACTTAGAACTAGAGGTGATATTGAAAAATCTGCAATCACCCAAAGCTGAATCCTCCCAGTCAGCTAAAAGAAGAAATGTTGCCACTCAAGTGAGCTTTGAGAAGGATGATTTTAAAAGAAAGACATCCTCTAATAAAAGGGAAACATCTTCTAGAAAGAAGGTACCATCCATACCATCTTGTACTGATGCTTCTAATTTTGTTTCCACAAAAAGTGCAGGATGGAAAAATAATTCCAAACAAGTATGGATGAAGAAAATGAAGAAGCAGAGCTCTCCTGAAACAACACAGCAGCTCCAGAAAAGTACCCTAAAATCAGAAGGACTGAAGAAGTCAAGATTTGTGGGTCAATGTTGGTGTTGTAATAAGTATGGGCACTGTGCAAAGGATTGTTGGTACAATCCACTAAATGTCAAAGCACAAAGGAATCCCATGCCAAGGGGGGGCAAGCTAGAAGGAAATAAGCAACATCCACAGGTCCAGAGACATCTGTTTTCTGCTAACAGATTTGGATTTCTTGACAACATCTGGGATGGTTGCAAAAGTGGTCAAAAGAATGATACATGTCAATCTCCAACTGTATCCAAAGTTGGAAAGAAGAAAAGATCACAGAACCTGGCTCAGAAAGAATCCTTGGGAAGCAAGAAGAAAGTTGAAGATGCTCCCAAGAAGGTTTTGAAAAAGGGAAAGAAGTCCTTGGAGTCTAAATCCAAGAAGGGTGATGCATCCAGAAGGACCACCAAGAAGAAAACATGCTTCTACTGTGGAAAGAAAGGCCATACCATGGATCTTTGTAAAGAAGCCATGAAATTCAATAGAGGCAGACTGGACTCAAACAGACAATCAATCCAGAATAAGCAGAAGGGATTGGTTGAAAATAAGTTGCCTAAGAAAGGTGGCTTAACAGTATCAAAAGAAACATGTGGGATTTCCAAAACTGATGCCTCACTTCCAAATGACTTGTTAGTCATATGGCCAAATCAGTTGCAACTTGCCAAAGATCTACAAAGAGCTGAAGATGAAGTTCTGGCAATTGCTAAGGCAAAAGGAAAGAAGAAGATTTCACATGAAGATGTGTTGAGATCCACACCAGCACAAACATCATTGAAGATCAAATTTGCAAGTGTGAAGAATGGTGAAAATGGGACATCTCGGTTGAGAGAATCATCTCAACCTTGTTGTTCACATTGATGAACCAAGGAGGTTCCATCTTATTCCCTTATACTTCTGGTATTTACATGTTCTAACATTGCAGGGAATTGAAGATGATGATCATTCTCATCTGGAGAGTGGTTTGGACAGAATGGAGTGCACCCCTTGAGGGGGAGCCAATCTGGAGAAGATGGTATTCTAAGATTTAATACCATCTTGAGAAAAGCTGAAGGTGTTCCAATCATACTTTCATCCCTTGTTTCTTAATTGTATTCATCTTGTCAATTAAGGGGGAGTATGGATTGAAGACAAATGGATGAAAGGGGGAGCTTTATCTTTGCACCTGAACTTTATAATGAGTTTTGTGAAGTTGTGCAGGATTTAGAAAATTTATTGTTATATCTGAAAAATTTCAAACCCCTAAGCATGATCTCACATGTAGAGAATTATGGACAGCTTTGAATTCCTTGGTCATATCACTCTTGTTTTCTACACCAGGTTAGCCCAAGTAGACTTAGAGCTGATTTACTAAAGGTTCGTTGCTCAAGTGAACATGTGACATCATCCCTCTCTTGTGCTTTTCAAGAAGATGTTATTCGAAGGGAGGAAGAGATATTTTTGAAGAGAACCACACCACACCTTTGCATTTGATTTCCAATAAGGGGTAGAAATATTGGCACACATATTGACCCATTCATATGTGCTCTAGTGTATTGCCAACAAATACAAAGGGGGAGATTGAAGTGCACTGTGTTGCATTTGTTGTCAATGAGGTATGTTGTTGTCAAGGAATGAATGGATGGATGTCAAGGAGTTTCAATATGTGCATGAAAAAGGATGTGATGGTGTTGGTGAGGAAAGGAGAATGGCCATGGTACTAAGATGCATGTCACTTAGGAGATTCACTAAGTGACATAGGATGTTGTGGTTGAAACATTCTCTATGTATATCAGACGATTGAAGAACTGATCTTAATGTTTCAATACTTGTATCAAGATGATACTAAGTTACACCACTTGAAGAATGGATGATGATGGAACATCATCATTATATCTGACGATTGTTGAACTGGTCTTTAAGTTCAAAGAACTTGTATCAAGTGGATACAATGTCACAACAATGTTTGAAGACCATGCATTGTCATAACAATGCATGAGGAGTTGAAGATGATCCATCCACAATCTCTAAGTGGATGAAGTGAGCTAATAAATTCCATGTACTATCACTTAGTGCATGTGAATTTGAAGTTGATCCAATTGATCTCTGATTAGATCAATGAAGCACATTGAAGAAATCTTTGATTCAGGAGTTCGGTTGAAGATGAAAAACCTTCGGGAATTCCATTCCAAAGTGATGATTAAATGTTGAAGAGAATTGAAAGGAATTCTTTTTAAGAAGAAGAAGAATGGAGAGGAAGAAGAATGGCTTGGGAGAAGATGAAGAGTTGTGGCATTTGGCATTTGAATCTGGTTACTTTGTTTTTAAACAAAGTACTTGTTCTCTACTCTAGCAAAAAATAAGCCACCAAGGGCCAGCCTTAAGGGTTCAACCCCAAGGCACATGTGGGACTCGAGGTTGCCACGCCCAAGGGGGATCCCATGGGGCCAGCCCGAGAGGCCGCGACCGTGTGTAAGCCGGGGCCACGCAGGGGATCAGGCCTGTGCAGCAGGGGCGCGAGGAGCGCGCCCGTGACAAGCATAGTGGGCGCATAGTGTGCCCGCAAGGAGCAGAGGTGGGCGCAAGAGCGCGCCCGCTAAGAGAACACGGTGCGGGGCGGCACCGTGGAGGAGGAAGTTCAATTGAGCTGAGGATGGAACGCGGTGTTTGATAAGCCGTGGAAAAACCGCGCTCCGTTTCGATGTGGGACGCGGAAAAATTTCCAGGAGCGGATCCTGGCCGCACGATTGATCGCGCGCCGGATCTCGGCCGCACATCTCATCGCGCTGCTCCCGTTCAGATCCAGGCCGTCCGAGATTATCTGATCTCCTGATCCGACGGCTCCTCGTCCGTCCTCAACCTTAAGCTCGCTCGAAGCCACCCGTGAGCCTCTGACGAACCAGGCGCCATCCGAGGGATGATTTTGAGATCCCGGCCACCATTGCCGAAGCCGAAGGCTCCATTGAGCTCGTCTTGACCTACCGAACACGATCATGCAAGAAAATAGGCATGCATGCAATGTTTGGGAGATTTCGAACAAGGCCGAGGAAAAACAAAGTTGCCGAGGCTTCGGTGAGTTCGTGTTTTGCATGGGACAGAAGAGACGAAGGCCGTGCATGCGTTCTAAGTCGCATGCACGTGGAGGAGAAAAACAAAAATAAAGAAGGAGAACCCGCGGTGAACCGAGGAGAAAAACAAGATTTTACAGAATCTTGAAGAACCAAAAATCTCGGGAGTTTGAAGTTATATCACGCGGATTGAACCGCCTCTCCTTTGCCTATAAAAATTAGGCCTAGCCCTTGAGGATGGCTTGCTGATCCTTTGTTGAAAATTCGAAGTCCCGTGAGTGCTCTCTGCCTCACGAAGAAAGAAGCCCCGCGCAAATTACTTGCGCGGCTGTTGTCCCAAAGCCACCCGAGGCTTTGAAGGTGTTCCTTGCGTGCAACTCCTTTGCGCGTCAAGAAGAAGGAGGTGAAGTGTTCCCTGCGCGCCTTCCCTTTGCGCGGCAGGAAGTACCCGGGGCAGTAGCACTTGCGTGCCCCGTGGTTGAGGTGCCTTGCACCCGAGGCCTTGCACGGCTCTTGTGCCTTGTGCACCCAAGTGCTTGCGTGGCAGAAGAGAAGTTGGTCGCGGCTCAAGCATACCCTTGCGCGCCTCCTTTGAGATCAAGTGAAGAAGACCACCTACGGACAGTGGGTGTGTGCCAAGTGGAGAAGAGGACCCGAGGCTTTCATGCCTTGTGTGTGCACCAAGTGAAGACACATTTTGTGTGTGCAAAATTGAAGAACAACCTATGGGTTAAGGGTGTGCAACAAGAAGTGGGAAGAGGCCCAAGTCAAGTGTGTGCAAAACAAAGAACAATTTATGTGTACTTGAACAAGTAACAAAGAAGGCCGAACCTAGGTGTGTACAAAGTGTACGCATTTAGAAGTTGAAGGAAGAGGACATCCACACTAAAGTATAACACACTTTTAAGTGTGTAATCAAAAGAAATAAAGTGTGTGAAGTTCAGAGAAGGTGTGTGCTTAAAGGATTATACCCTTTGTTGGTTTACTGCACCAAGAAGAAAAGAAGGGGAGTGAATGCTTGCATGCATGCACGTGCACACGTGAACAAAGCTAAATCAGGCTGTGTGCACTTGAGAAGTCCAAGACCAGAAGATATTGAAGAATCAGAGTTTCCATGCATTCAGTGCATGAAGTTGATGTGATGTGAGACTAAGCCAGACTAAAGTTAAAGAGATTTGTTGTCTGAGTTTTCAGTAGATTGAGAAGAGCCTGATCAACAGAAGTGATCAGAAGTTGCTGAGCAAGACCAACAGACCTTTTCAGAGGCTGTTGAGGATTCTTGAAGAGAGAAAGGCCAGGTCATCCTGAGAAGAAGGAGATAAAGCCTGAGCAAGATGAGAAGACCTGATCAACTCAAGTGATCAGAGGTACAGAGAAAGGCCATCAGTCTTTATCCCAGACTGCTGAAGATACTTGAAGAGCTTAAAGTGAAGAAGAGCTACTCGTGTGACTCGAGGAGCCAGGAGAAGACCCTGTGGGACTCAGGGAGAAGAAGTCTTCAGTGGGATTCTGGAGCAGGCCAGTGGGACTCTGGTAACACTGTGGGACGCAGTATAAAGACCCTCCTGTGGGACTCAGGAGAGATACAGTGGGACTCTGTATCGACCATTGTAGTACTAACAGATTATAATGGGAGAAACCATGTTGGGGCGTATAACCAACATGGCAAGGACGTAGGCCTTTAGTGCCGAACCTTGTAAGTCCTTGTGTCCAGTGCCTTTACATTTACTGCATCATTCGTGGAAAGGTGAGAGATACAAGAAGAGTGGATCGAGGCCTTAACAAGCCATAGAGGTTTAATTGATTAAGAATCAATTAGTAAAAAGTTTTAAAGGATCACTGATTCACCCCCTCCCCCTCTCAGTGATTCACACTGATCTGGGCACTTCACTATGTATCCCAATATATTCTGATCTACTAGTTTCATTTTGAATTCATCGTGTTAAAAACTACTTATACTTACAACCCATTTATATTTTAACATATGATCTCAAAATTTAATGTAATCAATCTCCCATATAGCTTAAATAACTTCATTATATTCACTTGACATGAAGATTGGGTTTTTGTCTTTCTCACTCCAAAAATACATTACATTAATGAACACAAGTACACCATTATTATGAACTATTCTCTCGTTGTCCTGGTCTTAAGTGTAAATGTATCGTCATTAATGTCATTCTCAGACCATGTTATCGTATTTAAACTTAGGTCACCTACTAACTATCTCAATGTTTCTAACGCATCATATCTACCACACACATTCTATTTAAACCATGGAAAAAAGTTTTCTTATACTCTTTTAGTACCCACATATCATTATTATTCAGATAACATTGTTTTAATTTATTAATATGTGATTTTATATATTACTAAGAACCATTTGTTTTATTCAATATGAACAAATGTGGCTACATTATTTTCCCCCCTTCTAGAAAATTTATGTTAAAGACACAGATCCCCTTTCACACAAAAATTGATTCATTCATGGAGATATTTAGGCAAATTGATGTGATCCGCTATAGAAAATTAGTTTATACAAAACTCCACCACCTCCTAAAAAATATGCTTCTCAATAATAGAGGATTCTGGTCGATGTGGATTCCTAAAATACCTCTTCAATATCATCATATACATTTCAAATGGGTACATAAAATATAAGTATATAGAGTGAAAAAAATCATTATTTATCACACCAAATGAAACATTAAATATACTATTATATAAAAAATATAGTGGATGGTCTATTTTTAGTTTATCAAGTATATCAACTGCATCATTCACCAAATTATTTTACGAATTCAGATCCATCACTTTGTTACAAATGGAATTGAAAAAATAACACCCCTTAATGATATTCAATCTAGCATGGATGGGTAGTATTAAATTTAATGAAATGTATATGATTTTTTTAATCATAATATGATAGTCATGAGATTTAATTCCTATTAACTTTAAATATTTTAGTAGCATAAAAATTTTTACATTTGAAGAACAGCCCTAAGGCACCTTGATACCATGGAGGCACTAATAAAAATTGATTTTCTCCCTCTTGTATAATATATGAAAATATAGTCAGGTATATTCATTTTCTTTTATGAGTGGTAGATAAATCAAAATGTATTCTCATTTATAGTGAGTCCAATATTTCATTCAATACATCCTTGGTTTTACCATTAATATCTAAAAATTTTCAAAACAAACTATCACAAATATTTTTCTCAAAATGCATCGCATTAATTTTATGTTTGGACTTAATATATATACACTATAAAATCTCAAAAAATATTGATCTTTTATTCTATATATTTCTATTAATACCATATCATTGTGTCTATCTAAATGTGATATCAATGTTTTTCACCCTCTCAAAATACTGATCAGTTAACAAAGGATTTGAAGAAATATCAAATTATTTTGAGTTTTTAAATGCATTTTTTAATATTCAATAAGATTGATCCATAAACAAAAATGTTGACCTCACCTGTTTTGATAATCTCAATCATGTATTCATATGTGTTGAAAATCCCAATTATGTTTTCATTCTCTATGATATTTTTAAGTATCATTGATCTATACTTTAATTCTTTCAAATCTGTGATCAAACCAATAATAATTTTTAAAATAGTCTTTGGAATATGTTAATCCTCATTTATCCATGTTCATACAAGTTATAAATTAATTCTAACACAATCGGATGTGTTCTGCATAAAACAGATAAGTAATCTGCCTATAGCTACTGATAAAGAGCTACCGGTACCCAGTCTACCGACAGACTTAGTCTACCGATAGACAGAGTCACCGATATACTTAACACAGAGCTACTGATGTACTTATAAGTGTAAGCTACTGACTTACAGACAGCTACCGATACAAACATAGAGCTACCGGTGTCAGTATAAATAGCTACCGATGGAATAAGAGTCACCGATGGACGAAGCTACTGACAGACTCACAGCTACCGACGCATGGAGCTACCGACGCATGGAGCTACCGACGCATGGAGCTACCGACGCATGGAGCTACCGACGCATGTAGCTACCGACGCATGGAGCTACCGAAGCATGGAGCTACCGACGCATGGAGCTACCGACGCATGGAGCTACCGACGCATGCAGCTACCGATGCATGGAGCTACCGATAAACAAAGTCACCGATACAAGTATATACCAACCGACGCATAGAGCCACCGATAGAGTCAAAGCAACTAATGACATTGAGCTACCGATGTCCAAGCTACCGATGCTGATTACCTACCGATCACTCGACTCACTGTTTGAATTTCTTTATTTCCTATCTTTATTTAATCTATCTAACGGTCATATCATGTACATTTTAATGATTTGTCAAATATCTGATAAAGGTTGTCGGATGTCAGGAATCCGTACCTCGTACCTGCAGAAAGGAAATCTTTTCTGTCCCCTATTGCCCGTGTGATAAATACGAGAAGACTACGCTTCCCAACCAGAAGAGTGTGGTGGATGAAATATACCAGAAACACAAGAACAAGAAGAATCAAGAGCAAAACCAGTTCCATCAAGAACACAGAGAAGCTCATAGACAATCAAGCATACTCGAGAAGTGTTCTGTGCATACAAGAAGAACACTGAAGAATTTCAACCACTACATTTTCACTGTCTGTGAACCTAGAGCATACGACACTCTGTTTCTCAAACAGAAACGAGAAGAGGACTCAGACTCACTTCTGATCGAATCCAAAGGAGTCCAGAGCTACACTGAAATCACCAGAACCATTTCTAAAACTCTACATCTCTTGTTTTGTGATTTATTATTATACTTTTCGAGCAGTGTGTGTTATCTACTGTATCTAACACATACATTGTCTCCTGTACTTAAACTGGAGGATTTGTAAATCCTTACCAAATTCTTGCATTCTTTCTTTCCCACGAATAACGGTGGTAGAGGTCGTGTGTGACCTGGACAGCTGGTTGCTGTTGTACTGTTTCCCACGAATAACAGTGGTAGAGGTCTTGGACCTGGACAGTTGTAAACTATTGAACCCCGATCCAGGGTGTGGATCACTTTTATATAAACTTTTGAGAGGACTAAGTCTCGTCTTGAGACTGAACCTCTTGGTTACATTTGTTGTGCCATCTCTTTCAAAGTTTTATTCCGCTGCTAATCACTTTAAAACCAATACTATTTTTAAAGTTACTTTGATAATTAAATTAGCAAGTGTTTATGTTAAGTGTAGATTAGTAAGTTAGTTTCAAAAGATAATCACACACTCCTGTGTTGATTAAATAGGAATTAATCAATCCCTTGAGAATCTAACAGAACCTCTACTTCAATATAAATTCACTACAGTTTAATTTATTTTTTTATTTGGGGGTCTTTAAGACAGTGTTTTTTAAATATAGAAATTTTAATTGGTACTCAATTCACCCCCCTCTTGAGTAAACCACTTCGACCAACACTTGGTATCAGAGGATCGAAAATACTCTCTAAAAGTACTCTGCTTTTGAACTGTGATTTTAGTTGTATTTTAAAGTTCTTAAAATTTCTGTTATATCTAAATTTTTATCTCTTTAAAATCTTCTCATCATGGACAATAGACTTGAGGGTGCTGCTACTAACCGGCCACCTTTCTTCAATGGAACTAATTATGCTCAGTGGAAACTGAAAATGAAAATTCATCTAGAAAGCATAGGTTTTGATATTTGGACTGCTATTGAATCAGAATACAAAATTCCTACTACTGCTAGATCTACTTGGGATGAACCTATAAAGAATGATTACAATAAAAACTGTAAAGCTATGAATGCCTTGTACTGTGCTCTAGGAGATGAAGATTTTAATAGAATTTCTTCTTGTAAAACTGCATATGAAATTTGGGATACCTTAGCTGTTTCTCATGAAGGAACAACGAATGTTAAAGAAATGAGATTGAACACTTATACTATCAAGTATGATAATTTTAAAATGAAGCCTGACGAACCCATTTCTGACATGTATCTCAGGTTCAATGAAATTGTCAATACAATGATCTCGCTGGGAAAGGATGTCTCATCGAAGGAACAAATTATGAGAATTTTGAGATGTCTACCTGATAGATGGAGAGGCACATCTGTCTCAATCAGACAATCATGTGACATTGCTGCTCTACCTGTCAAGGAACTAATTGGAAAGCTAATGATGTATGAAGAAGAGCTTAAAGTGAATAAAGAGGAAGAAAATGAACCTCCAAGAAAGTCTGTCGCTTTCAAATCTTCAACTTCAAAGAATAAGGACAAAGAAAAGCTTCAAGCTGTAGTTGAAAGTTCAAGCTGTGAAGACAGTGAAAGTGATTCTGACAGTGATGCTGAGATGGCTCACATTGCTAGAAGATTTAAGAAATTTTATAGGAAAAAGAATTTCTTCAGAAAAACAAATTATAAGGGTAAGTATGATCACCAAGGTAAATGGAAAAAGGATTGGAAGAAGAATGACAAATCAGATGATGTTGTCTGCTATGAGTGCAAGAGAAAAGGACACATTAAAGCCGACTGTCCAAAGTAGAAGTATAAAAAGAAATATGAATATAAGGACAATAAGTTTAAGAAAGCCATGAAGGCTACTTGGAGTGATTCTGAGGATAGCTCTACTGAATCTGAAAGCTCTGAAACTGAACACAAAAATAAGGCAAATATGTTCTTTATGACAAACACTTCTCAGGTAACTGCTGAAACTCCTGCTTTAAATTATTACTCTGGAGATAATGCAGAATCTGATTCTGATTCTGGAACAATGTCTAAAAATGAATTGTTTGAGTACTGTGATATGCTGGAAGAGACGTGTAATGAACTTAAGGATAAATACAAGTCATTAAAGAAACAGTATGCTCTCACCACTACAGTTAAAATCGAACTCACTATTGAAAAAGAGAAAAATGCTCAACTGTTAAAAGAAAACACTGAACTGAAACTATCTAACGAGAAACTCAAGAAAGACTTAGAGAAGTTCACCAATGGCAAAAATACACTAACACAGATGCTAGGAAAGCAAATAGCACCTAAATATACTACTGGTATAGGATACCAACCTGGACAAAGGAAAATTTCCAACACTAGATTCATTTCTAAATCTGGACAGAATGAAGGTAATTCTGGAACTTCATATGCTTCAACCAGTTATATACATAGCTATGGATATAATAAAGTTTATCTTTCAAATCATGTCAATTCTACAAATTATATGAGACCCATTAGACAAATATGGGTACCTAAAGTGTTATTGGCTAACCTGTCTGGACCCAAGAAAATTTGGGTACCAAAATCATCTCGCATCTGAATCTGTTTTGTAGGGAACTTACTTAAAGAGCTCCTGTAAAGAGACCTGGTATTTGGACAGTGGATGTTCAAGACATATGTCAGGAGACTTCTCTTGTTTTAAGAGTTTAATAAAAGTTGATGGAGGCTTTGTCACCTTTGGTGATAATTCAAGAGGAAAAATCATCGGCCTAGGCCAGATTGGTAACACTGATTCAATTTTGATTTCTAAAGTTTTATTTGTTGATGGCCTTAAATACAATTTATTAAGTATTTCTCAGTTATGTGATGATGGTTTTCATGTTAAATTTGAAAATGATTCTTGCAAAGTTTTTAATTCTAAGAATGTTTTGGTATTTTCTGCCTTAAGAAATGAAAATTTTTATGCTGTTAATCTGAATTCTTTAGCTAAGCAGAATATTACTTGTTTGAATGCTTTTCATAAATAATCTTGGCTATGGCACAGAATATTGGGACATTGCAACATTCACTCACTTAGAAAACTCTCTAGAAAAAACCTAGTTAGATACCTACCCAAATTAGAATTCCCAAATGATAGAGTGTGTAACCCCTGTCAAAAGGGAAAACAACACAAAGTTTCTTTTAAATCAAAGAAAGAAGTTTCGACTTCTCAACCACTTGAATTGGTTCACATGGATTTGTTTGGACCATCAAGAGTTTCTAGTTTAAATGGGAAGCACTATGTTTATGTTCTTGTAGATGATTTTTCTAGATATACTTGGGTATATTTTCTAGCTCAAAAAAGTGAATCTTGTTCTTCTTTTGTTAAATACTCTAAATCTGTAGAGAACCTTAGTGGACTTAAGATTAAAACTTTGAGGAGTGATCATGGTCGTGAGTTTGAAAATCAAGATTTTGAATCTTATTGCTCACACAATGGCTATACTCATAACTTTTCTACCCCTAGAACACCCCAACAGAATGGTGTAGTAGAAAGAAGAAACTGAACCCTTCAAGAAATTGCTAGAACCATTCTCAATAAATATGACCTGCCTATTTATTTTTGGGCTGAAGCTGTTAATACAGCTTGCTATGTTATTAATAGAGTCTTAATTAGACCTGTTCTTAAGAAAACCCCTTATGAATTGTGGAACAATAGAAAGCCTAAGGTTAATTACTTTAAAGTTTTTGGTTGCAAAGTATTTATTCTGAATACTAAAGATAATCTGGATAAGTTTGCTTCCAAAAGTGATGAAGGAATTTTTCTGGGTTACTCTATTTCAAGTAAAGCCTATAGAGTATTCAATAAGAAAACTAAATGTGTGGAAGAATCTGTTCACATCAAATTCGATGAAACTGATCCACATGAGCCTAAAACCTCTCTTGAGAATCTTGAAGAAGATTTGTCTATTCTGGACCTTAATGATAAATCTAAAGAACCTGTTATAAAAGCATCCAGTTCTGGACTTTCTCCAGAATCTGCTTCTGTTGAACCCGAACCTATAGATGAACCTGAAATTTCTAGTCCAACCTTTACCAGATCAACGAGGATTCTAAAGAATCATCCTTTAGAAGCTGTTGTTGGTAATCTTGATAGAGGAACACAAACTAGAGCTTCTCTAAGAAACCAGGTTGAACATCAAGCTTTTCTTTCACAGCTAGAACCCAAAAATATCAATGATGCTATCAATGATGAATTCTGGGTAATGGCTATGCAGGAAGAATTAAATCAGTTTGAAAGAAACAAAGTCTGGGAATTAGTTGACAGACCTAAGGACACTTTGACAATAGGCACAAAATGGGTTTTTAGAAATAAAGTAGATGAATCTGGAAATATAGTTAGAAACAAAGATAGACTAGTTGCACAAGGATATAGTCAAGAAGAAGGTATAGACTATGAGGAAACTTTTGCACCTATAGCTAGACTAGAAGCCATTAGGATCTTACTTGCATATGCTGCACATCTGGATTTCAAGTTATATCAAATGGATGTGAAAAGTGCATTTCTAAATGGTTTTATAATTGAAGATGTTTTCGTAGAACAACCACCTATATTTACTAATCCCCATTTTCCAAATCAAGTTTTTAAACTTTCTAAAGCTTTGTATGGTTTAAAATAAGCTCCAAGAGCTTGGTATGATAGACTTAGCAATTTCCTTATTTCAAAAGGTTTTACTAAAGGGATTGCTGATCCAACTCTTTTCATTAAAAGAATTTCTAAAGATGTTTTAGTTGTACAAATATATGTTGATGATATTATTTTTGGATCTTCTAAACACTCTTTATGTACTGATTTTTCAAAAAGTATGCAAAATGAATTTGAAATGAGCTTAATGGGAGAGCTTAAGTACTTTCTTGGATTTCAAGTATTTCAAAATGAAAATGGTATTATTTTGAATCAAAGTAAATATAAAAAGGATCTTTTAAAACGTTTTGGTCTGGATAGTATCAAGGAAAGTGAAACTCCTATGAGTACTACCTGTAAATTGGACGCAGATGAAACTGGGAAACCAGTTGATCAAACAAATTATAGAGGTATGATTGGTAGTTTACTTTATCTTACTGCTAGTCAACCTGATATTATATTTAGTGTGTGTATGTGTGCTAGATTTCAAGCTAATCCAAAAGAATCTCATTTGCTTGCTGTTAAAAGAATTTTTAAATATCTCAAACACACGATTAACTTAGGTTTGTTTTACCCAAAAGGACAATCCTTTGAGTTAATGAGTTATTCAGATGCTGACTTTGTTGGTTGTAAGTTAGATAGAAAAAGCACATCAGGAACATGTCATTTGCTTGGAAAATCCTTAGTTTCTTGGTGTAGTAAGAAACAGAACTCAGTTGCATTATCTACTGCCGAAGCAGAATATATAGCTGCTGGTAGTTGCTGTGCACAAATTCTGTGGATGAAACACACTCTTTTGGACTATGGATATGTTTTTAAACATGTTTCAATCAACTGTGATAACACCAGTGCAATAAACATCTCTAAGAATCCTGTATCTCACTCTAGAACCAAACACATAGATGTAAGACACCATTTCCTAAGAGATCACTATCAAAAAGGTGATATTTCTCTTGAATTTATTGGCACTGAACATCAATTGGCTGATATTTTCACTAAACCTTTAAGTTCGGATAGGCTAAGTTACATAAGACACGAATTGGGAATGTTTAATCACAACCGGTGTGGAAATCCTCACTGATGTGACATTCTCACCGATGTGAAAATCCTCACTGATGTGAAATTCTCACTGATGTGAAATTCTCACCGATGTGAAAATCCTCACCGATGTACAATTCTCACCGATTTGTTTTTCTCACCGATGATTAACTCACACTGATGCAATGTTTTCTAAAACATCTGTCTGCCGCCAAGAATACGAATCATTTTATTTTATATTATCTTACTCTATTTTAGTCGCTTATTTGGAATTCCTAAATGATAAAACTAAGTCTAAGCCACTTCTTACCTCACCGAGCTCAAAATCTCTCACCCTCGAACCTTAGCTCCCAAATCGGCCAAGAACCCTAAACCCGCGATGGAAAAAACTAAGCTTCCTACCGTCAGAGATGAAAGTGTAGAACCAAAAGCTAAGAAGCAGAAGACACAGCATAAAGCCAGTGTTAGTGAAGTCAGAACTAGATCGGGAAAGCGACCAGTGAATCCTCACTTGCAGAATAGAGACATAGTAATCGAGAAGGAACTGTGCGTGGAATGGCTACTACCTAGCAAATCGTTAGTACTCGAGATTATGGAGGATTAGAAATGGGTGGATTGTTTCTCAAATAACAATGGCCCATACTACCCGAGGTTGGTAAAACAGTTCTACGAGTTTGTAACCTTCGAGAAGTCTGAAAATGAGAATCGGGTAAGCTCTTTTTTAAATGGAAAAGAGATGTCTTTTTCTTCAGTAGAGTGGGCTGAGTGTTTGAAAGTACCACATGAAGGTGTCTCTGGGTATGTATCAAGAGCAATGCCACCTAGCAGTGACATCTTTGATTATGAAACTGCCTTAAAAGAGCTGACCGGTAATGGGAATCAAAGGCAAGTGGTTGCTGCTGAAATGGATGGAGAGAATCGACTGCTCTTCAAGTTTGTTCAGCATGTGTTGATACCGAGGTGAGGAGATTTTTCAAATCTGAGATATCAAGATATCTATCTTCTTCATTTTCTAAGACATGGTGTAAAAATCAATCTGTGAAGATTGTTAATTCTTCAAATGGAAGACATGATTAGACCAAAGTCAAAGACTAATGCTTTATTCTTTGCCAAGCTGATTTCAGTAATGATAAAAGTGAAAGGAATAGCTGAGTCTCAGGATGAGACAGTTGTAGTCAGGAATAATTTCTGCATCACCTCGACTGTTTGTAAGTACATGAAAATTAACTGGAACCCATGGAAGGGAGAATGGGTCAGTGATGATCAGAAGATATATGATATGTTTAATCCTGTGGATCATCCCTCAAGACCAAAGGATATGAGAGATCCAAGTCTGAGACCTGATGAAGAGGAACCTGTTTATAGTGATGAAACAGAAGAAGAAGAAGAAGAAACTCCCATGGATGTTGGAGGAGATCCAGACTTTCCCCCAAGTCCTGTTGCAGAATTGGTTTATTCTAGGAAAGGAAAGGTAGAGGAAAGTTTGTCTACTAATGAGGAAGACCAGTCTGTACCTCACCAAGAAGAAGAGGAAAGGAGAATGTATCTGAATCGCCTGCTTCTGGTAGTTTAAGTATGATTCCTTTGATTGGAAACTCAGCTATGCCGACTGCTGAAGTAGAAAGAGATACAGAAGAAGCTGTACCTGTATCAGAAGATCTTCTAGATGCTGCACCGATGGAACTTGTAGTAGAAGATTCTGATGAAGAGAATCCAGCACTGAATGCTGTTGTGATACATGAGAATGCACCCATTGAGGGGGAGCATCAATCTGTTCTTGGAAATGTTACAGTAGCTGTTGAGCTTGGAGACTGGGTAGAAGACCCAGGGTTTATAGTCTGTGGATTGGATTATCCAGATTCTGATAATGAGATGTCTGTGAATAGACCGAAGACCAATTATGATCTTGCTTCTGAATTGTTGCCAGATGATGTGGTCAGATTTCATGATCTGAATAAGCTGAAAGAGGACCTCAAAACCAGTTTTGTTGAAGAAGTGAAGTTAATGGAAACCTCCCTTTCATCCTCAATTCATTCAATAATGACTGATTCTGTAGTTAGTTTGGCCCCAGCAAGGGGATCTGCTGCAGTTGTCCCAAATGATTTTGTCTCTAAATCTGATCTTGAATCCATGAAGAATGAGCTGAAAGAATCATTCAGTGTATCAGTTGCTGAGATGAAGCAAAGCTTTAATGAAGAAATGAAAATGTTAGAGAGATCATTCGAGCTATCTATGGCTTGTAATTTATCTTCTTTTGTGTCTGAGCTTATGGAAGAAGTGAAAGAGTGCCAGACTCAGTCTTCCAGAATCGAAGTAGATCTTGAAGCTCTCAAGACATCAGTTGTTGATTTGGATTCTTATATGAGCTCCAAGTCTCAAGCTGACAAGGACCTAGCTTATGTGAAGAGTGTAGTAAGCCAGTTTGTCTCGGTGTTTGAAAGTTTCAAAACCTCAGTGAAGGATCACGTTCAATTACAGGACTCTCAAGTTCAAAGCCTAATCAGTGGTTTGTCTAAGAGTTTCAAAGAAACTGTTTCCTTCTCTCTTGGCCCTCTCACATCCAAACTATTAGTTGACCTGAATCTAGTTCGAGCAATGCTGAAGGAGGAGATTGGTTCTATTTCAACCAGTGGCTCTGTGGACTCATCAGAGTTGAGCCGAGTGGTGCTTTCTACAAGAGATTCTGCTAGGGAAATAATGAATATTGTTCAAGATTATATGAGAGAAGCCTCTGCCTCTCAGGAAGCCATAAAGAGCAAAGTGGACTACTACTTCACCAGAATTTTTACCAAGCATCAACTCGAACACCACTTCAAGCTAATGTTGGAACACATGAAGTTACCTCCAGTCACTCAAGCTTTTAGAGAACAAGTGAGCAAACTAAGACAACTGACTCCTGCCTTGGAGAAATTCATGGAGAACAAAGATGATTTCATCTCTGCTATGGAAAGAGGAGGAGGAATTATTATGGATTTTAGAAATTTGTTGCTGCCCTTCTTGAATGTTGATGCCAGACCAGTCATCATACCTCCTGCTTTGCCTGCTTCTGCCTCAGCTGCTTCCACAGTCCAGCTGACTCCTGCTCAAGCTATTCGAAGCCTCACACCAATGATCACCCAAAGATCTTCAACCTACAGGCCTGACTCTGTGTTAGTAGCTCAGCCTCCTTTGATCAGTTCTGGCATTCCAATACCTTCACCTGCATCCTCACCACCTGAACCTTCTTCTGATCCCAAAGGCAAATCTCACGTGGAAGATGTGGATTGATCCAGTGGCCAGGATTTTTGATAGGAATTCATTTGTATTCTATTTCTGTACTTTCTGACTGCTCTAATACAGAAGAACTCCTTTTACTTCTCATGTTTTATTTGTCTCCTATATATGCTTTCCCACTTTTTGATTATCACAAAGGGGGAGAACAAAATGAGAGAACAAAATGAGAGAATGAGAAATATTTTCAATGGAGAAAAATAACCTTCTTTTCAATTTTATCTCTGATATTATTATGTTTCTTTTTACCTTTGGTACCTTATGATTGTTACCTCTGATAACTTATGTCTATATCATACTATTTCTATTATCTCTGATGATGTTTTCTCTGAGAAAATTGACTTCAATATTATACTCTTTACTATTATATTTTCACTATGTTAAATGCCCATATCATAAATTGTGATTATCAAAAAGGGGGAGATTGTTGACCTTACCTGTTTTGATAATCTCAATCATATATTCATATGTGTTGAAAATCCCAATTATGTTTTCATTCTCTATGATATTTTTAAGTATCATTGATCTATACTTTAATTCTTTCAAATCTGTGATCAAACCAATAATAATTTTTAAAATAGTCTTTGGAATATGTTAATCCTCATTTATCTATGTTCATACAAGTTATAAATTAATTCTAACACAATCGGATGTGTTCTGCATAAAACAGATAAGTAATCTGCCTATAGCTACTGATAAAGAGCTACCGATACCCAGTCTACCGATAGACTTAGTCTACCGACAGACAGAGTCACCGATATACTTAACACAGAGCTACCGATGTACTTATAAGTGTAAGCTACTGACTTACAGACAGCTACCGATACAAACATAGAGCTACCGGTGTCAGTATAAATAGCTACCGATGGAATAAGAGTCACCGATGGACGAAGCTACTGACAGACTCACAGCTACCGACGCATGGAGATACCGACGCATGGAGCTACCGACGCATGGAGCTACCGACGCATGGAGCTACCGACGCATGGAGCTACCGATGCATGGAGCTACCGACGCATGGAGCTACCGACGCATGGAGCTACCGCCGCATGGAGCTACCGACGCATGGAGCTACCGACGCATGCAGCTACCGATGCATGTAGCTACCGATAAACAAAGTCACCGATACAAGTATATACCAACCGACGCATAGAGCCACCGATAGAGTCAAAGCAACTGATGACATTGATCTACCGATGTCCAAGCTACCGATGCTGATTACCTACCGATCACTCGACTCACTGTTTGAATTTCTTTATTTCCTATCTTTATTTAATCTATCTAACGGTCATATCATGTACATTTTAATGATTTGTCAAATATCTGATAAAGGTTGTCGGATGTCAGGAATCCGTACCTCGTACCTGCAGAAAGGAAATATTTTCTGTCCCCTGTTGCCCGTGAGATAAATACGAGAAGACTACGCTGCCCAACCAGAAGAGTGTGGTGGATGAAATATACCAGAAACACAAGAACAAGAAGAATCAAGAGAAAAACCAGTTCCATCAAGAACACAGAGAATCTCATAGACAATCAAGCATACTCGAGAAGTGTTCTGTGCATACAAGAAGAACACTGAAGAATTTCAACCACTACATTTTCACTGTCTGTGAACCTGGAGCATACGACACTCTGTTTCTCAAACAGAAACGAGAAGAGGACTCAGACTCACTTCTGATCGAATCCAAAGGAGTCCAGAGCTACACTGAAATCACCAGAACCATTTCTAAAACTCTACATCTCTTGTTCTGTGATTTATTATTATACTTTTCGAGCAGTGTGTGTTATCTGCTGTATCTAACACATACACTGTCTCCTGTACTTAAACTGGAGGATTTGTAAATCCTTACCAAATTCTTGCATTCTTTCTTTCCCACGAATAACAGTGGTAGAGGTCGTGTGTGACCTGGACAGCTGGTTGCTGTTGTACTGTTTCCCACGAATAACAGTGGTAGAGGTCTTGGACCTAGACAGTTGTAAACTGTTGAACCCCGATCCAGGGTGTGGATCACTTTTATATAAACTTTTGAGAGGACTAAGTCTAAGCTTGAGACTGAACCTCTTGGTTACATTTGTTGTGCCATCTCTTTCAAAGTTTTATTCCACTGCTAATCACTTTAAAACCAATACTGTTTTTAAAGTTACTTTGATAATTAAATTAGCAAGTGTTTATGTTAAGTGTAGATTAGTAAGTTAGTTTCAAAAGATAATCACACACTCCTGTGTTGATTAACTGGGAATTAATCAATCCCTTGAGAATCTAACAGAACCTCTACTTCAATATAAATTCACTACAGTTTAATTTATTATTTTATTTGGGGGTCTTTAAGACAGTGTTTTTTAAATACAGAAATTTTAATTGGTACTCAATTCACCCCCCTCTTGAGTAAACCACTCCGACCAACAAAAAACCTTTTATGACCCATGTAAAAAAATTTAATTCCATGTTGTAGTTGATAAAATAAAGTCCCTTATTTAAAAATTGGACAAGCTTTATTCCCTTTAACATCGTATCCATACAAATTTTCATATGTTGGGAATTAATTTATAGTTAACATAATATTTGTGTGTAATTGAAAATATTCCTTTTTATATGAATTATACACTCTAATAACTTCCTCCCAAAATAGTTTCAAACCATAAATTAATGGTGATAATTAAACATTAATATTGTTTTTAGTCTCTTTTCAACTAAAAATCATTAAGCTCGGTATGATATATTTATTCTTCATAAAAAATTCAAGAGATAAGTTATAAATTACCATAAAAATAGGACATAAAATATTTTTATTACTAAGACTCTGATATTTATTCATTCCATCTATACATAGTCCAAGTATTATATTTTTAATTTCATTTTTGGATGTAGGAAATTGTTGATCAATTTTATTCCATTGACGAAAAGCATCTGGATGATGTAATTTTCAACCATATGTTCATTCATTTATATTCCATTTTAACCTTTTTCATCTATTGACTTTAAAAATAAATGTTTAAAATGAGGGATTATAGGAAGATAACAAATTACCTTGGTAGGATTCATGGTACTTGGAATAATATATCAATCAACCAGTGATTTTTCTTCCAACTTTTACCGTGAATTATAGAATTTTAGACACTCTAACATACCTTTGTATTCCTTTATATATAACACACATTCATTGGGGAAGGCATGTATCTTCCTGTACCCCAATCCCATTGGGAAAAATATTTTTTCACATTATAATTTGAATCCAGAAAATTGTTATCTTCTGGAAGTATGTCTTTTAACAGCTATAATGATTCTATAAAACTCTTTACACTTTATCCATTCATGAATTTCAAGTTAACTAATCTTAACAATGTTTATAAAATCTTAAATTTCATATAAACTGGATATAGTGGTTTTCAGCATCACCTTATAGGCACCCAATCATCGATATTTTCTCAATAGCTTCCACTTCAATATCATGAATCATTTCCTTAATTTGATCAGAATTGTCATCTTAAAAATATACATCATCATTAGGTCTTGAATTCTTCCCAATTTCACCATTCCAAATCCAAGGTCTATAAATCATATTAAAACAATTATAAATTAATTTATATTTGATTTCTCTACTTTGTAACTTTCTTATATTTAAACACATCTTACATGGATAGAAAAATACGTTGTTGTTTGGATCATTTCATTTGGGAAATTCTAAAAATGTATCAACCGCTTCCTCATATTCATTACTTGTGAATCGTGAAGGAATCCAACTATGATTCATTATCACCAAGAAACTATTAAATAAATAATATATGTTACTCTATTTTTAATTTTTAAATTCAATTTTACTTTTATAAAAAACAAAATAAAATAATCATTTAAAAGAAAAATAATAATAGAAATAATAATGATATTATTATTACTGATATTAATATATTAACTAATATTAATAATATTAAAATTATTATTAACAATAATAATAATATCAATAATATTAACACTAATATTAATAATATTAACACTAATATTAATAATATTAACATTAACATTAATATTAATGTACCTCAGAAATTCACCTCCACCTAGATTTGTGCCCGAGTCTCTTTGTTGTTGATGCACCACCCAGTAATGGGTCGACTATAGAGTGAGTCACCCTTTAGAGGGTGTGTGGTCTGTCCTTATCGGTCCATGGGTGTGATATCTGTTTCATTTACATGTAACCTTCAATACATTAAATAAATTATTAATATCAATATTAATATTATTAATATTAATACTTAAAATATCAACACTAATATATATATAAGATAGAAATAAATATTTTTTCATAAACATAGAAACAATATTATAAATAATATTAATAAATAATTATTCATATATATTAAATAAAATATAAATAAATTATATCATTTGAATCTAAAACATTATTTAAAATATAAATGATAAAAAAATTAAAAAATATATGTAAAAAAAATATACAAGTCAAAAATAATAAAATAAATTATAGAAACTAATTTTATAAATAATTTATATATATATATATATAATTAAAGAAACATATGTTAAAGTAAATAAAAAATCACTTACAATAAGAATCGAAATGGTAGAGATGGATGAATAATAGTAAAGGATTACAATGACAGTAGTGGATGAAGAATAGGGATGTATCGCAACGGTGTTGGTGAAAGAACGATGAAGTAACTTCATCAAACAAATACGGTGATGGATGATCCATGAAGGATGCAAATAACAGGAGAGTTAGGGTTTCGGATAAAGAAATCCACACATATAGATGGGTTAGGTTAGAAAAGCTACTGGCATGATGGTTGGATCGAGGGAATTAAAATAAGTGTTATATGAGAACCTTTTAAAAAATAAGGGTTTGAATATAAATTATTTTATGGTGACTTTGAAAACAAGCACATAGACTATATAATAATCTACATTTACTATAAGTTTTTTGTGTCAGTTATTTTATAATCAATTGAAAAAATTCATAAAATGGTTTTTGGCATCGATTATTTAAAAACTGGTGTCAAAAACTATTTTTAACATCAGATACAAATAACCAGCATTAAAATTGCATCATTTTAAACTATTTTTGTACTAGTGAGACTACGATATCATATATAATAGATTACGAAACATAAAAAACCATAGGATTTCATTATATTTTACCTTATAATGAAAACCATTCTTTCCCTATAACTAAGAAAAAATAAAATTGTGATATCATATGTCATAAAGGTAGGTATAAAAATTCAGTGAGTGATATTCAGCCACGATATATTGTATGTTATGATATGACCTCAAGAAAATTATGATACACATTTTCTTCATGAAATCAATAAAAAACATATTGATTCCTTGATAAATGTATCTTTGATACAACTAATGTGTTTTGGAGGATCATCTCATGATCATGGCAGTGGGAAAACCCATTTAAATTGTTCAATATATCATCATTAATAAAAATCCAAGATTAAGAACATAAAAAACAAGCATAGTTGAAATACTATAATCTCTATATCTATTGTTTCTAGTGATTTTTCTTGATGTAGATCACTGAGCTATAGGAAAAGGACTCTCACCTCCACAGGGATGGAATCGGCCACTAGGATCCTCTTATGCTATGAGAGGGCCCCCAAACACCAAAGGTGTGCTAGAACCTTCTCCAAAAAGATAAATGATTAATAGGGAGGAAGATATAGCTTCGGTTATAGCTTCATGGAATCATTATTACCTTAATTAGGGGATCTCATCCCTTTATTCAATGAATGGAGTTGAGGGTTGAATGTTATTTCATGGAAGTCATTGTGTGCTACCCATAATTATTTCCTATTGAGTATACTATCATTTGAAAATTTTAAATGTGTTTTCATTCTACAAATAAATCAACTTGTTAATTCATAAGTCAAGGGAACCACGCATAATATGTGGCAGAACCCCATGCACCTTATATCCCATATCACCAACCTATTGTATACTATGATAGATATCGATCAAATGCTACAATCAAAGTATATTCTTGACCATATTTCTATCTATAAATTAGGGTATATCATAGAATATGATATACCCATTTTAGTTCATTTTCGACCCATGATTTTCTGGTTTTTTATCTTTTAATTTTTTTAAATAAAATATTATTTCTTAGTTTTCTATCTACCTGATTGGTGACCCATAGTTTTTGGATTATTCTACTGGATACTCTCACTCCTACTTTATTTTTTTTGTTTGAAAGTATCGGTGACTACTATTTATGAGGTTAAATTATTGTGGAGTAGATGGAGTTACCATGATAAGTGGTGATGCGGTAAGACTAGTAACCATGAGAAGTTGACATGGTCAGTTGGGAGATTTTATTTTCAGTGGGAGACTTTTTAAAATTCAACTCTAGAAGGTGATACTATTTAGAAAAAATAGGATAAATCATTCCTAATCTTAATCTATGGTTTTTGTTTTAGAAATATATTATGATTGATTCATTCTATTGGAACTTTTAATTACAACCAAATAACATTTTATTTGGATTAAAGATAAGTTACAAATTTACTATATTTCCATGCATAAAGATTTTATATATTTGAGGAGTAACTATTTTAATAATTCCCAATCTGTTTTATTGTACTAATAGCTTCAATGAAAATACTTTTGTTAAATTTATTGATTAAGTTATGAATTAAATGCTAGAACTTATGCTTATGATTTATTAGTCGGTGTAATTATTCATATTTCCTTTGTTTTTTATTCAACTACATGATTTTTTTCTACTCCTTTTAAAATCATTCATGAACTCACATGTATCCTACAAACCTTTAGGATTCCTTTTTTTGTGCCTTAACTATTATATAGGGGTCAATATGAACATTTTTCATGCCTCTGAAAAAAATTCATGATTGTGTCTTGTGTGGAAAAATATATTTTAACATTCTTATCACCCTTTAAAACAACACCTTTTTTGCTGCATTTCTAAATCTATTTCATCCAAATTGTTTTATTGCTTCTCCCGCTTTGAGATTTGGTATTGGGGAAAATGAAGAGAATTTCATGTGGGGAAGGGTTCTTAATTCATTCGATCTATAATTTTCTATGAACTTATCAAAAACCATTAAATTATTTCAAATTTCCTCCCTTTCATGTATTAATTTTGGTTGTTTGCAAATAGAATCATTGTAAATAAAAAAATGAAAAAAATAAAATCGGTGTATCTCGCTAAGATGATAATTTCGTTCTAGATTAAGGGGTTTCGATGAGACTAAAATTTCTATAATTTTATGATTATGGGTTTTTGTGTCCACTATTCCTATGAAAATTTGTTTTAGGAACTACAGAAGGGAGTGTGATGGGAGATATTTTTTGTGTAAGTGAGATTATAACTTTAGGAAACTTGAAATTTAAACTTGAACTAGGGTGACACTTCCTTTTTTTAAAAACACCTCACTGAGATTTCTCAAAAGAGAGTAATATAATTCCATTGAATCTTGAGTAAAATAGAAAATTGAGATCTCATGATGAGTCTATGAGATCAGTTAATGGGGCATGTTATGTGAATAAATCAATTTTCAAAATCAATAAGTGTTTTACACAATTCTATACAAAAACTCATAGTTGGGGAAAAAATCAAACAAAGGGCCCTTTTATAAATGAGTTCATTAACGTGAGGGGAATTTTGAACCCAAATGAAGAAGAGGTAAATTTACTTATATAAAAATAATTTGAGTTTATCAATAAAGTTAAAATGGATCTTTGATTTTTAGAATCTAGAAGAGAGTGATAATTGAAAGTGCCTCTTGTTAAAGTTTTTAATTCCATTTCTATCTAATATGTTACACTCCTTGAATTAGAACATTAATTTGAAATGGAAGTGAAGTAGTGGATGGATTTCACATGGTAGGAATGATAATTTCAAATAAGGGAGAAATCTTTGATTTCCTTTGATTTTGGTGTAATTTAGAACTTAGGTAGGACAATAATTTCTTTTTAAGAGTCCTTGTAAATAAATAAAATGCATTGAATTTCCAAATAGTGAAATTTATTAAGTATTGGGGAATTTGATATGAAATTTATTCATTACATTTTTTCACATATTTTCTTGTAATTAATTGTGTTTTAATTGTAAAAATAATGTGTTTAATTCAATAATTTACGATTTTTTTCAATTCTATATTAAATAATTAAATTCTGAATTCTATGTTAAAATGTTTATTTTATTGATTATTTAAATTAATATGTTTATTTATAAATCAATGAGTAATTATTTTTCAAGTCATCGAATTTTTATTCTTTTTTCCATTTTTTATTGGCATTCTTTGATTTTATTAATTCATTATTAAATTGTGTTTCAAACTAATACTTTTAATGTTTTGATTTATTATTTTTGTTTAATAAATGTAATCCTTATTTTAATTTTTTCTATGATTAATTAATTTACTTATCATTCTTATTTATTTTTTACTGAAATTAATTAATTTATTCTTTCTTTTTATTTTGGTAATTTATTAATTTGTTTTTTTAATTTTATTTTCCAGTTTCAACCTTTACTATCGCTGAGGTCAAATGTTATCATTATCCAGCTATTGTTAGTGGAAAAATTAGCTATCTTTCCACCCCTATTTGCAGCTACAGCCAGACCACCACTATCTACTACCACCCACATCTACCACCACCCATCCCTATTTATCATTAGAAAACTAGCTACCTCTAGCCTCCCTTTTTCCTTTTTTTCGTTGGAATCCCTACCTGCTACCACTCCTCTACATATCTACCACCAATATTTTTTATCTACTACCTTCCTACCACCGCCATCTACCAGTACAACCACCCTGAACCTTCCAACCACTATTCAATTATCACCACTTCACCGAAGTGTCTCCTTCCAGATTTGTGATGTGAGCTCCATCACCGGAGAAGAATCTTATGAAGGAGACTTTTGAAGTTGAATCCACGGGTGAAAAAGGTGATGCGCCAATCAACGGTGATCGATTTGAAGATTGAAGATCTGGTTTTTCATAACAGCATTGAAGATGGCACCCACTATTGTATTCAACCCTCTCCACCACTTGAGGATGTGTGTGACTGTTGGGATTTTTTTATTTAAAATGTAAATAATGAGGAGAGAGAAAAATATTAATGGAGGGATTTTCTAAACATTAATGGAGTATTTTCTCCCAAAATTAATGAAGAGTTATTCCCAATATTAATTGATGGAATAATGAATATTTATTGCATTAATGGATGTGGTGTCTATATAAGAATATTTCGTAGCATGTTTTCGGGCGATGTGTAAAATGTCTTCGGGTGATAAAAGGTCATCGGGTGAATATGCTCTTCTGTGTTTTCTGCAATGACTACTTCCACTATGGAACTAGGCTCTGATCCCCAACAGTGGTATCATAGGGATTGGTTGAAGTACTCGGTTGTAGAACATGGTGGCAAGCATATGGTGGAGCAGCTTATCAAGGACTTTGATGTCATCGGAAAATGATGGTGGTATTAGCGGTGTTGCTAGAATATCGAAAGTCTTCTTGGTCGTAGGTGTCATGTGGCGTGTTTCTTTCATTGGGTTACATTCAGATCTTGGTATATTTGGCGATCAAATTAACCCAGATCGTGGAGGTGAATGTAGAGTATTTAAATTTTAAATCAAGGTGGAAATTTTTGGGATTTTTTTATTTAAAATTTAAATAATGAGGAGAGATAAAATTATTAATTGAGGTATTTTCTCAACATTAATGTAGGATTTTTTTCCAACATTAATGAATATTTATTCCCAATATTAATTGATAGAATAATGAATGTTGACTGCATTAATGGAGATATGGACGGGGTGTCTATATAAGAAGATTTTGGTAGCATGTTTTGGGAGGAAGAGTCAGAAAGATGTAGCTGGTGAAAGAGAGAATGAGGAAGGGGGTGCCACTATTGCGGTTGCCCAAGTGCCGATGATGGTGGAAAATGGGATGATGAAGAGGATGACGTGTGACGATAGAGATAGAATTGTCAATGATGACATGAAAAGAGGTTCATGATAGTTCCATGTATCAAAAGTCCTTTGGGTTGCGGAGATCAAGCGGTGTGTCCCAGTTTTGATGATCGGTGGTACATCGAAATAGTATCTTCATTAGTGTGGGTGTGTTGAGAGATAAATCCTTTGGGTGCATTGTAAAAGTCCTTTGAGTGTGTTGTAAAATTCCTTCGAGTGTGGTGTAAAAAATTCCTTCGGGTGATAAAAGGCATTTGAGTGAATCTTCTCTTTTGTGTGTTTCTGCATTGACTAATTCCGCTGGGACGCCGGGCTCTGAGCCCCAATAGTGCCACCTATGGTTCAAACTCCCGAGTTGAACCTTTCCATCATGGTTGAACAGAAAAACAAGAATGGTCTCTATTGATGAAGAAGTCCCACTGAGCCGAACTGAGATAAGTCACTATCTAGAGGAACCTGAATCTCGACTTACGCCATCTCGCTAGAGATTAAACCCACTTTCAATCACCATAGAAGACTCAATCACCACACTCCCCATTCTGAGTCGAACCAGTCACATCGCTTGATTTCATGAGTCACCGCCACCATACTGAATATCCAACCCTAGCTCTAAGCTGAACCCTACTGACCATAGATGTGCCACCCTTTGTGGATCCCACTTCTAATAAATGGAAAAGATGGACACCGAGCCTCCATGCTGAATAATCCTCACTCATCACCCCTATTGAAAGCCCAATCCATCCTATCACTACTCTCAACATCAAATAAATAATATAAAAAGATAAAAATGAAAAAATAATAAAAATTATGATGACTTGCAAAATAATTACTCATTGATCTATAAATTAAAAAGGTAATTTAAATAATCAATAAAACAAACATTATAAAATAGAATTCTTAGTTTTAATTATTTAATAAAAATATAAAAAATATTATAAATTATTGAACTAAAAACATTATTTTGACAATTAAAACATAATTAATTATAAGAAAAGATATGGAAAATTATAATGAATAAATGTCACATCACATATCCATGCCCATACTTCGATCTAAAAATCAGGGTATCTCATAGAATATGATATACCCATTTTAGTTCATTTCCAAAAATAGAAGGTAAAATATAGTCCATGATAGTCATTGTGTGATACTTCAACTGAGGTGAATTATTCTAGTTTTGGATAGGGTATTACGATGTCAAATTTTGACATCCTTATGGATCATTTTTTCTATCATCCCCACTCTCCTTTAACTAAAAAAACAATCAAATTTTGTATTAAAATCAATTTTTGGGTTAAGTTCAACTCTTCTTAATCAGGTAAAATAGATTTTTCTCATCCACCAATGAAACTACAATGAAACAAACAACCTGAACATAAAAATAAAAAGCATAAAAAAAATAAAGTGAGAAATGTTTTGATTTAGTTAACTAATTTTTGGTTGTTTTTGGTTTCACCATTTGATCCTAAAAAAGATGTTAGAAATTTTATAGGTGGATGTGGCATCACAAATTCTACACTAATTTGTAAATTTATAAATTTATAAATACATTTTACCATACTAAATCACTAAATTATAGTTTATAATCATTTGGGGACAATCCCATGAGGAATATGGAAGTTTAGAATAAATGTTGTATTGATTGTTAAAACTACCACAAGTTATCAATATTATGATTTTAAAATAAAATATATTGCTAAAAAAATTCTTAAAAATTTATAATATAAAAGGATGGATAATTAATTTCAAATTATGGTTTTTTTCAAACATTAGATAAAACAAATTAACTTAATAAATCCATTGTTTTAATAATTTGAATATTATAACTATATTTGGAATTCATATGATTAATTTCAATAAATAATATTTCAACCACTCCAACTCTAATGGTCAAAATAATTAAAATAAATTAAAATCCATTAAGATCAAATTTTATATACAAAAAAAACGAATTAAAATAACTATCATGAGTAAAATCATTCAATAGTATAAGCTTCCTTATTTATTAGATACTATAGGTCAATTATCAAATAATGAATAAAATATATTTATGAATCTTATCACAATACTATTAAATCAACATTATTCAAAAGTAAAATTTGATCAAATATTTAAGTACACATCCTTTTGAAGATATAAATGAATTATGGTTGCATTTATTGTCAATTATAATGTCAATATGTCTGTTGGGTAATGGAGTAATATCCCAATGAAGGTGACTAGATTTTTTCCATTATATATGGACAGTAGTGGAGATGGATAAGGAGTTTTTGTATTGGAATACCTAGAGGGGTTGATTATAGGAAGTATTCAAATACATGTGATGATTATAGATCTAGTTTTTATAAAATCATGAAAAGTGATGATTATATAGTTAAAGTCCTTTCTAGAATAGTTTTGAGAAGTTTGAATACCTGGTTATTGCTAAAAAAATTGAAGAGATGTGATTGAAGAGGTAATAGACTAGTTGAAATTATTTAATAATCCATCCAAATATTAGTGGTCATGGGGGCTACTATATTGAATGAAAAATATCATTTGGATGGATATTTAATGAAGCTAAGTTGAAGCTAGGATTAAAGAGGAAGTGAAGGTTCATGACATACTTAAAAATATTATACATATTCTATAAGAAACTTTGGAAATGATTTTAAAGATATTTGGAAATATTATGATATTTTATAAAGTTATTAAAGTTGGTTTGATGTGTATTTAGAGTGATTGGGAATTCCTTGAAAATATTTAAAGAAGTTCTGAGTTCATTTAAGGGGTTTTATAATTTTGAATTTGGGCCTAAAATTGGATAAATTATGGAATCTCCTTGTATTTCATAAAGTTATTCTAGAGAAGTTGAATAGAAAAATATAAAAGGTGGTAAAATTCATAAGATTAATTTGGAAATTCATAAAGTTCATACAAAATAGATGATTGAATA
Organism: Viscum album; assembly: GCA_963277665.1. NCBI lineage: Eukaryota > Viridiplantae > Streptophyta > Magnoliopsida > Santalales > Viscaceae > Viscum > Viscum album. Next base: position 598,182,290 of record OY728167.1, on the reverse strand, counting down.
ATTGGAAAAGGATAGATGTTATACCTAATAATCATAAGGGAGATAACATATTTCCTAAGTTTCATTTACCCAATGATGATATTGGTGACTAAAATAATATAAAGGGAAGGGACTCATTGAGAATCATAAGGGTCATTATAGATTTCATAATATTTTCTCTAGTGAATTTTTAGGGGCATTTCAACTTTGGAGTGGAAAACTAACTAAGTCTGGAATCATAAGAGTCGACTAGATAAAACTTATAAGTCATTCTATAAAATTTATAAGAGTAATTTACCCTTATAAAATATTATTGGAGGTGTAATATCAACAAAGTCATGGAATAAAAGAGTTCCATAAGAGTCATTTATTTTTATGATATGGCTGTTATCTGGAATTTTGGAAAATTCCTAAATCATAAGATTCATTTTCAGAATCACTAACTTCAGAAAAATATTAAGGAGTTATGGAATGAAATATTCAAATAGAGTTGAAATTGGTCAATATTGGTGTTATGATTCAGTGTTTTAAACAACACAATGAAGAAGTTTTTTATTTTAGAAAAGTATTTAGAATTTATAAGGTTTGACATGGAACATAGATGAAATAGAAGATCCAGTTTCACCATGATTTGAGATGTTATGTAGTGATGTTTTATGCGTGAAAACACACATGCCACCATAGATTAAAATAACTACAAATTTTGTGGAGAAAAAATAGTCATGATATTTATAGATATTTCATGGAAATTAATAGTCTAATTATATTATAGATTTTATTATATATCTTTTACTTTGATCTAAATGAGTTAAAAAACTATAGAGATTGTTGACCAGTTTTAAATGATATGATACACTGCCAAAGATTAAGGATATTTCAATATTGAAATATAGAAAACATATTATCATGATTTTGATTGTAGGTATAAAATTTAGCAGAAGAAAAGGAAAATATAAATATATATAATCAATTACCCAATATAGTAATTCCTATAATATCATATGCATATTGAATATATCATAAAGAATCAGATACTATAAGCATATAAGAGATAAGATGATGATAATTCTAAGAGATAAAATCTTGTGTATTAAAGAGGTAAGAGAAGAAAAGAAGAATAAGAAAAAGAAAAAGAAAAAGAAGAAGAGTCCATGTGATATTCCTATACCATATAAGAAGATTAAGAGAGGGATTGGAAGGTACTATTACTATTGGTAATTAGTTGAGAGTCTCAAAATATTAATCTACTATGATATACGATCACAGTTAGATTAAGTTGAAGAAATTTTTTGAGTTTATTATAGTGTTATTGATTACATTATGGTAATTGAATACATATTCATTGAGGAATAAGATCTTATTATGATGATGTTATGATATCTATAGTAGAAGGAAGATATGATTCAAGGATTTTGTAGAGTAAAATTGAAGAACTGGAAGTTACCAGTATATTCCAATCCCATTCTAGTTAGGAAACTGGTGAGATTTCAAGAGGAAGCTACTATTAGGAGATAGATTTGGGAAGTGGGTGATACCTGTAATGACCTGGACCCGAATAGCCAATCGAACAGTGCTAAACGGGTTGGGTGTTACTACCTTAGGCGCACATCCTTAAACCCCAAAGGTTGCCGACTAGCAGCAAGGGTCTTTTAGGTATGGTGGGTAGGTTATACCCTCTCGGAGGATAAAAATGGTACTGGTCCAAGTATGATAATAAAGATGCAGCGGAATAAATGACTCAGCAGAATCGAACCAGACCCACAGAGCAGAATCACATTAAATATCAATAAAGAGTGAAAGCAGTAAATATAAACAACAGTAGCGGAAAGTAAACACAACAGCATTCTGATCACCTATAACTACCACTGAACAAAAAAACATGCATCTAAGCAAGTCATACATATCCAAATGTAAAGGCGCCAATGGCTAACCAACCGAAGCTACAAAATTAATCATGTTGATACAGGAAAGAAATTAAAACAAAGTAACACCATCTAGGCAATACCTCAAGGTCCCTACCATCACCATGCAACAGCTAAAGTTGCCCAGCTCCTGAAGCTGACCTCTTTTCTACATGTAAATCCATAAAGTATGCACGCATCTCGAAGGGCCCATGCAGGGTGTGAGACGAATCTCAGTAGGATACCACCCAACGGTGAATACCTAATATGAGTGTTTAAGCAGGCATGAATTTATAAGGAAAATATTAAATAGTACGATGCACATAACCAAAACAAACTCAACTGGTGCTTAGAAGGGGTTATTTTTTAGTTTAGAAAGGGTTATAACCCCTTCTAAACACATTAGTGGTGGTTATGAGGAACCATCTCTAATGTGTCTGTCTACTCTTGTTAGAGGCAGTTTTGAGGAACCTTTGGTAATGTAGTGTATTTTTTAGCAGTGGTTCATTTAGAGGTGGTTAAAACCCCCTCTAATTTCACACCAAAATCTCAATTTAGAGGGGGGGTTTAACCCCCTCTAAATTATTGATCAAACTATAAGCGATTCAAAACCTCCACTAGTCGAGTTGCATGAGACATATTAGAGGTGGTTCTAAGAACCACCTCTATTTAATACATATTTAGAGAGGGTTAGAACCCCCTGTAAATGAACCATATTAGAGGGGGTTAGAACCCCCTATAAATGAACCATATTATAGGCAGTTCTTAGAACCACCTCTAAATTATATTTTTTTTTGTTTTTTAAAAATCCTAGTTTTTTCCCTCTAATTCCATACCAGTTCACGACACCCAACCTCCACTACCCCCCCCCCCTTCAGTTCGCGGCCCGCCCTCCCCTGTTCATGACCCCACCTTGCTACATGTTGTCTGGTTCCAGTACTCTTCTCTCCAGCGCAGTCCCTCCACTTACAATATTCGTGGTTGATCCCTCTCCCCCTTCTCTTGTTCACTCACGAACCCATGCACCTTCGTAGGTTTTAAAATTTTCACACCGACAGGATTTGAAGCCAGGACCACCTATAAACATTTGTTGCGCCTATACCACTATGACAATCGGATTCTGTTAATATGTTTACACATCATTGTATTTATATATATTACCAATCTAATTAAAATAAATATTATTTCAATAAATATTTAAATATGTATATATATATATAATTATTTAAATTAATATATACATTTTTATATTATATATTTATGTATTTATATTATAATACATTTATATAAACTATATATTTTATATGTGTATTTACATACATTTGAATATATATTTAATAATTCTATTCATGTTATGTATATACACATATATTTATATATTTATAAATATATTTATGTAAATAATTTATGTACTTAAATACATATTTATATATTATGTACATATTTATATATATAATATATATATATAAGTATTTATTTAATATATTTATATAATATATTTAAATATATATTTATATAATTTATTTTAATACATATATTTATTATTATGTAAATTAATATATATTTATTTGTATAAATTGTATTATATTATATATAATTAATATTACATGAATTACAATTTAGACCAATATTATATATGAAATAAAATTTATACAAATATTTATATAATGTTATATGAAATACAATTTATAAAAATATATAATCAATATTGTATTAAATACAATTTATAAAAATATTTATATAATGTATTTCAATACATATATTTATTATTGTGCATATTAATATATATGTATTTCAATAAAAATTATGGTATAATATTATGTAAATTAATATATATGTATTTCAATAAATATAGTTGTATAATATTGTGTACATTAATATATATTTATTTGTATAAATTTTACATCATAGAATATTAATTATATATAATATAAAATCATAAACATTTTATTTAAAATTATATTTATTATTATTGTAACATAAATTATAAAAACTACAAGCTTGGTTTTTTATATGATTTATTTTTTAAATAATTATATTTTTGGATTTATTTATATGATATGATTATGCTTTTATGTTATATATAATTAATATTATATGAAATACAATTTATACAAATAAATATATATATAAATATACATAAAACTGTACATTTATATTTACGTATGCATATAAATACAATTAAATACAATCATATAATTGGAAATATATAATATAATTAAATGATCTATATATTTACTAAATCAATTTATAATTAATATGGTATACTTAAATATATATATAATAGTTATATAATATATATAAATTTATATATATATTTATAATATAATATATATAATATAAATATATAATATATATTTAATTTTTTCTATATTATATTTACATGTATACATAATATAATATAAATGTATTTAATATAATATATATATATAATATAAATCATAATATAAATGTATGGTATTTATAAAACCATATATAAATTTTATATATTTGAATAAATATATTTATAATTACATTTATATTATGTATGCCAATATTTATATATGTATACATTTTTGTTTATATGTATAAGTATTTATTTAAATTATTTATATAATGGATTTATATATATATATGTGTGTGTTTATAATGCATTTAAATACATTTATATAATGTTTTTATGTGATATGTGTGTGTGTGTGTGTGTGCGCGCGCGTGCGCACACACACATGTGCACCCACATATATATATTATAAATTTTGAATTTATATGAGATTTATTATAAAAAATAAATAAATATTAATATAGGGTTAAAAACCTCCCTCTAATCAAAAGGATTATCAGTGGTTCGTAAACCCCCTCTAATTTCTTGAATTAGTGAGGGTTGAATTTATATAGTGCTTCTAAAATCCAACCAAACATATAGAGCCATTAATTATTAAATTTGCGGTGTTTTTGTCACAACTACCTCTAAAATCCAACCAAATATTACAAGGAAAAAATGATAAAAACATTAGAGGGTGTTGTGAACCCCCTCTAAATTCGATGATTAAAGGGGGTTGTGCATAACCCCTTTTAAAAAACCGCCACTAATCTACATGTTTTTTTGCAGTGAGAGTGCATAAATATATCCATACCTCTTAAATAAGATAAAGGTTAAAATATTTAGAGATGAATTAAAATTTAAAATAGAATTTGATAAAAAGGTCGCTCCCAATTCAACCCCCCCCCCCTCTTAGGTGACTATAAAGACCACTGGGTCTTTTAAGTGGTATCAAATTCAATCTATGTTCCATGTGATTGGATCTATAATATTTCACAATTATTTATGTTGACATATATTATTTTCATATTTGAAAAAAAAAATCAGATGTTTCCTAGATGGATAAATTATTTTCTATCTATGCCAAAGTTTAAATGGAGGTCTCAGACAAAACCCTAAAGAACTGGAAGAAAAAAGAAGTGAAGAAATTAAAAAGGATATCAAAAGGAAAATTAGATTTATTACCAGTGTAATTTAATCCAAATGGTAATTTATCAAGTAAATATGTTGATTATTATATTTTAAATGAATCAATCATTATGTGTGGAGTGTGATAATGGTATTCCCATTAGAACAGTTGAAGAAATCTACTCTAAAGTTAAGGATTACCTAAATAAAGTTTCCATTAAAGTTATCACTTATATTTTTTGATTCATCAAAGTAATATATGATGAAAAGGTACAACTATAGTTGGAAGCTAATGATATATAGAATTAATTGGCTAAAAAGATGTGTGGGTTCAACACTCTTGCTAAACTTATTAAAGCCAAAGAATAATTTGTATTACTTTGTTATGAATATTTTTACTTAGATAAATAAGACTTGGAAATAAATTTTTGTGATATATTTGTGATTAATAGAGTTGTTGAGGAGAATATACAAACTTTAGAATATTTCCATAAAGCTACTATTGATGTCAATGTTTCCCAATTGGAGATCAAAGACAAAAGGATTAAGGACCTTGATAATTATTTTCATGATAGTATAAAAAATTATGAATATTATATTGAAAAGTTTAAGAGAGAATGTGAAGAAATTTTGAGATCATTTGAGGATAGTAATAACTCTCTCAACATAAATTTTCTTGGACTTGAGGTGAAATTGAAAAATATAGAATCAACATAAGATAAAACTTCACAATCTACTAAGAAGAGAAGTGTTCTCGTAAATCATTCTAAAAGGAGTCTTACTTCAAAAAAGACTCATATTAATGGAAAAATAGTTTGGGATCATCCAAGAAATTATATACTACAAGATCTAAGAAAAATGTAACTATTGTTCCATATATTTCTATTTTTTATACTATAGCTTCATCTACTAGTGTAGGTTTAAAATCATAATTTATATAAAATGGGTGAATAAAAATTTTAATAAACCCATCAATGTTTAAAATTTTTGTGTGAGAAAATATTGGATGATAAGCTCCCCAATAAGATCCTAATAAGCTGATATCTCTACCCAAAAATAGAAAGGCTCACTAGATACAAAATCTAGTCAGATTGAAACAAAAGAGAAGAAAATAATATATATATATAGGCCCTCATTGGTGTTGTTTGAATTTTGGGCATTATGCTATTGAATATTGGAAAAATATTTCAACTTCTAAAGGATAAATAAAGCTGGATTTGATGGGGAGTAGACTTGAAGCTTAGAAGAATCTTTTTGAGTAGAATCAATGTTCATAGAAAAAGTAAAATATATTCACTAATATTAGATATAAATTTATTTAGAAGTTTTATAGAAACTATAAAATAGTTGTCCATTATGATGATAATTTATGTTATAAATATACCAAGCACAATTCTTATGCTAATTAGAAGAGGATACCACAAAAGTATAAGTTGAAGATAATGAAAAACGAGTATTCCATGGGATATAAACAAGGGAATAAAATCATTAAACAAAATAATCCTAAGAAGAAATTTAAAAAATGTGTCAAACCAAAGTGGAGATTCTTCCTTTATTCAAGAAATTTCTACATCATGGACTATTGTAAACTATCCATGTATATCAATATTAAAGGAAGAAATATGGAACCAAATAAATAATAAATCCATAAAATAAATAAAAGGATTGGTTTAGTGTAAGAAATTCTTGAATAGGTGTTGGATAATTTTCCTGACATATGAAATTCAAAGGTTGTTAAAAATCATGTGGAAAAACCAAGAAGGTTGTGCATGTTAAAACAGACTACTTAACTTTTTGACTAAATCAAATGGAAATTGACAAAAAAATAAAGAAATATTTAGAAAATTAAAATACTAAAGAAAATAAAGTTGTTCCAAATATAGATATTAAATTTCATTAGTGGTTTTTAAAAGTTTATAACCTAATAATTAAAGATAATTTTTGTGTAAGGTTCAATAAAACTAGTCGCTCTTTAAATAATTGCATGATATGGCTTCCTAGACAAAATGGATAATGAAAAACAAATAAAAATCACTATTAGATGCATTATCTTTATTAGACAATGTGAAAAATAAATTTACACACAAGTAGAAATATGAATAAAGGAAGAATAGCATGCTACCCAAGGAGATCCAAATCTGGAAAATTAAAATAGAAGCTATCATAGAGAGTTCTCGGTGAAATAAAGATGAATCGAAAAGGTTTTCTAGGTTTTGAGTTAAACCTTATACATTTTACTCACACTAAGAAACTTATGGAGACTCGCCTTATTCACATACTTATGTTTTTATGTTTCTTTGTATATGGAATTTAAGGTTTTAAATGAAAAATGATAACTGGTTGAATTTTGTAAAGACTATACAGTGGGAAAAGAATTCCATCATATAAAGCATGTTGTATCCTTTCAATGCTACAATTAGAATAAAAGGATTCTTAGATATTATACATGATAAATAAAAAACATGATGAAGATTAAATAATTGCATCCCTTGATTAGAAGCTAATAAGAGAAAATTATCAGAAATTTATTACTTCTTGATGAATCTAGAATATTGGTCAACACATAAATAAAGTATATGATTAAGGTATGTAAAATAGTTTCTTATCCCATTTTAATTGTATCAAATATTATGAATTAAGTGGGGTGATAGTTATTATTAAATGTTGATTGAAAAGGGAGTAAAATTACTTGAAATTGAATATTTTTATGTATTTTTTGAGTTCAGTATAAGTGAAAAATGTTCTTGTGAAATCTATTTATACAACCCTCAGAAATAGAAAACAGTGTTGGTATCATATGTTGGATGATTTATGAATATATTGTAGTTTGGATTACCCATCTTGTATTATACTCTAATAATTTCTCATGTATAATTATATATGATTAATTAATGGATCATTTTTAAGTAAAAAGTGATGTTATCCTTCTCTTAATAAAATTAGTTTGTTTTTATCTATAGTGTAATCTCTCAAGAAAGAGGGAGAACAAATGGTAGAGGCTTACTAAGAATAATAAGGTTCATTATATATTTTTTAGGAGTATCTCCAGTGAATTCGTAAGAGTTATTTCAACTCTTGAGTGGAAAACTAACTAAGCTTAGAATCGTAAGAGTCAGCTAGATAAAGTGCGTGATTCATTATAGAAAAATCATAAGAGCATTTTACTCTTAATAAATATCATTTTAAGTGGAAAATTAGAAAAGTCATTGAATATTAAAAAACTATAAGAGTTGTTTAATCTTAATATATGGTTGTTATCTAGAATGTTGGAAAAGTACAAAATCATAAGGATCATTGTCACACCCTCGATGTCATTTTTAGGTATGAAATTTTTGACATTATTTAATCTTGAACTTTTCCTTTGTTTTCTTGTTTTATATATTTTCTAGTATTTTTAGGTAAACTACGGTTATGGGCTTTAGTTCAGTCACACTGCAACCAAGGGAGGTCACACCGCAACCCAACCTAGGCAAAGGGGACATTTTCTAAGAAGGTGTGTGAAGCGGCCGGAGGTCGTCACGGCCCTCAAAATTACATTTATACTCCTACACTAGTACAATAGTGCAGGGTCGATCCACAGAGAAGGCAGATGAGTTGTCTAAGGTTCTAAGAAAAATACACTCCACTGTTGTCAGCAGTGGAGAGAGTGAAAATCTTTTTACCTTTTATATTTTTTTTATTTTTTAAAAAATGAGCTAGAAACAGTAGGAGAAAATGAGATTCTTTACAAAGAAACAAAATTTTCTACAAAGGGAATAAAATTGCACTAGGTACTGTTAAACTAAGAAATTAAGCTAACTACTTTAAGCAGCAAAGACAAGGAGCTAGAACAACAATTTTCTCGGGAATTCCAAACTTGATGATTAAAAGGATAACTATCCACTAAACTTAATTGAATCACACCCTAGAAATTGTTTGATATATCTTCCTCGCCAGAAGAAACATCAAACATAAGTATGACTTTTAGAGTTCGTCACTCTAAAGATCATCGTCTGTTAGAATTTTGAAAAAGAATACAGTCGAAGTTAAACTCACCGTAAAACTCCAACTGTAATGACATTAACGCTTTGAACAACTTGAAGATCAAGTTCAACCTCGCCAATTGAACTTGAAACTATGACATTTTTTTACAGTAAGGTGTGAACAAATTTACTTAACATCAGAGTTGATCTCGCCGATTAATTCTGATGTCAATCAATGAGTAGTGAACAATTTAACAGATAAACCAACAAAGCTTGAAGCTCCCGAGATGGAAAATCAACTCATGTTCATAATGAAATATATCATTGAAAACAATCCGAAAACAGAGTACAAGACGTTAAGAAAAGAGGGAGAAAGACTCCCTAAATATCGCTCTGCCTTTGGGCTCCTTAGTCTCCAGTTTGACTCTATCATCTCCCGGGAGTTCTGCTCTCGTATTGTCTGGTGTGGAATGTCGAATGAGAGTCTCCCAAAAAATTCTGTTGTTGCTCCGCTTTAACTACCATCTGTCATCTGCTGCATGTCACCGCATGATTCCACCGACTTCATGTTTTACTCACGAACACACCGCACATGTGCGTTTTTTCGCGACCGACACGTCGCACAATCTTTTCTCACGTAACTAACTTCGGCTGAGTAAGTTGCATGCACCTGGACGCGTTTAAGTCCTTTGAATGAACCTGCACAAATAAATAAAAAGGGTAAATAAATAAGGACCCAAAGAAAGAAAATGTGGTTATTTTTAAAGTCGAGTGTTATATTACTCTTTGAAAGTTAGTCATAAGTTAATTGTTAGTTATTATTTACTTTTAATTCATTTATAAAATTATCCATTAAATAATACTATGGTAAAACATAATTTATTAAAAAGTTATTAATTTAATTAAGTTTTTTATTCATTTTTAAACTAAGTTATTAAATAATAAGAACATAAATAAATAAATAAATAAATAAATATTTTAAGATTGTTTCATTAATTTTATTATTAGAATTAAAGAAATTAAATTGTTAGGTTAATTAATTAAATAGTTAATTTTAATTGAGTAATTAAAATTATTACTTAAGTTATAAGTATTTAAATTAATAAATATATTTTATAATTTATTTATAATTACTCTTACTTATATATTTATGCTATTAAAAGTATATTAATTTAATATTTACATTTATTATTAATTTGGTTTAATTTAATCTATTTTATTAATTTTGTAATTATTTAAAATTTAAAACTTTTTTTACATTACTTTACAATTATTTGACTTTTGCAAAGTTTATTTTTTTTTTTTACTTTAACTTTTCCCTTTATCTTCTTTCTTGTTTAACTTTTACTTTACTTTTATTTTTATTTTATTATATTTTTTTTCCTTTGTTGTCTCTTCCTCCTCCCCCCAATTCGGCGCAACAAAGGGTGGGGAAGAAGATTTTTGTTGCTACTTCCGCAATAGACCCGCGGCGGTGCAGCGTTTCTTCCCCTCCGGCTCGGCTCCAGCTCCAGCGACGGCCAGCGGAAAACAGTGGCGGCCTCTCTCCTCGGCTCAACTCCAGCGCAGCAGTCCGGCGAACCTCCTCTTGCAGATGTGCGGCAGCTCGGGGCTGGCGGCTCGGGTTTCGGGTGGCTCTCCGGTGAGACGCTGGGGTGTGGTGGGTGTACCAGCAGGGGGCGACGGTGTGGCAAGGAGGCAGCGGCGGCTTCAGAGAGAGGCCGGAGTAGAAGATTTGCAACGCGACAGTTCAGAGGGAGGGTGATGTGCGGCGAGGTTTAGGTAGGTGGATACTCCAGAGAGGTCCGACCACTGGTTCGCACAGGCGGCGATGGAGGTTCAAGTGGGGAAGAAGGCGGCGCACAGCAGCGACTGAGCAAGGTAAGTTAGGGTTTGTCCGGGGCTTCTATGCACCAGTGTGAATTCGACCGTTTCTGATCTGGTATTTGGATCTGGGTAATTCGATTCATGTTTTTGATGATCACTGTTTTGTGATGTTGTTGCGTGTTTGTGGTCGCTAAAATGGTGATGCCGTTGTTGTGATTTGTGGGAAGAGACGCGGGGCAGAGCCGTATCGGTGAGGAGTAAGGGAAATGGTATCGGTGAGGAAATGAATCGGTGAGGTTTAGATGCATCGGTGAGGATGAGCAGGGTGTAAAAGTGAGGTAAACAGCAAAAAGGGCTATCGGTGAGAAAAGGGAAGGGTTGCATCAGTGAGGAACAGGTATATCGGTAGCTACCGATAAAAGGAAATCATCAGTGAGGAAATGCTGCTGTCAGAGTAAAATAAAAAAGAGCAGCACAGGGCAAGGTCACCGATACACCAAAAGTGCACCCTCGCCGATGGTTTTAAACGGGATAGGTCATAGTTACACTGTATTAAAATAAATCCTTGTTAGAACTAAAATAAATAACTGATGAAAACTTTAAAAAATTATTTTGAACTACAAATTAAAACTTAAGAAATATAAATATGATGATTGAACCTAATTAATTAAAGATTAAAAACATAAATTAAAAAACTGGATTTTTATTCAACCTTGAAATATTAAGACCACAACTACGATTATTAATTAATCAACAATTAAATTAAAAACAGGACGATTAATAAACTAAGATAATAATAGTCTTAAATTAAAATAACTATATGAATTAATTTAAGAATAGCAACAAATAAAAATAAAAAGCTTCGATGACCCAATAAGTCATCGCAAGAGCTCGTCTACCTTACCGGTAGACTAAAAAAAATAAAAATGAATTAAAACCCAATCTGCATACATAAAATAATATAATTAAAGTTTAAAAACTATTAATTAATTAATTAATTAACTAATTGAACTAATAAAATTAAAGGAGAACCAATTTAATTAATTTAAAAGAAACATATTATTTACTTAAATGGCTAGCGGGTAATTAAACACATAAAATAATAAAATTAACCCTATTCTAATGTAACTAAAATAAAAGACTAATTATAAAAACAAAGTCTAAGTTAATTAATTAGAATTATATTAATTAAATAATTGTTTAAATAGAACACCATTGTTAATAAAATTAAAGCGCTTACTGATAGAAGTGAGTGTCGGTGACAAGGGTCACCGATAGTGGAAAAGTATCGGTGAAAATGGTCACCGATAAACAGCACCGGTAACCTGCCTACCGGTAGAGAAAAAGGACCCCTTCTATCGGTAGCTTAGCTACCGGTAGTCTGGCAAGCCGCGACTAAATTATATAAAAATAAAAATTTAAAAGTAAATTAATTATCAAACACAATAATTATTAATAAAGACAAATTAAATAAAATAAACAAATAAATATTAAATAAACAAATTGAAAATTAGTTATATTAAAAACACGTCAAGAATAAATCAATTATTTTAAGGTCCAAAATTACATAAAATGTTATAAAAAGTGAATAATTGACAAATTTATTTATAAAAATACAAGAGTGCATTTATTTATTAAAAAGTGTTAAATTAATTTAATAAATTGTATAAAATGCAAATAAAAGATGTGGCAAACTGAGTAAAAATAAGGCCACATCAGTGTGTCGCATCGTGACCAAGGGAGGTCATGTAGTCACTCAGCCCAAGAAAAATTGTTGTTTTATGGGGAAGTTAATTACATCAAAACCAAGGGAGGTTGTGTTGTGTCTCAACCAGGGTAGTTCATCTTAAGTAATGTTCTTCCCAACTTAATTAAAAATGTGAAATTATATTTTTTTCATTACTCATTTTAAACCCCTTCTCCCTTATTTTTTTCTAATTTGAACCCTAAGTCCCCTCATTTGATGACCTCATCTCCCTCCTCCCTTGGTATTGATTTCAAGGTTATTTTCTATCGAATTTTTTCAAGAGATCACCAAGAAAGTGTCACCATTATTTAATTTTTGTTCTCTTCTCTTCTTTTCCATGGTTTTCACCATCGCTTATGGTCATAGATACCTAGGGTTTTCTTTATTTAAAAATTAAATGATGTGGGTTTTAATTTCAGGGATTCATTTTTGGATTCCTTGGTTCTTTTTCTTCCTCTCGTAGTGGATTTCCACCATTGGTATATGGTTTCATCAGTTTAAGGTGGTATTTTCATGATTTTCCTTTTTTGGTGAACCTCAAGTGATTTATTACTTTCAAAATAATTTTTTGAATCATTTAGAGAATGTTATACAATTTTTGAAAGGTTATATATGTGATATGGTTGTTTGGTATAGCTCTTTTTTAATATCGGTAACCAAAGTGATTTAAAAATCATGTCTTGCATATGGAATTAAGTGTTTATTTCATTATGTTTGATGAAATTCCATCTTTAATTGAAATTTTTTTAAATGATGAAATTTTAATCCATAAAAATGGGGATAAAACATGATAATTTAGGTGCTTAACTGGAAAAACTATGACAAGTACTGTTGCGTATGGAATGCCCTACCTAGCCTTGGATTACTTCACACTGACTAAACATGTTGAGACATGGATGATATGGATTTGGTTCCTTTAGATGGTAGTCACTTCTGATAGGCTAATACTATGCTCTATTTAGAATCTTGTGCACATATTTGATATTATTGGTTTAATCATGAGGTATTATGAGGATCCTATTGTGTCTTAACCTTAGCTTCCTTAGGAATTTTCCCATTATTCTTATATTACTTACTTGTTTACATGGAACTTATTTTTATATAAAATCTATTATAAATCTTATCATGTATTATTTTACTTTTAAATATAAAAAACATGCTTTCATATGGTTTATTTCCAAACTATAATGCTTGGATTTTTCAAACAAAGGTTGCTTATGAAACACTTGGTGGAATACTACTATGATAGTTATTATCACACCCTACATACACCCAATGGGTGTATCCAAAAATTATTTTGATATTTAAAAGTAAAGTTAATGCACCACTTGGATGTGGTGTCTATTCTTATTAGTAGAGCTTAGTTTAGAGGTGGGGACATAGTGAAAGTGATCCTTCATATCACATGGATATAGGTAATGATGTTTTGTTGTATTTTGGTTTTGGTTAATGTTGTAAACTCTTTATTAACACTTCATCTCCATATCCCATTCATTTATTATTTGTATGACCCCTCTCTTGGTTATGTAATGGATGGTTCTTGGTTTTTCACATGTGGTTATTATTATTTCTTTTAGGTTTTATTTATATCATGTAAAACTAATGAATTTTTGGTTTGGCTATACTTTTTTGAGTGTATTACTCACCAAATTATGATGAGGTCATGTCAAGTTCTTGGTTGGGACCTGCTTGATGGATTTATTAGAAAAATTATTCTAAGGGTATGTTTTTTATTCCCAGACACTAATTTCTAACTCATGGGAATCAAAAATTCCCTTTGGGAATTTCCACAAAATGGCTCAGGTGCCTAGGTCATGGGTATCCTAGATTGGTTTATGAAAAAAAATATTATCTAATCCCGTTTTTTATTTATGATATTTGGGATGTTATGGTAGATAGGAGGTAGGATTGTTGAAATTATCGATGTAGGTATAAAGGGGTGTCTGGAAAACACTTTTAGTATCATGCCTTAAGTTGTAAGATATTTTGGGGGTGTAAGGTTTTGGATTTTTTTCAGACCCATGAGTCACAAAAGGTTTTTCCCAGCCAAGGTATATGGGTTACAGATTGTGTACTTAGACCATGAATCTTGGGAAATAATTGGTTGTTTTGTTTTTATTTTACACTATTTCCCTATGGTTTATAATACTTACCTTGTTTTTATAAAATTTTTGCGGTTAGAATTAATATTAATTTTTGGAATTAATGATTTATTTCTTTTTTGTTTGACTTCATGTTGTATCATTCCTCTTCAAGTACCCCCATTTAACCATATGGAGGAAGGTGTAGATGATTTTCCATGAGAATATCTCTATGTATACCATAATATTATCAAGGCACTGGTGTGAGCGATTACAGGCTTGAATCAAGGATCAATCCCTAGCTCTACTAAAGCTAAAGTGGTAGGTCCAATTTTGAGTTAGGATAAATATTGGTCTTAGGAGTTTCTTCTCTATAAGCCTCTATCCTTTCTAGGAAGAAATAATCCTCAAGTGACAGAGTATTTTCTAGATATTCTTTCATGCTTGAAGGTCCCAGTAAGAAATGGTGGGAGTCAGTTATTCAAGCTGATCAGTATGAGAACTCTGAGTGTAAATACTTCAATGTGATGTTCACTCATAAATTCTACCATGATATAATGGTTTTGAATAAGTCTAGGGAGTTTGTGGCCTCTATAAAGGCAATTGAATGGCCATTAAGTATACTAACGGATCACTAATCTTATTCATTTTTTTCCTAATATAACCTCTAATGAATAATTGAACGAATGATATTTTGATATGGGTCTTCAACCAGAAATCAATCCTAGTTATTCCTCTTAAATATCCCCACTTATGTGAAGGTAGTGGACCAAGCCTTGAGGGTTGAGATAGATCAATTTGGGATGTTAATGAAGGTTAATGTTCCTTCTTTTCCTAGTGAAAGTGGAGAAAATTTTTGTAAAAAGAATAGGAAGTGGGATGAACCTTGAAAGGGGATTGAAAATTGTTCTAGGCACCCATCCCAGTTTGTAGGATTAGCAACCTCAGGTAGTGGATATCTTATCTATTATCAATTTGAAAATGTTGTACATACAAGATCTCCATGAAAAGTGGCCCATGTGGCTTGTCACACCCATGGGATTTTAGGCCATTTATATTGATTTTATAAATCCAAACCCTCTCCTCGAAGTGGTGCAATATATTCTTCTCCTATAAGATATATAGTTCATTATAATTCCTCCGAGGTAGTTGGACCTCAATATCATGGTCGTAGAGGTAAGAGTGGTTCATCATATGGGAAAATTCAGTTGAGGGTCAAACACTAGGCTAGTGGTGTTTATTGGGAGAAGGTGGGCATAAATTATTAGTTTGCAGAATTTAAACCACCAGATATAGGAAGATAAATCCACAAGAAGTTAATATCCAGTAGAATTATCAAGCAGAGGCACACCACACCTCCCTTAATAAATTCTACTAAATAATTCTTACAAAAGTAAAAACTATAAGAACCCATATCTTCATTTCAAGTATGGATCTTAATTTTGGGTTTTTTTTAGGAAAAATGAAGAATTTAGAAATTTTCTAAGTACACGCCATGTACTCTTGAGTACACACCGTGTACCCAGTTGCCACAGGTAGCCGTGTACTGGTCGTGTAATGGCCGAGTACATGGTCGTGTGGGTGACCTGGAAGACCACCTAAAGCGGGGGCTAGTTGAGGCTAGTATATGGTGTTTACATTAAATGGATAATTTGTTTAATTTTGTTTTTAATTTATGAGTTAGAGAAGGGTCTTGTCTTATCTCCAGAATACTCTTCTTATAACCTTGTTTTTTCCAAGAGTGATCGGGAGTGACGATCAAAGATTGAGCCTCCATTTCTTAGTCAAAGGTCCGATTCGAACTTTGGTGGGTGCATTGGAATCCCACCAGTGAGTTCTTCCTTATTATTGATTATATATTCCTGATTTCTCTTCTCTCTTGATTTATTAAAGGTCGAACATTTTTTACCTTTTTGTAGATTTATGATGTTCTAGGCCGATTCAAGGGATGAAATTCGAGAGTGTTCTTCATACAACGTCGAGGTAGGTGGTATGTGCCTTTATTTGGTTTTCCTTGGTTTACATATGCTAAAATTTTCAAATACTCTTGTTTAGGATATTGAGTGTTTTGGAACATAACCTTTTTTAATGACTTATATGGTTTTTTTGATTGATAAAGGGTTATTGATTATGCATAAGGTTTATTAGATTGATTGTGGATGTGTTTCTCATGTTTGATTGGTTATGGTTGTTGGGTCTAAGAAGCATGTTAGGCTGATTTTTTTCATGCCTAGGGTTATTGGGATGGAGTTTTTGTTTATTAAGATGCATGTGATTATCATTGTGAAAGTATGTCCAAGGGGAATTGATTGTGAGAGCTTCCTAAGGTAGGGTCATTTAATTTTGAATTTTTGTTATGATTGACCAGAGGTATTGACTGTGAGAGCTGTCGTGGGGTCATTTAACAGAGGGGTTAGAGTGTGAAAGCTACCCAGAGGTTCATTATTAAATTAATGTTGAACCATAGGGCATTTACTATGAGAGATGTTAGGGGTCATTATATTGTATTGTTGTTATGCAGACCATGGGGGTATTGACCGTGAGAGCTACCCAGGAGGTCGGATGTAAATGGTTAGTGTCATGTGGAACCAAAGGGGTTAGACTGTGTGAGCTTTCCCAGAGGGTCATAGTTTTTATTGAATTGATGATATGTGAAACTATAGGGTATTGGACTATGAGAACCTTCCTAGAGGGTTGCTTGTGAATAATTGAATGATTGTGACGAGTCTTCTAAGCCAAAGCACAATCTTGGACTCAGTCTTACTTGGTTGTTTAGATGATATTTTGCTACGTCTACTGTTATTATTATACAGGGGCATACAGATCTTAGGCTAGATCCCGAGGTTTCATTATTAAATGGACTGAATAATTAATAAATGTAAATGAATGTAATTGAAAACTTTAGGATTGTTTAATTTTGAGTACTTTCTAGTTTATTGCTTCATTTATTCATATTACCTACTATATATATTCACTGACAGTTAGGCATAGATATTTTGGTGGTTGCCTACTGGGATTTGTATTACACCTTTTTTGGGTCATGTTTTTTGGGCCCAAATATATTATATGGTTGTAGGTATAGATAAGGTCAAGTACCCTTCTACTTCAGGTACTTGATTGATGTTGGAGCTGGAGAGCATGGGACCAAGTTGAGGCTTGATATGCTGTTGGAGTTTACTTTTTTCTATATTGTGGTTTCAATATTGTATTTCCAGCATTGTGACTTGTTTGTATGATTTCCTAGATACATGTGACATGCATCATTTATTTATATATGTTGCAGTTTTGTATACTATCGGTCTTCCACTATTTATTTCTATTGTATGGTATTACTTCTTTCCGCTATTGATTATTATTGTTTATTTTTCTATGTATACTATACCAATTAGGGAATAGTTTCCCCACTATCAGACCTTGGCCCTCTCTAATAGTCGACAACCTCTAGCTTTTGGGGAAATGTGCTTGAGGTTATGTGACCAACCGGGTTCGGGGCACCTTTGGGCAGCACCCAAAACCGGGACATTACAAAGTGGTATCATAGGGAGTTTCTTTTCTACTTTGTCTTACTGTTTGAAGCTTATAGACATGTATAGAAAGGAATAAGTAGTTGGTAATAATTTATGCCCGGGAGTAGCTAACCCGTGTATAGGGAAAAGACAATTTACCTCGAATATTGCAATTTTCTGGTTTTTCAATTGTTACAGTTGATTTGATTTCACTGTTAGGTGATTCACTTGTATTGTGTTGTTATCATTGATATTATTCTTGTTCTATTTCTGTTGCAACCCAGTGATATGAGGGTATTCCATCCCATTCATCATATAGGCACTTTATAGATATCACATGTCATGTATTCTTGTCATGCCATTTAGGGTGCATTACAAATTGCATGATGTTGTGATAGTCGTTGTGATAAATATGCATGATGTTGTGATAGATGTCAAGATAGAATACCTACTATTTTGATAGGTTATTGGAATATGTAAAGTTTCATTTGGATGGATGCCAAACTTTGGTCCCTGAGGTGTTATGGGCCCTCTTGAATCAAAATTTGGTGGATCATGTTTGAACTTTAATTGAATTTTGTCAAGTTATGATATGAATAAGTATGCCAAACTTTGATTCATGGAATTATGGGCTATCACGGGTCAGAATTTGTCATGCCTTGGACAAAATTTAAAGTTTTTTAGCATCTTGGAGAAGTTTCATAGGCCTACTATCCAGAAACCCAAACAACACGGCATGTGGTGTTATGACCACACGCCATGTGTTCTTCTGATCTGAAATAAAAAAAAATTATTAAGTACATTCCTTGTAGTCTTTAACCATGTGACTGACTATGTGATTAGAGACGTGGGGTTGGGAAACTTTTGGTAGAATACGTTGTGTCTGGATTGTACACGCTGCGTTGTAAGAACCGTGTATCTGGCCATGTGACCAACAACACGGGTGGATTAAACTTAGGTTGTACACTCCGTTTCCTATTCTTGCATGACGTGTAGAGTCGACCATGTGACTAATGACACAGGTGGTTAGAACTTAACTAGTACATGTCATGTCTAGGGTGAACATGCCGTGTAGTGTTACCCAGGAGAGAATTGTGTGGTTCAAGTTGTGTAAAAGAACTTGGGCAGGAAGGAAAATTCAAGTACACACCGTATCTCAAGAAAAACACACCATGTGTAAGGGTGTTACATGACCAGGTTTGGAAAAGGTACACACCATGTCAAAATCTTAAGGGAACACACTTTGTAGAGTTTATACACATCGTGTAACTATGTTTTGTAAATCTTTAATGTTTTCCTTCTCATGTTCCTTTCTTGCACTACTAAGTTACTGTTCTTGATAATCTTCTAAGGTGTGCGCTTGACCTTACAGAGTCATGCCACAGAGACGTCCTCCGGTTGTACTCCTGGTACAGGGTGATGATCAGATACCGGAAATAATAGACCAGGGACTACCAACAGATTCTCCTATCATTCCTTTCTTAGCACCATCTTTTATACTGGATGCAGGTAATGATGCACAGTTCATTGAAGGATTTTTGAGGATGTTACAGACCTTTTAGGGAGCACTGCATCCTGCCCCGTCTTTGGTAGAGCTGACGTGGGTGTTCTAAAAGCAACATCCTCCCACTTTTTTAGAGGATGGAGGACCTCAGGCTATAGATTCATGGTTGGAGGTCATTCTTTCTATCTTTGAGCATCTGGAGATTACTTTGGAGAGTAGGGTAAATCTCGCGATGTACATTCTATGTGATTCCTCCAAAATATGGTGGGATGTTATCTCATAGGTAGGACTTCATCAGAATATGTCTTGGGAAGAGTTTAAGAGGAAATTCTATGATTACTTCTACCCAGAGACATTGAGGGATGATCAAGCCCAAGAGTTCATGCATTTGGAGCAGGGCGCTCTTTCAGTGATGGAGTACTCTTCTCCTTTTATAGAGATTCTATGCTTCGCACTTGTTCTGGGAGGTGATGAGTTATCTTTGGGTATGCGTTTTGAGGATGGTCTCAGTTATGACATCTGATAATAGGTGAATGTATTTAGGCTGACTACAGTGATGGATATAGTGAACTAGGCAGTGATTAATGAGCATAATCTGAGGGAGTTGGGAGATTTGAGCCCGGTCGGTTCAGTATCTAGAGCGGTACTCCTTCAATAGATACCAGAAAGCGCCACAGGGAGCTTTCACGTGATGTTTCTTCAGGTAGACAGGTGGTATGCTACCAGTACAAGAAGAGTGGGAATATGAGACCACATTTCCTGATGGACCTATTTGAGTGTCGATCTTGTGGCAAGATGGGTCATCTTCAGCATTTTTGCCAGTTTTTCATACTAGCAGCGAGCGATAGGGGATCAGTTATAACTCTACGTTTAGGAGAAGGACCACTAGTTTCTCATCAGTTAGGGAACTGTAGTTTGTCTAGTCGTTCAGGCTGAGGAGGAGGTTGTGGTCGAGGTATCCAGTCAATAGGCTTTTAGCGATAGCAGGGTGGATCAGCTCAGGGTAGTCAGGTAGGGTCACTGGGCTGCGGTACAGGTCATACTTTTACAGTGGAGAATAACCAGTAGGAGCATTATCTCAGACCCTCTACGGTTAGAGGTATGATTCTATTTGTCTCGGTTTTAGCTTCTGATCTTTTTGATACAGGGGATTCCCATAGTTTCATATCTATTGTTGTTTTGGAGAGATTTGGGCTCTGTATCTTTACTTCTGAGGATGTTATGATGCTAGACACTCTGTTGGGGATTAGGATGGCTAGTGTACGTCAGTGCAAGGAGTACCCTCTTGAGGTTGGTGGGTGTCACTTCTTATGGGACATTTATGTATTAGAGATGACAGGCTTCGATGTCATTCTCGGAATGGATTGGTTGTTCTCTTTCCGGGCCTTTTTTGACTAATATCGATGCAGGGTGAGTTTCACATCACTAGAGGGTGGGTCTTTTCTACAAAAGGGTGAACGGGATGTTCATGTGAGCAGAGATAGACCCGAGCATCATGGGTTGGGAGGAATTATAGACCAGATTGCTAGTTTATATATGGATTACAAGGGGAATATACTGACTTTCCTCTAATGGTGGATCATTTCAGGGATGTATTTCTAGATGAATTTTCAGGTTTACCTTAGGAGCGAGAGGTATATTTCTCTATTGAGCTTGTGCCAGGAGTGGCACCGTTGTCCATTACTCCTTATAGGATGGATGCACCAGAGTTACAAGAGCTCAAGAAACAGTTACAGGAGTTGCAGGAAAAGGGTTTCATCCGACCCAGTACTTCTCCTTGAGGTTTTTTTATCCTTTTTACGAAAAAGGCAGACGGTACCCTTATACTTTGTGTGGATTATCGAAAGCTGAACCAGTTGATGATCAAGAACCGATATCCCTTACTGAGGATTCATGATCTCTTTGATCAGATTCGAGGATCCCAGGTGTTATTTAAGATTGACTTGAGATTTGGTTATCATCAGTTGTGTGTTATACCATTAGATATACCTATTAGATCCTTTCGGGGTAGGTATAGTCTATAAGAGTATGTGGTTATGCCATTCGGTCTCACAAATGTGCCAGCAGTTTTCATGGCACTGATGAACCGAGTGTTCCATCCTTTCTTGGATTATTTTGCGGTAGTCTTTGTGGACGATATCTTGGTGTAATCTCACACTTGACATGACCATGCCACCTATCTTGTGATCGATTTGAGTATACTGAGAGGGCATCAATTGTAGGCTAAGCTCTCAAAAATCCACTTTTCGATGGACCAAATTCACTTCTTGGGTCATGTTATCTCAAAGACAGGAGTATCAGTAGACCCATATAAAGTAAGAGCAGCAGTTTCCTGGGAGAATCTGAAGAATGTCTTTGAGGTACGGAGTTTTCTGGGGCTTTCTGGTTACTATAGATACTTTATACATGACTTTTCACACTTAGCAGCGCCACTGAAGGGTCTGACTAAGAAGGGTGCGAAGTACTTATGGACAGAATCCTGCGATTCAGCATTTCAGGAGCTGAAGGGGAGGTTGATTTCAGCACTGATACTGATTTTTCTAAATCTAGGAAAGAGTTACATTGTTTACTATGATGCATTAGGTATTGGGCTAGGAGTAATGCATATGTAGGGGGATGGAGTTGTTGTGTACGGGTCTCAGTAGTTGAGGCCACATGAGAGGAACTACCCGATGCACGATCTCAAAATAGCTGCAGTTGTGCATGCTTTGCGCGGTTGGTGACATTATCTTTTGGGAGAGCATTTTGTGGTGTTCACTTACCACAAAAGGCTCAATTATATATTTACTCAGCGTGATATGAATTTGAGACAGCAAAGGTGGGTTGAGTACCTTCAATCTTTTGACTTTGAGCTTCCCTACATGCTTGGTAAAGGTAACACAGTGGTTGATGCGTTGAGTAGGAGGACTCAGATACATGCAGTTCAGGAGGCCAGCAGTGAGTGGAAGCTTATGGATATTTTCTCTGAGATGCATTTAGAGGTTCATGAAAAACAAGGGAAGATATTTCTTTCTTCTATAGTTGTTACCTCTACTCTTCTGGATCGAGTGCGAATAAGGTAGCTATCATATTCTGAAGGTCTGGTCCTACAGGAGAGTGTGTCAGGAGAGGGCCCTACTCCTGGGTGGACCATAGGTGATGATGAGATCTTGCATTTTCATGGGTGTGTATGGATGTCAGCAGACATACGTGAGGAGCTATTGTGGGATTTTCATTCCTCAGTTTGGGCAGTTCATCCTGGTGTCACCAAGATGTATTGAGATCTACACCATCAATATTGGTGGTTAGGTATGAAGATGGATGTAGCTGGTTTTGTTATGAGATGTTCCACCTGTCAGTAGGTGAAGGTGGAGCATCAGTGACCAGTAGGGCTTTTATAGTAGCTACCCATTCCCAAGTGGAAGTGGAATGATGTCGCGATGGATTTCATGACAGGTTTACCGAGGTCTCCTTGAGGGAATGATGTGGTTTGGGTTGTTATGGACAGGCTCACGAAGGTTTCACACTTCTTTCCGATCAAGGAAACCTTCAGTGTTGATGAGCTTGGAAGGTTGTACATCCGAGAGATTTTACATTTTCATGGGGTTCTGTAGTCTATCATTTCAAATAGGGACGCCCATTTTACTTCTCATTTCCGGCAGGGACTACAGAGGGTTTTGGGTACATAGGTACTTCTGAATACAGCTTACCATCCCCAGACAGATGGCCAGTCTGAGAACACGATTCAGGTTTTGGCAGACATGTTATGGGCATGCGTCCTAGATTATGGGGGTTCTTGGGAGAGACACATACCCCTAGTGGAGTTTTCCTAAAATAAAAGTTTTTAGGAGACGATTCAGATGTCACCTTGTGAGGCTTTGTATGGTAGGTCATGTTGATCACCCCTACGTTGGCTGGAGGCAGGAGAGGCAGCTATGCTGGGACCTCGTCTTGTCCAGGAGACCACTGAGCTAGTGGAGTTGATTCAGAAGAGGATGGATACAGACCTAAACCATCGTTTAAGCTGGTCAAAGTTTAAAATTTATATTCCTACTAACTACTGTATATGTGGCGAGCAAGGTCGAACCCACAGGGATGGCAATTCCGACAACTATTCTTCTAAAAACCTTCTAAAACTCCAATGTTGTCTCCAGTGGAGTGGATTTCCTATTTTTTAAAAATTCTACTTTTTTACTTTTTACCAAGTAGTAGAGTGAAAGAATATTTCAAAACTGGTATCTAAACTAAATTGAGGCTAGAAACTGTTGAAAACATGGAGACACGGAGATATAGTACGCTGATAAATGAAAAATCTATTAAAACGCTTAGGGAAAAATCTTTATTCTAATGGTTTTAAAGGTATTCTGATTCACTTAAAGGTATCGTAGAGTGCCACCATAAAAATATGAACTACCTCTGTTTCTAGGAGTTAAGTCAAACTAGTCAATCTATTTTAGAGTCCATCATTCCAAAATAAATCAACTGTGAACAGTTTGAAAAATGAAAATAAGACAAACTCACCGTAAGTCATGTAGTCTTAAGAATTTATTATCTTTTAAAATATGTATTCACAATCAATCTCTACAAATGATTGTGAAATTTTGAAATTAAATTTTGGTGGAACAATGCAATTGAATGAATTCATTATTGATCTCGCTGATCAATACCGAATACATCTATAGATGAAGTGAAAAAGAACATTTACAGATAACCAGTGGAACTTCAAATTATCCCCGAGCTAAATATTTAGCTAGAAAACAAGTATATTATCATTACAGTAATTGAAACATACTAGAACAAAGTACAAAACTAGATTAAAGATGGAAGATAAACTCTCGAGATGATTCTCTGCTCTCGAACTCCTCCAGCTCCAGGAAGAGGTTCCAGAGTCGCCCTCCGAACTCCCTATGCTCCTGATGAGAGAGAAGCTCTCGAATCTCCAATGGTGCCCTCTCGAATCAACGTGTTGTCTCCAATGAATGCCACCCCCTTTTTTTAATCAGTTGATTGCTCTTCTCTTTAAGTAGCCACTGTCTTCTACTGCTTATCACCGCTCGGTTTTCAACGATTTAAAGAGTTCTTCATGTACGCACCGCACACGTGCATTTTTCCATCACTGACACGTCGCACTATTTTTCCTCAGGTAACTAACTCCGAATGAGTTAGTTAAGTGTACTTGGATGATTTCCTGTTTCTTGAATGAACCTGCATAATTATAACAAAAGAATAGATAAATGAAAATGCAAAGTAAAATAATTATTCTTTTAATTTAATATTATATTACTTGTTAAAAAGTCAACTGAAGTTAATTAATTTGATAATTATTATTTACTTAATTGCATAATATTATAATGATAATTAATTAATTATTAAATCTTTAACTTAAATAAATAATTAAGCTTTAAATTTAATATTATTATTAAGTTATTAAATTAGTGTAAGTATTAAAAATAACTAGTTAGTATAACTTAATTAGATTATTAAATAAGATTCAAATAAATTACATTATTAATTTAATTATTATATTTATTCTATTGAAATTAAATTAAAATGCTAATATATTTATATTAATTAATATTTAACTTTATTTATAAATTATTATTGTTTATAATTTAATTTTATAAAATCATATTAGTTTGTCTAATATTTTATTTTATAACTTATCTATTTATCAATGTTACACTAGTTTTTAAATTTTCATATATTATATTATATTTTTTTTAATTAATTAGTTATTATATTTTTTTTTACTTTTATCTTTTATTTTATTTTATTTTTTAAAAATCACTTCTTCCTCCCCCAAAATCGGCGCTACATAGGGAGGATTCCTTCTCCGGGAAGCTGGTCCACGGCCTGCTCCATTTTCCTCTGGGTTCGGCTCCTCCTCTCGAACAGCGACCTCGGCTACAGCTCCTCCTCCTCGAACAGCGCCGGACCCTGCTCCTCATGCCAGCGGCGCAACTCCAACTTTGGCCTGGTGTGCAGCGAGACTCCAGGCGGTGGCTTCAGCTCCTCGCAGCGGCAGACTCTCCCTTGCTCGGCTCTGGCGTGGCCCTCATGCTTGGCGACGATACTCCTCAACTCAAACAGATGGCGGCTCCCTAATTTGTCCGTCCTTGCTATGGAGGAAGCTCCTCCCTGCAGCGAACCGCGAGTCGGTGGTGGGTTGAGGTGCGTCTCAGCTCCCAGATCTCATCTTCTAGCACAAAAGCAGATCCCTCAAATTCAAGTGAAGGCTTAGCTTCTCCTCGCGGCGATGGGAAAGATCGTCTTCAAACAGCTGCTGCTACGAAGGTGCAAAACTGGTTCGAATAGTTCTGTTTCTTCATTGTGATAATTCTGAATCCGGGTTGGAATGTGTGAATTTGATTTCGTGCGTGGATGTGTTCTCTTGATTGAAATACTGGTTGGAATTTGGTTTGTGAGTACGATGGAGGCGAGGCAGAAGAGGTGTGGTGGCGTTGGTACAAGGATGTGTCGGTGTGAAGAAAAGTGGAGAGCAGGGGAGGCTGGGATGCTGTCGGTCTCACCGAAAGGAGGAAGGATAGAGGGTGAGAAAAAAAATGAAATAACGGTGAGGTGCAGGAGATAAAGTAGGGGAGAGCACAGGGTCACCGTTACGCAAATTATATCAAAGTTACCTGTACTTAAAGTCACTGATAAAAAGAAAATAAAAAGGGTCAGAGAAAAAATAAGGTTACGGATAGACCAAAAATAAAAGACGACTAATACACTGCATCAAAGGTCACCGTTGGGCTAAAAAGTCACCCGTATAAAAGACACCAATACTAAAAAGAAAATGTCACCGTTGCAGTTAAAGGTTACCGATACAAATAAAATAAGAGGCTCACCGATAGAATAAAGATAAAGAACTAACGGTGACCTTCTAAAATTAAAAACGCAAGAATTGAACTTAAAATTAAAACTTAATTAAACTAAATAAAAATATTGAAAATAATTAACCGGTTAAAACCATAACATCAAAAATAAAATGATTGAAAATTGAAAGTTATAAGAAGACAAAACATTAAAAACAGAATAATTAATAAAATTTAAACTTTAGAGTTAATAAAAGTTATTAATTGATAACATTTAGATTAAGAACTAGATATTTGATAAACTAAACTGATAAAAGGTTTAAACTAAAAAAACTATATAAAATAATTACAGGGTAAAAGGTGAGTGAAAAAGAATAACAGCAGTAACCAAATAGGTCACCGCTGGCTCTTGTCTGCCTCACCGGTAGACTAAAAACAAAATTTAGTGGCTTAATAATTTAACTGTATTCTTAGAATTAAATAATTAAAGTGTTAAAACTCTAAATTAATCAATTAAATAACTAAGTGAATACTTAAAGTTAAAAGTGGACTATTTTATTTAATTTAAACTAAAATTCTTATCTTGATTAATTAGCAGGATGGCTAAACATATTAATAAATAAAGTTAAAATATCTTAATGAATCCATATTTAAGAATAAAATATTAAAATAAAGTCTAAATAGTAATACAATGATTAAATAGTTGTTTATAAAAAAATGTTAATTTACTAAAAATTCAAGCAGATTTTAATTAACCAAACTAATTAAGAAATAATTAAATTAGAAAAGTAAAGTAAGAATAAAATTATTATTTTAAAGACTAAAAATACATAATTAATTATAAAAATTGATTAATTAACAAATTTTATTATAAAAATTCAAAAGTACAATTATTTAGTATAAAGTGATTACATAATTAATTAAATCATTAAAAATTAAGTAAAAATATGTGGCAAAACTATGCAAAAATAGAGCCGCATCAAAAAATTATGCTTGTAGAAAATTCTGCTACATGTATTTTGAGGGAAATTGACAAATATTTTCAGAGAAGTACTCAACTCATAATTTTTTCATTTATTATTCTACTCCTTAATTCTTTAGGGAAATAATCCGATGCATGTCTTGCTTGCTCGAAAAATTATGCTTGTAGAAAATTCTGCTACATGTGTACTCAAATTTCTGTTGCATGGATTGAACTGTATAAAATTCCGCTGCATGCCTTGCTACTGAAATATAAAAAATTCTTCATATGTTTTAAATTTTTCTTGTATTGGAATGAAAGTCTGCTTGTATAAAAATTTGCATGTGCCTATTTCATTGAGCTGAAATTCATTGTTCATTAAATCTTCACTGATACAAACTAAGTGTGGGGGGTACATGCTTGCTGGTTGTTGTGTTTTTCATTAAAATTGTTTTTCTAAGGGGTGTTATCATGCATTTTTCTAAAAGTGTTTTTATGTATTTTTAATGTCTTTTTTACCAATTTTGACTTTTACTACATGGTATGTAAGAAATCTTTCTTTTACGAGGTACTTTTTGACTTTTCTGGAAAAAAGTACGAAAAGAATGTTTTTTAACTTATACGACATGAATGGATTTTTAAAACATTATTTTCAAGAAGCTTCCTTTACAAGTTTTCAAGTTTATTTTTAATCAAATTCTTTTAGTTTAGAATTGTATGACATGTTAAGAAAGGAAAAGTGTTTTTGACGTAAAAAAGATATTTTCCTCAAGAATGGAGTTCAAGTGTTTTATCAAAATTATTTTCCATCTAAGATAATAAAGGGTTCTGTTTCTATCTCTATTATTACATTGATTTGATTATGTTGTGATGGAATTATTTTTATGAATTCCTTTATCTTATATGAATTGTTTTATGATGTCACGATGTTTAAGAATCCCATTTTTATTACATAGGTTATGCTATGATGTATGGTTTATGATTTTGTGGCACACATAAGAATGGTATCATTATGAGATGGGTGATACCTATATCTCCCTCCAATGCATTGGGTAAAGATTTTATATCTCATGAGATAAACATGGCTGGAACGACAGGTTAAACCGGTTCAGTGAAACAGGACTGAAACGAGGAATGAACTCGGTTCAGAAATGGACTTTGTCCACTAAGATAGTCTTGGCAATGAGTCTTGACTAATAAGAAATGATTCTCTATGATTATGTGTGTATGCCACAAAGCTTCATGTTTTAAGTTATGATTATTGTGATTACATTTCACTACCATGATTTATCCCATGTTATGAAATTTTGATCTCTTTTGCAGGGTAAGATTTCCAAAATGTTATATTCTTATGAATATGATGTGATTGATATTTCTTTTGTTTACCCTTACTGAGAATTTGAGCTCACCCTTTTTATGTTTTATTTTCCCCTAGGATTAAAAGAAAGGTTTTAGTTAAGGAAACAAAAAGTTGAAGATCTTTATGGGAGATGTTGAAGATCTTTCACCACGATTAGAAGATTACGTTCCAAGTTTCCAAAGTCACTAAACTATTACGGTCCTTGTGTGTCTGTTTTTGTTATGTATTATGTATTCCGCAAAAGTAATGTAATATCTATGTACGTCAAGCTTCGGGTCTCTACAGTTGGTATCAGAGGAAAGGTTTAGTCAACCTTTGGAAACTAGGATGCGAGAACTTTAGTGAGATCCCTAGAGATATTTCTAAGGTATGTCTAGGGATGTCCCTAAGGTTATGTATAAGTATAGGTTATAGTCCTAGAATTACGGTAACTATCTTAGAATTAAACCTAAGATGTTAGATATTGAGGGTACTCCCCCTTTATTATGTTGTTTTCCCTAGCATGATTTTTGCCTCTCACACTATTCTTTTTGGGTTTTAGAAGATGGCTGGAACCCGAAAGAACCGTGTTGATCAATGCAATGGACAATGCAATGATTGTCCTCCTAAACAAACAAATGTTATGGGAGATGGAGTGAAAAATCTTATTGCTATACTTACACAAGCTATGAATCATTCTGGACTTCCAAATGAGCAGAGAAGGGAGCAATATTCTATTGAGTCCTTCATGAGGCAACGTCCACCTTCTTTCAGTGGGTCTTCTGATCTACTTGTTGCTGAACAATGGATCAGTACCACTGAAAAGATATTTTCAGTTCTTCAATGTTCTGAACATGATAAAGTCATCTTAGCAGTATATCTTTTGGAAGGTGAAGCTGATCAATGGTGGAATCTTATCAAGAATACGAGGCCAAGAGATGAAATTGAGTCCATGGAATGGGACGATTTCAAGAACTTATTTTTCAATAAGTACTTCCCTCGTATTCTTCGAACAAAGATGGAGAAGGAGTTTCTTGAACTAAAGCAAAAGGATGATGAATCTGTTGGTATATACGAAGCGAATTTTACAAGGCTTGAAAGGTATGCATCTGGCTTTATCATCCAACCTGAAAGTAAAGTTGATCGATTCTTCAGTGGCTTAAAACCAAATCTTTGAAGGGAATTAGCTATAAGAGACTTCAGTAGCTATGAAGAAATTGTGCGTTGTGCTATCAAGGTAGAAATGGAAGTTGGTGTTACTTATCCATCTCATAGTTTTGACAAGAAATGAAAGATAGAGTTCAAGAAGAAATCTCAGAATAATGGTGAAAAGAAGATGAATGTTTCCTTATGCTCAAAGTGTGGAAAGAAGCATGGTGGAGATTGTCTTAGAGGGACTAGAAAACGTTTTAAGTGTGGAAAAGAAGTTCATCGAGTAGCTGAGTGTCGAAGTAATGGAAAAAGGGTTGCTAATGGTGTGAATAAAGAAAAGACTGCAGAGAACTCACCACCAACACTTCAATGCTTCAAGTGCAATGAAATTGGGCATTATGCTAATCAATGCCCTAATCCAAGGGTTAATGATGATCGACATGAGAAACCAATTAAGGAAAAGGACAAAGGGAAGTCACATGTGATCACTATTGGCGATGTTGAATATGACAATGATGTGGTGTAATGATTAAGTGTTTATGTAATAATGTTGTGTATAGTATCATGGAATATTGGAATATTTATGTATTGGTCTATTGTGGTTTTCAATAATTTTATGGTACCGGTAACCATGGAAAGTGATTGAGATATTTTTGGACAGAAGATGATATGCGCATAATGAAGGGATAAAGAGAAAATGAAATGTTTGAAAGTATTCATGAGCTCATGACTGATATAAGGAAATAGTTATATCATGGTTTGAGGTTTTGGTATGTGGAAAAAGTTAACTTTTGACAACACTCATGTTTTCACTAAGATTCAATGGGTATTCATTTTTCAAGAGAATACATGATTAAGGCCTTCGAATGTTTGGAATGTGACCAACAAGACATATCTCATGATATATGTGGATCAACGATGGTATTAACATGCTTGTTATATGAACTCTTTGGTAATCGTTTTCACTATAATATGAGAATAGACTACAATATTATGGATAAGCCTAAAGATTGGAATGAACTATGTTGGACATAAGTTAGTATTGTTTAAGGATAGAATTTTTTTCGATATTATTGATGGGATGTTATAGTAATGTAGTTTTAGAAAAAGGATAACCTGCAGGACGGACGACAGCCCATCGCGTCGGACAAGGCTGTGGGAATCGAACCCACAACCGAAATACGACTGGCCTTTATCGCCTACCACTGGCCTACAGGAAGTCTCTGGTTAGTAGAAACTAGTTTTATTTTATTAAGCGGTATGCTATATTAAGTATAAGTTCATTTTTGGAACCATATACGATTAATCTAACCATAAGATGGACTTATAACTTTTGCTAACCTTTTGTTTGAAACAGATGGAATGACCCATCATTCTATCACATGATCTGCTAACACATCACGAATAACAAATTCAACTTCATTTCTTTAAGGGATGAAGTGGAAATTGTTCAATTCACGAACAACAGTGAGATTGTACCAAAATCATGTAAGTATTTCTTTTAATTCATCAACTTTAGGGCAATGATCTTGAAAACCAAAAATGTTGTCATAGTTCCCTTATATCCGATGAATCAGATGGTACCTTAGATCATCAAAAATCCATGGCTTTGTGATTGTTGGCTTTTTCATAGCCATGTTCTCTACCACTCTCCATCAGAACTTGATGGTAAGATTTTTCTTCCATATCCATATTTTCACCTATGTTCTCCTACGTGAAAACCCAGTGATGAGTTAATTTGGATAACCGTTATGTTTCATACTTTAGTTTTTAAAACCAAGTTTTGGTATTACTTTTTACGATGTGAGTTTCTATTAAAGAAACTTTCGAGTAGTAAACCATTTATAACCCTGACAAATTTCGAGGGTGAAATTCATTTTAAGGGGGGTAGAATGTAACACCCCTAGATTTTATGAAAAATATTATTTTTAATTTCATTAATGTCTTGTGTTGTACGCTACACCAAAAGGAGCTTGAACAACACACATCCCTGACTTGGCTTGCATTACACGCAATAAAGACCTTCCTCGATAGCGTGTGTAGTACGCAATACCGAGTTTCACTAAACAAGATATTATTATAATATTATTATGAACTAGCCGTTATGAATAGTAATACCCACTTTTTGAAATTTTATAAATTTTATCTTTCAAAATGGACTTCATTTTTGGATTCGGAATATCGAAATTAGCTTAGGGTGAAATTTTGGTACTTTTCGGATAACTTTCATATTCTGATGAATAGTGAAAATTACTAAATTTTAGTTAAAAACAACTTTTTTAATCAAAATAATTAATAGTGATAAATTAATACAAGAATTTACACTATTCATAGTCACAAGAATTGACACTATTCATAGTCTTGATTCACACATCTTCTTGTGCCGTTTCAGGATCCATTGAATAGTGTCACAAGAATTGACACTATTTTTTCTCATGTTCTTCACACAACTTCCAAATTTCAGAAAAAATCAACATCATTATCATATATGCCTTTTGACATTTTAAAATCATGTATTTTAACATACATAGAAGTGATAATAGAATATATTCTAGTAAAATAATTAGCGCTAATTTTTTCCCTTTTTATGCTTAATGACATAAGGAAATTTTTCAATGAATTCAATCCATATAAAATTTTTCCTGTTCAACTTTCCTTGTGAGTTTAGAAATTTTAGTCTTTCATGACCCAGATAAATAAAAAATTCCCTTGGCCACAGGTAATATTTCCAATTTTCTAAAGTTCTTTTGAGGGAAAATAATTCCTTGTTAGAGGTAGAGTAGTTCAATGTAGACCCATTAAGCTTCTTTCTAAAGTAAGAAATAGGCTTAGTGGATTTCATCAAAACAACCCCAATCCCTATTCCAGAGGCATCACATTCAACCTCAAAAACCTTAGAAAATTCAGGATGAATTAAGAGTGGGGAATTGGTCAACTTACCTTTAAGTGTAGAAAATTCATCTTCTTATGATCTTACCCACTTGATGATCAGTCCTTTCTTGAACAACTCATTCAATGGTGAAACAATGGCAAAAAAGTCCCTTATGAACCTCTAGTAGAAGCTCAAAATTTCATGGAATCTACTCACCTCATTAACATTCTTTGGTATTGTCCAGTCCAGAATCTCTTTCTCCTTCTCTCTATAGACTCTCATGACATCATCTCTTATCACAAAACCAAGGAAAACAACACAATTTAAACAAAATGTACATTTTTCTAAGTTTTCAAACAACCTATTTTTCCTAATAATCTCAAAAAAATGTTTGAAATGTTCACGATGTTCATCATGTATCTTAGAATAAACTAGGATTTCATCAAAATAAACAATCAAAAATTTCCAAATGAATGGATTGAAAACATGATTCATTAAGTTCATGAATCTACTTGGGGTGCTATTTATCCCAAAAGGAATAACTATTCATCCATACAACCCAAACCAAGTTTTAAATTCATTTTTCCATTCACATACCTCTTTCATTCTAATTTGATGGTATCCACTCCTTAGGTCAATTTTAGTAAACAATAATGAACCATGGATTTCATCAATCATATCATCCAAATGAGACATGAGATAAAAATATTGTACGGTGATTTTGTTGATAGCTCGATAATCAGTACACATTCTTCACTTAATTTTTTTTGGGAATAAGAATTAATGACACTGCATAAGGACTCAAGATCTCTTGAACAAATACTTTACTTAGAAATTCTTCCACTTGTCATTGGATTTTTCAAGTCTTCATATTATCCCAATAATCCATTAGGAATTTCCTCTAGAAACACATCGCCAAATTCCTGTAAAAGAGACACAACATTAGAAGGCATTGATGGTTTAAGAGAGTTACTGACAAATCATTCTCCCTTGCATAAAAGCAAGAGAGTTTCCTCCCCCTCTAAAGCTCTCTTTATGTCTCTTTTTACGAAAAATAAACTCACTTTTCCCTCAATACTCTTGCTTTCACTCTTGTTTTCAACTATTTTATTTCCCTCATTTCTTTTGATTTTACTCATCACTCCTTTTCCACTCTATTTTTTCACTCTTCATTCTCTCTTTTTTTTTCTGTATTTTCTTTTTCTCTCTTTTCACAGTCTCTATCAATCCTCACTTGTTCTTCATAATCTTGGAAAGGACTCAAGGGTTTAAGTATAACCATCCTCCCATTATACTCAAAAGAATAGTGGTTGGTGTATTCATCATGTGTTACCCTTATATCAAATTGCCAAGACCTTCCTATCAAGCTATAACTAGATTGCATGGTAACAACATCACATATAACCTTATCTTAATACTTCCCAATATAATATGGAACTTGTTCTTACTTGGTCACTTTAACATCCCCCACAATTATTTAACCATCACAATCTATAAGGCATAGGACGTTGGTTGTAGCTAAACTCAATTTATCAACCATCAAACCACTTGATACATTTGTAAAACTACCACCATAAATAACCACACTACATAACTTATCTTTAAAGAGTCATCCAACATGAAATGTGCTCCCTTTTCTCTTGATCATGTTCTCTTTTGTGTTGAGAACTCAAAGAATTCCTTTCCATAAGCATTTCTCCATTCATGGGGCTCTCTATTTCCATATATGAACACTCCTCCAATGGTGGAATTTTATATTTTATTGAGCTATCACTAAGAACATATCCATCATCCAAAATAATAATGGTCCTCTTGTTTGGGAATTGTGAGAAAAAATGTACAAATCCTTGAAATTTAAAACATTTGATATCATGTGATTTGGAAATAACCCCACCCTCCATTTTATCTTTGGAAATCGTAAAGAATGATTTTGGTTTGGGAACCTCCTTTGAATCTATTTTGTGTTCCCTTACATGATCTTGTGGTTTAGAATCATTGAACTTGAAAGAAGATATAGAATCCTTACCATAATATATATATTACATCCTTCTTTCCTTTACTCGTCTCTCTGTTTTAGTAGCCATGTGAAGTAGATCCTCCATATATAAATATTGGTTCATGTCCACTATGTCTCGAATATCATGGTTGGGGTTGTTCACAATCCTTTCCATGGTGGCCTCTCTATCCTAATCAATATCATCTTGAATCATGACTATCTTCATCTATTTTTTATACTCCTCAACAATCATGGATCCTTGTTTCAAACTGTATAACTCGAGGAACAAATCATGATAATAGTGGATAGAAATGAACCTCTTATGCATTACCACTTTCATCTCCTCCAAAGTTCGGATGGGCCTTTATCCACTTCTTTGTTGACTCACTTGTAGTTGGTCCCACCAAATACTATCATATTTGTTGAATTCCATGACCGCCAACTTCACTTTGTTTTCCTCTGAATACTTATGACAACCAAAAACATTCTCTACCTTTTGTTCCCAATCCAGGTAAGTTTTGGGATCATTATTACCTTGGAATGAAGGGATCCTCAACTTTACACCTCCAAGATCGTTGGTTTTCCTCAATGGTGGTTTATTTGTTCAAATTGGCGACTCATCTAAATAAGATAACTCCTTCTTCTGTAATGACCTGCCTCGTTGGTGGTTCTCTTGAATTCAAACGGGATTAAAATTCATCCATAATCATATTCAACCTTTGGAATTATTCTCAAACTACCCTCATGATCATCTTAATGTTCATTTCATTGGTGTTACTCACTTCCACCATTTAGGAATCCTACAATAAAATTTGTATATAACGGAATATGGAACTCACACTCCCTCACGTGTTTACACTCGAAAAATAATATTTCACTCATGTTTCACTCAATTTTGGATTTAAAAAAAATGTAACTATCTTGCCTTTTTCAACACCACTTTCTTCCTATAACATTCTTACCCAATTCCAAAAAAATTATAGGATCATTGGAATTTGGAAATCCTAAACTAAAATTCAAAGATAAAATTCAAAAAATGATTCAAGAGGAAAAATGTGGGAAAGGGAAGAAAAAAGATAAATAAAAATGATAATGGGACATAGGATTCAAGATGTTGTAATTTTTTGAGCTTTTATTATTATTTTTGGGCTCTTTTTGAATAACAACAATGAAAAAAATAAAATTTCAATATGTATATGTATGAGAAATAATAATTTGAGACATAAAATGGAATCAAAGTGAGAGAGGTGCGATTTTAAAATTACAAAATTCATCAAAAAACTTGAATCCATTATATTTCATGATTTATATATTTGATTTCGATGATTTTAGATGGAGAAGATAGATGGGATTCTCTACTATAAGAATGATATATTTTATATCCAAAATTATGAAGAAATGATGTCTATAGGTGAAGAAGAAAATGGTCTAGAATTGATGTTGAACCAATTCAAAGTGAAATGAAGATGGAATAAGGGTTATGAAAGAAGAACCTGATCTCTTGCAAGTGGACTTTGATACCAAATGATATGTGACCTAAGACTCTCTAAGAAGTTTCCTAGTAACCTTGTTCAAAATTCTCGTGTTGAGGAATTAGATCTCTATAGGAAAATAAGTGAGAAGGGATATAAATAGAGGAAATGAGGAATAATGAAGATTTAGTCGAAGTAGAACCCAAAGAGAACTTGTCTCCAAGAACTATAGCCATGCCATAAAGTATGATCAGTCCTTTGATAAGTCAAGAATTAAGCAAGAATAGAAAGTCTATAAACAAAACTCACCATAGTAATGATACTCTCATTTATGATCCTTCAAGATATTAAGGGGGTGGTTATTTATAGCCAAAGAGGGCTAGAAATTTGTAGCACAAGATGGGGTGTCTCTTTAAAGTGTTCTAATGTCTAGTTTTCCATATTCAAAATCCTAAATAATACTTTTGAAAACTTTGACACATTCCCATGAATTTAGGAGACATGTAGCACATCCTTTTGGAAAGTAATGACAAACTGCCCAATACTTTTTAAATTGAATCCTCTAAATTTGACTTTGAAGATTCCAGGGGCGAATGAGCTTGAAATTCGTAACATCACTTGAGTTAAACTTTTAAATTCAAGTTTGGGCCTTAATTAAAGTCATTGTTGGGCCAAATGCTTCCCTAAAATAAGGGTGTTGGGACCCATCTTAGAATTTCATGGTTAACCCATTTAAGGCTTGCTCCATTCTCTTGGTTCACTCCCTTGTCATTGGGACACCAATTCCTTGAAACAGGTCTTGTACAATCATTTTCATTCCACCCTCCATGTCATTTCCTACTTTAACTCTTTGATTCCCATGTGTTCCATGATTCTCATCATGGGACACGACTCATGGGAGTATGAGTCCGGTTGTGTGGTTGGGTTGTATGAGATCATGCCACCATTAAGTTCATGTGATATTGAGGTATAATGAGAGTGAGTGTTGGTGTTCACCCTTCCTTGAGGATGAGAGTGATTATTAGTGTGAATTTTTAAGAAAACACTCGCTGTGTGAGGGTGAGAACATGTTGGATACGTGTGGTTACCATTGATATGTGGACCAGTGAGCAACCAAGTGTAGGTCATAGAACAATGGGTTTTGTGAGAAGTTCATGAGAATGGATACCTAGGGTATCAGATGAGATGGGGGATTCCCCCCTATGATGGGAGGTGATGTCAGTGAGGGATTAGCGTACTATGGTACATTCGATCTGAGTGGTCATTAACAGAAGTGTGGGTTGATAGGATGAGTGAGCGTGGATCAGGGGGAGAGACACACTTTTAGTGTTTGGAAATGATTGGTTAAGTGATCTAGGAGTGGTGTAAAGGAGGTCATATGGTGAGAAGCACACCACTGGCCGTTAGATGGCCTAACCCTCGTTTTGGAGGAATTTTGAAGAGTGTGAAGTGCAATGTTCCGATGAGTCGGGAACGAGCGACAGTTTGTATTTTATGTTGGTTCTTGGGTATGAGAAAGACAGTCAAATCCAGTCATCATGTGCGGTAATGGATGAATCTTGGGTCACAGAGATCAAAATTTTAGTTTGTTAGGGTGATGATAATGGTACTCCTATAGTGGGGAGCATTGTATTGGTCATAAAGGAACGAACCTTGCATTATATTGTCTGTGGGTGCAGTGGGACCGATCAATGAGTGATTGAGGTGACACCCAAGTTCCAATATGTGGAAATATCTAATGATATATGGTTCCTTGGGGTGTACCAAATTTGGGATTTGAAAGCAGCATCAGGCGGAGTTTGTATGCTAGCATCAGGATCATGATGGAGTTGAGATGGTCTGAGAGTAAGTTGAATTGGTGGTGTGCTAGTTCTTAGGGTCATAGTATGATAACTGAAGTAGGTGTTTGGTGGTCCAGTCATGATGTTACACTGAGATTCAAGTTCGTACTTCGGTGTGGGTCATTGGATAGTCTTGTAATACCTCTAAGAGTTAATGCATCTTGACGAGGGGTTTAATAACGCGTTAACGGGTGCAGTCGAGTGTTTTGGGAGAAGTGGACTAAATGAGGGTCGACCGGTGTTTTGGTGTATAATTGGATTTGGTGTAGTGGAAAATGCATCGATCATATCATTAGACCACTAAATGTGCATTTCGATTGGTAATTTCTATAGTGTTGAGCACCATGGATTGAAATTGTCCATTGTGGGAGTCTTATGGTAGGGAGAAACATAAGCCTCAGTATGAATTAGTTAAAAAAATGGTGTCTTGGGATAAATGAGTGTGGGTGGGTTCCATATCAATGTTGGTGATGGTGGTGAGAGGGTGGATCATTTTTTGATGAATAGTGCACTTTGGTGTGGGGAGTTGCATAATGAAAGTGTACATGGTGTTTGGAGATGGGACATGGTGAGAGAGCGGTGAATTCACGACTGAGGTAGTTTGGGATTGATGGATGGAGGCCCACTGAGGATTATTGAGGAAGAGAAGTGTTATGATGGGTTTTTTTTGACCTAAAAATTTATAGGTCATTATTTCCAAGGAAATTTGAATTTTGGTTTCAGAGCAGGGGTTGTTTTGCGATGTGGGATTCAAATAGGGAATCCGAGCATTGAAATGTCTTTGGAATATGTTTTTGGACATGAAATGAGGCTTGATTTGTGTTTATAGTGATCGAGTGAGCATTAGAGAAGGGTCATGGTGAGCCTTTTCTAAAATTTCAACTCCAGGCAGCCACCACAACGTAGCGATTTAGCGCCACAACATGGTAACTTGAGGTCGTGGAGGCCATGATGTGGAGGGTGTAGGTTGCATCATGGGGATTTTTTGGGGTTTATGCCCTACAACATGAACCCTAGGGACTACGCCACAAAGGGGAGGTGGTTTGGGTTGGGCACTCTTCCCCTTTGTTGGTGATTTCATTGCAAGCTAAGGGCCACACAATAGCATGAACCTGGTCAAGGGAGACCATGGCATAGCCTAGATGGGACATGTCATAGAGGGTAATTTAGAGGTAGGGTTGGGTTTCAACCCACCCCTATGTGATGGTTTGTTCAATTTATACTTTCTACATGCTGTGACCGGAGGTTTAACAGTGGGCATTGTTCCATTTCCCCTTAGGCTGCACTGAAACCTTCCCTTTAGAAGGGGTGCTGCACCGCAATGCCAGGGGGCCACATTGCAATAGCCCCCATGGGTTGTTTTATTTTAGTGT
This sequence comes from Viscum album, assembly GCA_963277665.1. Lineage (NCBI taxonomy): Eukaryota > Viridiplantae > Streptophyta > Magnoliopsida > Santalales > Viscaceae > Viscum > Viscum album. Next base: position 598,142,550 of record OY728167.1, on the reverse strand, counting down.
GGGTAGAATGATAACTTACTAGTCACCCTTTCATTTAAGATGGGAGAGCAATGTGGGAGGGGCCATTTCAGATGACCCTCCCCCCTTCTTCCTCACTTTGACCCCCATGGTGTGGGGTGGTTCTTGGTGCAATTTTCATGATGATTATGGGTATATTTTTTCCATTACTTCTTTTTATCTTGTCTTTCATTGTATCCCACTGATTTTAGTGATATTTTAGATATGTTTTATTGAATATTTCCACCAGATCATGGTGGAAATCATTCGAAACAATGGGGCATTCATGTGCTGTGTCTAGAAGAGGGCTTGAAGGTTGATCACACACCATTAAGTGCGCTTTCGGTGCGGCGATGATGCATAGTGAGTTTTTAGAAAAATATGCCTTTGGAATTAAATTTAATAATTAATAATAAATCTTTATAATTAATTATTTCTATTATATGGTCTTAGATAGGTTTTCAAGAGCATGGAAAATCTTAGACGAGGCTTGGCACAGCCTGATGAGAAGTTAACTTTGTGTTTGAGGTAGGTAGTCTCTATAATATAAAGTCATATGCATGTTTATGCATCATTTCTTGATGAATTCATGTTTCATGGGGCTAGGTAATTAAGATAGGGTCTGAGAGTGCCCTATAGAAAGGGAAAGGGTGTCATTGAGCCTCCTCAGGTTGGAAGAAGTGCTCTCTAGCACTTGGTTATATTGAGATCGCCCTACGACTATGTCCCAAAGGGAATAAGGTGTGGGTTGATCTAGCTAGAGATCTCAGATTGGTCTCAGGATGCAAGATGAGTTAGGGATAGCCTATGTGGGTTTCCTTAGGCTAGTTAGGTAGGTATGAGTGTCTTTATCCTGAGAGTGATGGGTGAGATGACCATACATCTAACACTAGATAAGTGACACCCTCTTGAGGGTGTATTGAGGATGGGTGAGAACTATGAGTAGAGTGAGTCCTTTGAGACTAGACAGAGTGTGACATATAGGGTTTTCCTTTTAGTGATGTTTTGAGATCTCTTTTGAGAATGGTGTGACATAGTACCTAAGTAGGGATTGTGATGTGGGAATTAAGTGAGGATGTGGATAGACCTCATGACGTATGGGTCTGATATAGCCCATGGGATATGAGAACACTATGGGGTGTTAGAGAGGGCTTGGTTCTAGTTAGTATAGAACAATATGGGTCTAGAGGACCCTAGAGTATTCCCTAATGGGTGGGATGAGAACACTGAGAGGCCCGACATGTTTTTCTTAGATGGAGATATTTGTTCATGGTGAGTGTCTAGGTCCCAAGTGAAAAGCTCCCTATAACAAGATATTGAGCTTGTGTGATGGGTTGTGTGACTTTATTAATTATTTAATGTGTGTTCTTATTGTGACCCTCACCTTGAGTGAGAGGATGGATACATTGATTGGACCCTACCCTGAGTGAGAGGGTAGTGGTTAGGTTGTGACTCCATCCTGAGTGAGAGGGTGGTGGATGATGTGGAAGAACCTACCCCGAGTGAGAGGGTAGTGGATGTGATGTTTGGAATTACCTTGAGTAAGAGGATATTGGTAGGTACTTCTCTGAGTGAGAGGGTATTGGTCCATCGGTGAATGTGAGACCCTACCCTCAGTGAGAGGGTAGTGGGTAGGTTGTGATCCCATCCCGAGTGAGAGGGTAGTGGATGTGATGTGCGACCTCCATGAGTGAGAGAGCCTGATCGATGAGTGATGTGGTGTAAGACATGGTTGCTAGGAACTTCCTTGAGAGATAAGGTAGTGTTCAGGATATGGATGTCCTCACCTTGACTGAGAAAGTGTTGGGAGGACTGCTTTGAGTGAGAAGGTGAGTCCAATACTTGGATGCATGACCTTACCCTGCACCTTTGGGTAGTGGTATAGATTGGTGGATTCACTTAGAGTATTTGGTTTTGGGATAGGATATAGGTTTGGTAGAATGAGGTGGCAATTTTATTCTGACATGGTACTGAAGCAGGTATGATTGGGCATTTTAGTAGCCCGGTCAGCACACGATGACTTGATATGCATGGAGTCGTGATGGATTGGTTAGCATACTACATCTAATGTGAATGCTTTACATGTTTATTTTCCTCATGTATACATGTATATAATGGTTTATACTAGGGGAACTTGGCAAGGCCATACTGATATGCATTCCTCACACCCTGCACAAGCACTCTGGTGCGCGTTCATACCTTATTTCTGCATTATAGGTCAGAGCATAAGTTGTGCAACGTATCAAGCTCGAGAAACTCAATGAGTATTGGAGGTGGGGTTGTTGAGGCTCGAGGATGGTAGTAGGTCATTTTGTGTTTCTTTGTTTATTGTTTTTTTATTTTGATATATGTGATCAGCTTAATGGGTAATCAATTGTATTGTATGGCTATATACTTCTGCATGGAACATTTGTTATAGCATTTTTCATTTGATTCTACATACTTCGATGTTTGTATGTGGACATGTTTAGTTATTTATTATATTTATTGCACTTTGAATTGAGGTAATAGTCTATGAATTGTATATATTTAGACCCCACTGCTAGTCAAAAGCCTTTGGAATACAGCTAATCATGTTTAAGGTCAGTATCTCCTTGGATCAGGGAACTATTGGGTGGCCTCCGAACCAGGGTGTCACACCATTAAGATATATAGGTTATTTAGGTTTTAGATGCATGTTGGGGGTTAGCAGTTGTTCTACCATAGATGTAACTATTTTGTATTTTTTTATTATGGTGTATGATATTCAAGCATTATATGTTATTATGATATTAGTTGATCATAGATTCATTATTATTATGGTTTGGTAGTTTTATTTTTATTCTACCATCTTCTGTTGTGTTATATAGAGGGTAACATCTACCATTTGTGAGATTTATACACCATATGATAGTTTCTAACCTGTGACCTATTAGAGGCAGGTTTCAAGGGTCACACTCAGTTTCTTCATAGACTTATGAGAGGTTTCAATAGAATCAGATCATGACATGATAATTCTGTTAACATTGTTTATTCCTAGGATGAGAAAACTGAAAAAAGACAATATTATATATGATAATAATTCTAATATCTTTCAAGGGGATGATTAAATTAGTTATTTTGTTTTATAAGAATGATTAATTTTAGTTTATTTTTTAGAGGAGCATGGGAAAATTGGTGTTTTGTTATAAAGTCATGATGAAGTGAATGAATTTGTTTGTCATGAAATATTTATTAATGGATTAGGTTGCTACTATTGTTCTGTTTTTATGAATCTTGTATTGATCCTTTATTAGATTGTGAAATATATAACGGGTTGGTTCAATATAAAAGTTACATAAGGATTATTTAACCAAATTTTAATGATCTGTTTCTGTGGAGACATTATTGGTGGGGCCTTATTGATATATTTTCTGTTTTAGTAAGGTATGGGTAATTTAGGGTATGGTAATGGGTTTTTGAGTTTATGTGATGGTTGAATTAGGAAAATATTGGTTAGATACTTAGTAATAAGTAGGTAAATACTATTTTTGGAAGATGGTTACTAGATTTATCTATGATGTTTATTGAAAATCCAACTAGTGTGATGATTTTTGACTCTGTTATCTTATGGTTATGGAGTTGAGATAAAAAATCTATTTTTTAAAATAAGTAGGGAGGAATCCCCCCTTTTTTTATTGAAATGAAGTCACCCCTCTTGTTATTCAGGGAAGAAGGATCCCATTACGTGGCCTTTGTAGTCCCAGTGGACATTAAACCCAAATGTAACCTATAGGCCTAGACCCGTGTATGTCATTTTTACTCTCATGCACTGCATCCCTGCTTGTAATTCACACCACATGAAACCGTCCTACCATATCTTGTGCATGGAACCGATATTCACATTAACATCCCCATGATGCCAACCCCAAGCATCTCCATCATCCGCTTGCATCCCATGACCTTTCCTTTTTGTTCTTCTAGAAGCCCTGTTATCATACATGGCCAGCAGTGCCGTCATCTTCCCCATGCTCACCCATGACATTTCCTTTGCCTCCTCGCCATCGTCCCCCCAAGCTCGGAGGCCACCACCGCACCCGCCATCATCTGATCACCACCCCCAAAGGACCATCACACATCGTGATACCATGTGCTGGTGTCATGATAATGCCAACCATTTTGCATGTTTGTATGCAAGAAATAGAAATCCCACCCTAAATAAATGGACCACCATGGGCAGCAACTTGGAATGAAACCATAACCGTAGGGATGCACTTAGAGAGCCCCAACCAACCAGGATGGGGCTCATGTGAATAGAAAATCTAAATTATTTTTTGTTATAATATAGGTAAATTTCTTATCCATTTTAAGAAATTACTTCACAGAGAATAACTATTGATATTTGATTTTTAATGGGTATTGGTAATTGGGTTTTGTTCTGATGACCATGTAAATATCTTGGTTTTAGTAGAATATGGAGAAACGATCAATTGTATAAGACTAGTGTTTAATGAATATTTTACTTAAAGAAGTGAACATTTTAGAGTATTTATTTTACTATGGAAATTAAAATGGTGAGGATTCTCATATGGGTTTACATTTGGGCGAGGAACTGGGAAATAGTAAATTGGGAATCTAGATGATGAAAAAATATGGTAGGATATTTGTTGGGTTATTGAGAATTTATTATGTTAGTTCTTTTAGATTGGAAATATTACATGATGTCTCAGTGGCCAAAGTTGTTCACTGAAGATGCTCAATGATTCTTCTTAGGGATGAAAATCCTTATAGTAGGGAGTTCATAACAACTTTAGATTTATCACGTGTTTATGAAATTTAATATTGGAATATTGGAATTTATTTTGGTGTATGTTAAATCTAAGTTAAATGAGTAGGAGGATATTTTTGTAGGATATTTTTTCTAAGTGTACTTGGAGTTTACTATAATATGACACCAGGACACCGGTGGGTACCACAGAGCATCCAATGGTATAGATAAAGGAGGGGTGGATTCTAGGATTCCATTGGGATGCCAACGATGGACTATTGGGAACCCAATGAAGTAGCCTAAATTTAGTGGGTGTCCATTAGGATACTAGTGGGTTATCCTAGCTTCATTTTAATTAAGGGTTTTTATGTAACTTCCCTATCATGGGATTTGTGATTAAAAACTATTTTTATTATTGGGAACCCAATGAAGTAGCCTAAATTTAGTGGGTGTACATTAGGATACTAGTGGGTTATCCTAGCCTCATTTTAATTAAGGGTTTTTATGTAACTTCCCTATCATGGGATTTGTGATTAAAAACTATTTTTATTCTTCCAGATAAATAGCAGTTAGTATTTTTATTCTCCAAATTCTATCATTTTCTATTGATCTTATTTTGATGATACATCCCTTAATTAATGATAGAACTATACACCATATATTTTATTGTGTTAATGAGGTTAATAGGATTGGTTTCCCTATGATTTTGTTTGAGTTCAATGATTTTTTGCTTTTACTATGAACTTATTTGTCTCTACCCTTCTACTTTGGTGGAATTTATATTTTCTTATGAATGAGGAGGTAATTCAATTTTTTTCATGATGTGTATTTCTAATTGATTTAAGGGTATGTTATCTCAACCTTCTTTGGGATTTTAATTCTATTCTTTATGTGTATTTTGTAAATATAATACTTTAATTTAATTATGGTATGGTCATATACATGGAATTGAATATTAATTCAAGGACTTAATAAAATGAATTAATGTTAAATAAATAAGCACTTACACTATATATACCATTGTAACTATGTGTTTAATGATAATATGATACATATGACTTGGAATAAATTCAAGTAAATATTGAAATACTATTATTTTTTGTGAAAGAATATAAAGTGTTGAATTTGAAGGATGTAAATTCTATTATGAATCTTGGAAAGCATTGATGATGATTTAATTAATGTGATTTGATTTTCATAAATATCATTAAATTATTAAATGATTTGTATGAGTAAAGATTGAATCATGCGAATGAAAATATGTTTTACTTTGAAATATTTCACTATGACTTTTCTGGAAAGAAATGATAGATTGTGGTATTTTTTAATTTTTTTTAGATTTATGATGGTACTTTATGAAATTAATGGAAATTTTTAAAGCTTTTGAATGAGATTTTTTATGGTAAAAATGTTAATATACATTGAAATTATTTAAATGAGATATGAATTGATGTGGATTTATTTCATGATGATTGAAATGATATAGAAATGAAAGAGGATGATCTTGAGAATTATCAAGAGCAATTTTATACGTGTCATGTGTGCTAGAAATACATAAGATATATAAAAACACATGTATATTTTTTTGGTTAATGCTAATATTTTCTAAAATGGTACTTGGTTAATAAATATTGATTGAATGCATGTGTTTGCATTATACTTTATGTAGAAAATTGATGATGTGATAAATTAATAAATTAATATGTTTATATTTCCTAACAAAGAAAATGTGTTTTGTTGAGATAAAGGTTAATCAGTTTATTAAGTTGTGATAATATATGCCATAATTTTGGCTATGTCGTGATTTTATCTATACAATGATGATATATTCTATGATTTGGATATGTTGTGATTTTTATTATATTATGAGTATACGTTACATGGTTTTGGATACACCTTGATTTGATCTATACTATGATGATATGTAATGATCCATAATTTTGTCAATGTAAATTCCATTCTTATAATTATTTCATATAGTATAAATCACATAAAATCACATAGAGAACACAATATAAACTTTCTAAATAAAGAATTAATGTAATAAGAGACTTTTTCAGAAATTAAGGAACCTATACTGATGGAATAGTAACTTGACCATTGGAATAGTTTTGTAACCATTAAGAATATTAACCTGACCAATAGAATAGTAACCCCACATATGAAAGTATAAATAAAATTTAGGCATCTTATAAATGAAAATATGATATATTTAAGTATTGATATTTTTGTGAAACATAAATGTTTATTTACAATTTTATAATTGATATAATGATTTAAAAGAAAATTTCTTTTCATTAAATAGATTCATAAATTAATATTTTTTTCTTATGATTATGAGATAATTTTATGCGACCTTAATTTATTTTTCAATGTGTTATAAAATTAGTTATAATTTTAAAATTGATATTTTTCAAATAAATGATGATTTTAATTAAAAATTAAATTTTCCATATTTAGAAAATTATTTTCATAAAATGGAGTTCATATTTTAATTCTACATTCTGAAAAATGGTTAGGGTGAATTTTTGATATTTTTCTAAAATAGTTGATTTTTTTATGAATAGTGAGATACGGTAATTTATGGTATAAGCTAAATACATGAATTATTGAGTCATGGATGATGTATTACTAATGTAAGAAAAGTTAGTTAGAACTCACATGCACTATTTAATGTATTTAGTCACAAGAATTGACACTATTCATAGTCTTGATTCAGACATCTTCTTGTGCCGTTTCAGGATCCATTGAGATGCTCCTCTCAGATATCACATGCCCCAGAAACTTCACTTCTCAAATCCAAAACTCACACTTTGAAATCTTAACATACAAACGATGTTACTTCTAAGTTCGAAGAATGATATCAAAATGGCCCTTGTGCTCCTCTTTTGTATTGTAGTACACCAAGATATCATCTATGAACACACACACAAATATTCCAAGAATCGATGAATGATTCGGTTCATCAAATCCATTAATATTGCAGGAGAGTTAGTGAAACCGAATGGCATAACCAAAAACTTGAATTGCCCAAATCGATTCTAAAACATTGTTTTGGGTATATCATCTGCTCAAACTTTCAACTGGTGGTACCCCAACTGCAGGTCAATCTCAGAAAACCATGGAACCCCTCTGAACTGATCAAAGAGATCATCAATTCTGAGTAAATGATACTTTTTCTTAACAATCATCTGATTCAACTTCTGAAAATCAAAAAAAAGGTCAAGGCTCATGGCTTCCTTCTTAGCAGATAGTATAGGAAAAGCCCATGGTGAAAAGCTAGGACGAATAAATCATTTCACCTCCAGGTCCTCAAGTTGGACCATAAGTTCCACCAACTCAACAGGTGTCCTTCAATAGGATGGCATAGAAATGGGAATCATTCTAGGGAGAAGGTCAACAGTAAGCTCGACCTCTCTCTATGGTAGTAAATTAGAAAAATCATTTGAAAATACCTCAAGATACGCACACACAATAGTTTGTATATGAGAACCCAAGCACGGGTCAACTGCATCAAGAAACATTTCTGACAATTGGAAAGAGTTTATACCAACATAAGGAACAACGGGCCCTACCCTACAAGATATAGAGTCTCACTCGCCCTGAAAAACATGAGTAACCCCATAAATAGATAAGAACTATACCCAAAGATGATAATAGAATATCTGTTCCTTCAAGATGATCATTTAATCCATGCCAATAATCATGACTAAGATGTCAAGATCAAGCACTAAGAATTCCCTGACCACCTCAAAGTCACCAATCACCATTCGACACTCGGGACACTTGACACCTTGTTCAGACCTCTTTCTCAAAGGTGTGGAAAGATCTAGAAAGAATGGAATGAGCTCCGAATGGAAACCCAACATGTCAACCAACTTTGATTATATAAAATAATGAGTAACATTTGTATCAAACAAATCTATCACCATAAAATAGGAAATAGACATCGTACCTCTAACAGTAGTTGGCCCTACTTCAGATTCCTCTGGCGCATTCTCTGCCACATAAAGACATCCGGACTTAGCCACCTGTACATCCCCTTTGGCCTGAGAATGAGACCCACCACCCTTGGATGAATCAACCTAAACTTGCAATCCCATGGTGAAAGTTGATCACACATAACTTCATTTGGAAATCTTACCATAGTAACATTTCATATGGTCAAATCGTCCACAAAGATGACAAGTTCTAAGAGTCTCTGTGCAATGAGGCCTAGTATGACCACGCCTCCCACATTGGTAAAAAATAACATGTTGCTTCCTTGAAAAAGCCCCTGAAACTGGTCCTGCAGAAAACTAACCACTCTTGCACTTCGTTTTCTAATCTAAAGGAGCACCCTAGCTAACTGTTGCACCAACTAAAGCTCTGCCCAAACCTATCCTTCTAGTTAGGTCTACCTCATCCAAATATTCTTTATCTACTACCTCCATAAAGGTTGTAAGGCACAAAAGAACAACCATTGACCAAATATCATCCCTCATCCCCATCTCGAACCTCCAAGTCTTCATATAATTGTTAATGATAGGCTCTTCTTACCCATTTCAAGTCACTCTATAATCTGTTTTAAGCCACCTATATAAGTTCATTTCTGGTTTTATGCAAATAATTATATATTTTCCCGCTTTAAAGACTCTAATATTTTCCCTTAAACCGCACCAAAGAGGCTTATTTTTTAAAGTTTCTTAAACACTATTTCACTTAAGTAGGACATAATTGATCATGATATATTCCTAATTTACCTTATGAATGTACATGTATTTTTTAAATCCATTCTTTCTTGTACACCGTTATAATACACCCCTTGGTTATGCTTTATGACACGATTACGATACCCATTACTTTCCATGGGTAACCCTTATGTTTATTCCTTATGTATTACTCTTCATGTGGAACAAATATGCGTGAGAATGTTATGATGGGTACGGCCAGATATTACTCCAATGCATTGGTTAATGTTTAGTCTCATGAGACGTCATGTTGGGACAGGGAGTAAACCCGATTCCTTTATGGGATTTGGTCTGCCATGTGCAATGGTCTTGGAATTAAGCCTTAAATCATGCTCCTCCATGTACAATAGTCTTTTAAGTTATCCTTGACTCATGATTATATCATATTGTATGTTGTTTCCAAATTATAATGATTCCACGATTACATGATCCCATGTTCTACATGTTATGCCTTCTAACCCATGCACTATGCTTTATTTCTATGCTTATTCCCTTACTGGGTTTTTTAGTTCATACCTTTTTTCATGTATTCCCTAGGTTATCCTATGCAGATGTAAGATATAAAAGGAAGTTAGGATATCCTTATGGAGATTAAATAAAATATTTTTTTATTTTGGTTTCATATTTTATAATTATGTACCTAATTTTCCAAAGACACTAGACTTTACGATCCTTGGTTTGTATTTGATGGTTAATTTTTCTTAAAATTATGTAATAATATGTGTAAAAGGCTAGGGTCATTATAGTTGGTATCTGAGCACAATCTAGTTATTTTTGGATATTAGGACTGGAGAACTTTAGTAAGAACCATAGGTATAATTTTATCACCATGGATAAATTAGACCGAAAATTAGGGAATCAAAAGTTAGGATATACTTTTCATTTACAAGTTTATCTTTCTATGTTCAAGTTGCCTTTTTATATGCTTATTATCTAATTATTCAAGACCCTTAATTGCATTTTATTTTTCTTAGTTAATGGAGGGAAATAAAAGAACCCATTACAATAATCAATGTGATAGTAAATGTGACAATTTCTCTAATAAAATTCCAAATATGATGGGAATGGGTACTCAAAACTTCATGTGGAACAACCCCCTTCACCTAAGAAAGAGAAAGTTGCAGTAAAATCCTTAATGAGACAAAGGCCTCCCATGTTTAGTGGATCTTCTGATCCCCTCCTCATGGAACAATGGATTAACTCAATTGAGAAGATATTCTATGTCCTCCAATGCTCAGAGGAAGAGAAATTTATGTTGACAGTCTATCGTTTTTATGGGGAAGTTGATCAGTGGTGGACACTGATCAAAAACATGAATTCCAAGGAGGAAATTGATTCCATGGAATGGTAAGATCTCAAGAAAATATTTTCCAATAAATATTTTCCTTGAAAAATCCATCTTAAGGTGGAAAGGGAGTTCCTTGGATTGAAGCACAAGGAAGACGAGTCTATCAGGGCATACAAGGAAAACATTACAAGGCTTTCATTATATGCCTCTAGATTTTTCATAAACACTTAAAGTAAGGTGGATCGATTCTTTAGAAGAATAAAACCGAGTCTATGGAAAATATTGGTGATTCAAGACTTTGAAAACTATTAGGAGATTGTACGTTGTGCCCTTAAGGTTGAAATGGAGATCATAGACTCTTAGTGGTATTGTGGGCTCAGAGATAAAAAGCATAAAATGGAGTTTAATATGGGGGGATCAATAGATAAATCCCATAATGGAAAGAAAAACTAGCATCTCACATGTAAAAATTGTTAGAAGAAGCATCTTGGGAAATGTCTAAAGGGAACCAATAGATGCTTCAAATGCGGAAGAGAGGGGCATCTGGATAATAATTTTCAAAAGGATATGAAGAAGCTGAAAAATGTGGAAGAAGACACGGTTTGGGAATTATCGTTCTTCGAACGTTCTTCGCGTGGATGATCAAAACACGTTTTCGGGGCCGATCGGAGGCCCAAAAATGATGAAATCTACTTCTTGATGTGCGGGCGACCTAAACTCTGGAGTTTCGTTGTGATAAGACGGCTGAATCGACGATCGGATCAACACCGAGGCATGGAGGAGCAGGTTCGTATTTCTGGAATTTTCGAGAACACACGGCGTGTATCTCTGAAGAACACACCGTGTGGTATAGGCGGTGGAAGATAGAGTTTCGGGGGTTAGACAGGTATCACACAGTGTGTGACCCCGGTCACACGGCGTGTTGGACCTTCCCCGAAGATCGACGTGTATTCTGGGAAGTACACGGACACGGGATGGACTACACAACTTCAGAACACGGCATGTAGACCCTACGCAGCATGGCAGAGGCGACTATGCGAGACTTGGCGTGTATCTTGGGCGATACACGGACATGGGATGGAGTACACGACCATGTAGTCAACCACACGGCCAGACCAGGCTGGCTACATGGGTTACCCTGTGTACCGGTTACACGGGATGGTGCACACGGGATAAAACCATGTATGGGCACACAACCGGTACACGGAGCCGACCCCAGCTACTCGGACATTGCGTGTGATCTATACTACACGCCGTGTATTGAATTTTTTACACGACTAGCCTTGCGACACATGCCTTAGTACATGGGTAGTACTCGGGGTCAGAAGACACAGTGTGTGACGCTTCTACATATCGTGTACTTTTCAGTACATGGCTTGATCTTCTTGTCCACCGTATCCTGGACATGTTTCGTTTGGGTTAGTGCCCCTTTTTCTTGTTCCCCTGATGGTTAGGTATCGTTTCCTACTACAGGAGTATGATCCCTTCAGCAGGACTTTCCGAGATAGAGCCAGGTATCCCTCCGAGAGGCCCGAAGCGAGATCCTCTATCCATTCTTGACCCTAGGTAGAGTCAGGTATCGACGTGAATACTCCCACAGGGCACCGATCCTCTACCTAGCAGGTGAATTCCAGATGAGTCGCGGTATCCGCCAAGGTCCTGGTAGTGATCCTCATCTATGTATCGTGATCTTTTCCCCACTCAGGAGTGTGTTCTCCTGGAATGAGTGTATCTATATCTCGTGACCTTTCCCAACAGACAATACTTCTCATACGGACGTCATCAGAGCTATCAGACTCGTGGAGTGAGTTCTCCCATACGAGTGCTTCTTGGAATCTTCGAACTGAATCCCTAGCGGGGGTATGTTATTGCGTGACTTGTCCCTAGACTACGGGTTTTGGATTTGAGTATATCTGGATATTTTGTGATACTCTTGCTATATGTTCTTTAGACATATTTTGTAGAGCTGAATGTACCTTTCCTTTGTGTAATGATTTGTGGTTTTCGAGGTCCTCTACTGAGTGTTGTTATACTCAACCCTTCACGGGATTTTCCTATACGTGTTGTGTCTTGTGCAGATGAGCAACCTTTTGACAGAGTCCGGGGTGGACTAGGGCAGGACTGAGCTTTCTAAGTTCCCTACAGGCCGAGGTGTTCCTACAACTACGAGCAGTAGTCCCAGTACCTCCTTGTGTTTACAGGTTGGACTTCATAGTTTTCAGACTCTTGTTTTTGGTGGGATTGTATTTTGGCCCGGTTTACTTTAATTTTCGTTGTACTCTGTTGGTTGGGTTTAGTTGTATGCATGCATTTTGTTCCCCAGTGGTTTTTTTACATTTCATCATTGTGGTCTTGGAGATGTGTGTGTGTGTATAAGTACTTAGGCAATGCCTTCAATGTTAGTAATATGCCTACTCGGTGCTAGTCACTAGCCCCTAGCCTATTAGAGGCGGGCTTGGGGAGCCGCGACATGGGCCCCACTGGGATGGTTCATGACAAAGTGGTATCAGAGGGGTTGGTTCTACCTTAGGACCAAAAGTCCGTGAGATTGGTTTGGGGAAACAGTGTTAAGTGTTTCGAGCTTGGATTTCAGGCCAGAGACTCCAGTGTTGGTGTGGGTGGCCGACGTATTCATACACCAGGACTCTGATAACCTGCTTTTCAACTTGGTGCATGAAAATACTAGTTGCGGGGAAATAAAAGAATGGTACATGCATCATATATGAATGGTTTTTGTTTTCCATTTCCTTTGTGTCAGCTATCCAAATATACTCGTTAACCATGGTATATCTTATTTCCTTACAGGATGCCTCCGCGATGCATACCCGCTAGGATTCAGTAGCACGATCACGAGGATGACCCCCTTAGTGACGAGGCTTCGATATAGGGACCAGTTCCCCAGGCGTTGCCTCCAAGTGGTTCACCTGCTATACCACCACCAGTGGAGCAGCCTGTGGTACCTACAGTACCGGACGATGAAAGGCACAGGCTGAGCACGCTCCATGAGTTCTAGAGACAGAGACCCCTCAGGTTCTGAGGTGAGCCCGACCCTCAGGCGGCTGAAGACTGGCTTGAGGCAGTGACCATAGTTTTCCGTATCGTGAGGACTCCAACGGACCAGATGGTGATCCTAAGAGCGAGCCTTCTTCAGGGTTCGACAGGACGATGGTGGAGTCTGGCCACACATACTCACGATGAGGAGACTCTTTCATGGACGGAGTTTGAGAGACTCTTCAGGGAGGATTTCTCTCCGGTTACATTGAGAGAAGTGCGCATCTAGGAGCTTCTTCAGCTCCAGCAGGGCAGTTTGACGGTAGTTGACTATTCATCGAGGTTCACCAACCTCACCCGATACTCGATGGATATGGTCAGGTATCGGTACTTTAGAGGTCGGAACTTCGAGCGAGTTCTACGAAGGGACATCCGAGCTAGTGTCGTGCCTCTATGCATTTCGACTTATGCTGGAGTACTCGAGCGATCCTTGGTGATCGAGAGCTTCTTAGCGGAGCAAAGACAGCCGACGACAGTCAGCAGCAGACAGACAGGTGCGGAGACCTCGGCAGCAGGGAGTTGACATCAGGCACAGGGATTAGGACATGAGAGACGTCATAGGAGGAACCGTGATAGGGGATCGACAGTCTAGGGATCTCATGCTGGATCTAGTCAGCCTAGGGAGGCAGTGGATAGATCACCGAGACAGAGGTAGAGAGTGAAGCATACAGACCTGCCAGGCGGCGGACGCGACAAAGGAGTAGGGAGAGCTGTAGGTGGGGGAAGACGCTTCGATCTACTTCCACTACCACCCCCAAGAGGTCCGCGCCAGGCTCAGGGAGCTGGGGGACAGGGGTGGGGACAACTGCATGCAGTTGAGGCGTACGACCCAGGGACTATGGGTATGATCTGAGGTACAATCTGTGTCTTCTCTACCTTAGCTTCCATACTTATAGACACATGTTCCAGTCATTCCTTCATCGCCACATGTCTTGTGCGAAACCTTAATATTCCAGTAGAGCCGTTGACTCTATCCTTACGCTTGGAGACACCAACGGGAGGAGACTCGATGATCACGCACCTTTGCAGATAGTGTGATCTTACCCTAGGAGGTGAGAGTTTTGGTTGGAACGTCTTGGTGGTAGCTGTAAAGACCCGTAAATTTAAAGGGAAATTTTTTCTTAATTTTCTTTGGAATTTTACAAGAGCGCGGTTTCTGAAGGCACCTGATTCCGAGGCCCGGAGTGCCCAGAATCATTTTACGAAGTTTGGCTCGGGTACGTTCAGTGAACGAACGAGCGGGAATTTCTAACTTTTGAACCGGTGCCCGGAATCAAATTCTGAGGGCACCGATGAACTCGCAGCGCCGATATTCGCTTAAGGAGACCTTTTCCGAGGTTGCGTTTATTGCGGGTTGAGAGTTAGTTTTTGGGTTTTTAAAATAAAGTTAAATAAAATGTGGAAACATATTTTATTTCTTTTTTTGTTGGTTATAACCTCCCAAAGGGAGTTAGGGGTGGGACCCACATCCACTTAACCTCCCTTGGGAGGATTAAGTGTGGTGGGGCCCACACGAACCCCAACTCCTCATCTTCTCTCAAAACTCCCCTATAACCCCTTTAATTAATGTTTGACAACTTGGTTTAATTAATTAAGGTGGGTTGATTTGAATTTCAAACCTTTGAAATTCAAGTTGAAGTTTGTGTAAATAAAATAAGCCTTAGCTTATTTTATTTTGTTTAGCCATCTTGAGAGGATTTGAGAACTCCTTTTTCTTCTTCAAACTTTGACGAAGAACACTCAAGCTCCGATGAAGAACACCGCTCCTCTCTTCTTCGTAGCCGGTTTGTTTCCGAAGATCGACGACGCCTTCCGTGTCAATGAAAGGGAACACCGCTTCCTCCTCGGACTTCCTTCGTCGGCTTATGAAGATTCACTAACGACGTACCTCTTCGGACGTACCTCTTCGTCAACGGAATTGACGAACGTTTACCGCGACGCCCGACCTCCGCGACGCGTCTTCCGCGGGTCGTTGACGATCATCGATCTTGAAACCGAGGTAGGGGTTTATTGTTGAATATTTATTTACTCTCGTTCTTGGTTCTAGTATGATAATCTTGTGGATAAATATTTAAGGGTTATCATCTAACGAGAGGGGGGTCAGACCGCACAAACACGGCCGAATTCCCCCTCCTTTGTTCTCGATTATTATTATTTTCATGTGATGAACAAGATGGAGTGGTGCCGTCGCACCACGCGGGAATCATTCGGCGATTATTGCGCGGCGCCGTCGCGCCGCGCCGTGGAAAGATTATCTTGAACGCGACGCCGTCGCGCTGCGTCGAAGGAAACCAAAGGCGCCGCGGCCGGAGCGGGGCCGCGACGGAGGGGCTCGATGCCGTCGCACCGCGTCGGACGACGAAGACCGCGGCCGGTTCCGGGACGCGGCGGAAACGGGAAGACCGGCGGCCAGCCGGGCCGCCAGTGTCGGAAGCCGGAAAGGGGACCGGCCTTGCCGGTCCCGTTGAGGAAGGATCGGCCGGCCATGTCGGGCCGGCCGGAAGGGAGACGAACTGGGGGAATTAATTCCCCCGACTGGCCAAAACCGGCCCCCCATAAAGGGGGGGGGGGGGGCGCGGTTACACCAAGGGGGGGCAGCGCCCCCCCGTTTTTCTCAAAGGCAGGCCCCCACGAGGGGGGCCAGTTTCTCAAAGGCGCGACTTCAGCCGTGCCGCCAGCAAGGAAGCGGGGGCTTTGCCCCCCGCGCGTGGCACCCGAGCGGCGCCCAGGCCGCGCCGCCATGCCGGACCGCGCCGCCGCGCTGCCGGCCGGGCCAAGTCAGACCTGGGTCGGGTCGAACCGGTTCGGGCCGACCCAGGGGGGGTCAGGCCGGGTCGGCCCGGACCCGGACCCCCCGTTTTCGAATCGACTTCGGTCTTTTGGCCATAACTTGAGCCACAGACCTCCGATTGACGAACCGTCAGCGGCGATGCGATCCTTGGATCAAGACGGTCGATTAGGTATATCGCACTCAAAGTTTCGAAATACTTTGAGTTCAGCCAGGTTGGTTCATTCATGAAACTAACCGATCCTTCGGAGCGGAAACGCTCATATCTTGAGCTACGGACGTCCGATTGACGTTCCATCAGCTTTGTTGTGTTCCTCTTAGTGAGACGAATCTTTTGGCATACTCCGCCCGAGGTTTGGACGCAGGTGGAGTACGGTCGGGTTGGTTTTGCCTTAAAAACCAACCGGGCCCCTGGGACGAAAAAACCAATAACTCTCAGACCGGGCGTCCGATCGACGCGCCGTCTGTTGCGTTGAGTTCCTGTTGGCGATACGGAACTTTTGGATACATTAACTCTAGAATTTGTGACAGTTGATGTATCAGCCTCTCGGCTCGTGGAGCGGACCCTCCCGAACGAGCTTGCTGTGTGCGGGAACCCTAGTGCTGGCTGCGACTACTACTGCTACTGCTACTACTACTGTGACTGCGATGACGACAGTACAGCGATCCTTAGTGGATTCGACGACGAAGACTACATCACTCAGTGATCCTACGTGGATCAGTGCTACAGGTCCTGTGTGGGCCCGATCCTGTGTGGGTCTGATCCTGTGTGGGTCTTTGCGCTCAGCGGTTCTGTGTGAACCAGCGCCTACAGGTCCTATGTGGGCCCAATCCTGTGTGGGTCTTTTGCGGGGGTTAGTTACCTATCGATCCTTCGTGGGTCCGACGACTTAGATGTATCAGAGATCATCTTTATCGTCTTTCGAAGAAGTATACCTGTGTGAGCTGAATCCTATTGTTTTCCTGTGTGGATTGTGTTGTGCTATCCTGTGTGGATTTCGTTTTGCTTTCCTGTGTGGAATACGTTTACTTTCCTGTGTGGACTGAGATGTACTTGGACTCGGAGGTTGGAGCGTATTGGGATTGATGACTTAGGTATATGTATGGGCATATACTTAAGCAGTATCGGTTGTTACTTCGTGTTTGTATCTCACCTTGTGGTTTATCCTTTGTGGATTTTGGGAGACCTTCAGGGGTCTCGGGGTCCCTACTGAGTAGCCTATACTCACCCCTGCACGGGCTATGCCCGCACTACGTTGTGTTGGTTGCAGACGACGGACAACGTTGATCTTGGCTGAGGCTTGCAGAGAAGGACGGTACCTGGAGGTGGACCACTGGGCAGGACGTGTTCGGAGCGGACGACGGGACCCGAGGAGCAGTGGAGCTATCTGTACCCACCCTTCAGGTGGGATTTCCAGTGGACAACTCAGAGTAGCGGCTTTTACTTTACAGTTGTTGTTTTCCCTTTTGAGTTGTACTTTACTTTCAGTTTGGGTTTGTTTACTGGCCCATTTACTTTTCCGCACTTTCAGTTGTACTCTGTTTTCACTTAGTGTTTACTTTCAGCTTGCTTACTCTGTGGTGCTTGTTTACTTTTCAAAGGCAATGCCTTCCCTTTATACCGGGAATTACGCCTTGGTGCTAGTCGCCAGCCCCTGGCCTATGGAAGGCGGGCTTGGGGTAGTCACAGCACGGGACCCGAGGGCGGGTCGTGACAAATTGGTATCAGAGGAGTTCGATTCTACCACAAACTCTGATCTTTTCTATGTGAAGCAATAATGTTTAACATATTGAGTGTGGTTATCAGTCCAGGGAGTCCAGTGTTGGTGCGGCGGCCGACGTATCCGTACACCAGGACCCTGACTTCTGATTTCCGACTTATTGCATGAAAAAATTGATTTTGTGTGTGTTTCAAAGTTTTCTTTGTGATTAATTTATATCAGCTCACCAGGTATACTGTTATGACCGTGGCGCTCCTGTTTCCTTTTTAGGATGGCCCCACGACGGAAACCAGCTAGGGTTCCGAGAGTCGAGCGTGATGACAGCCCACCGAGCGATGAGGCCTCGGTGCAGGGCCCTTTGTCAGCAGTGGCACCGGCGGTAGCTCTACCCATCGAGCCACCGATGCTTCCAGCACCAGCCGCTGACGACGCACGTCGCCTTGGAGCTCTGCACGAGTTCCAGCGCCAGCGACCGCCTAGGTTCTGTGGGGAGACGGACCCCCAGGCAGCAGAGGACTGGCTGGAGGCAGTGGTATGAGTTTTTAGGCTAGTGAGGACACCTGTAGACCTCATGGTGATCCTCGCTGCGAGCCTACTGCACGCAGCAGTGGGCCGATGGTGGAGCTTGATACTCCAGGTGCACGATGAGGCATCTCTACTTTGGACGGACTTTGAGAGCCTCTTCCGCTCGGAGTTCGTCCCATCCACCCTTCGTTCGGTGCGTATCCGAGAGCTTCTTCAGCTGCGGCAGGGCAACATGACGGTCGCTCAGTACTCGGCGAGATTTACTGATCTCTCGCGCTACTCGACCGACATGGTACGGGACCCATTCTTCCGGGCCCGGACCTTCGAGCAGGGTTTGAGACATGAGATCAGGGCATCGCTGATCTCCCTCAGCATACCGACCCAGACAGGAGTACTGGAGCGGGCTCTTTTGATCGAGAGCTTCCTCGCTGAGTCTACACCAGCGCCGAGACCCACCGCAGGGCGGCACGTGACAGAGTCTTCTGCAGCTGGCAGTTGACGGATGACTCAGGGGTTCAGGCAGACCAGACCTTCAGGCAGACGGCCTCAGGACACTGGCTCAGCAGTGCGTGGCACACAACGAGGAGCCAGTCTTTCGAGAGGCAGGCAGTGCTACTCGTGCGGCGGGCAGGGCCACATGACTCGTGACTGACCGACCCGCCGTGCAGAGGAGCAGCAGACGGTTGAGGGACCACCGAGGCAGAGGCAGAGGGTCGACCATGGTGGTCCGCAGGGAGGAGGCGAACGAGGTAGAGGAGCTGGCCGAGCAGCAGGTGGTGGCCGACGCTTTGAGGCTCTGCCACCACCACCACCAGGAGGTCCACCCCGACCATAGGGAGCAGGCGGGCAGAGACAGGCACAACTCCAGGAAACAGAGGCCTACGACTACGGTGCACCCGAGATGATTCGAGGTATTATCTGTGTCTATTCCACCCTTACTGCAGTACTTATAGACACAGGAGCGAGTCACTCTTTCATAGCCGCTGCCCTTGTTCAGAGCTCAGAGATTCCGACAGAGCCGTTGGCTCGATCCTTACGGCTAGAGACTCCTACGGGAGCAGACTCAACAATTACGCACTGGTGCTGGCAGTGTGAGCTTACTCTAGGAGGTGAGAGCTTCGGCTGTGATCTTCTTGTAGCAGCGTCGAGGCCTTACAACGTCATCTTGGGCATGGATTGGCTATCTACGGTCCATGCGCATATTGACTGTTTTAGGCGCAAGGTGCGATGTGTACGCACCGATGGGAGTAGGTTCACCTTCACCGGTGAGAAGGGAGCCTTTGCAGCACAGGATGTACTTCCGCGGAGGAGAGGACAGCCCATCACTCATCAGTTGGCTAGCCTCATCCTTGGAGCAGTTGATGTGCGGAGTCCTGGTTTTCCTGCAGTGGTGGATCAGTTTGCAGACGTTTTTCCCAACGACGTTCCAGGGCTACCTCCTCGCAGAGAGGTAGACTTTTATATTGACTTGTACCCTGGGACAACCCCAATATCCACTCCAGCATATCCGATGACCCCCACCGAGCTTCGAGAGCTACGGGTACAGTTGGAGGACTTGCAGGGCAAGGGGTTCATCCGACCCAGTGTTTCACCCTGGGCTTCCCCGATATTGTTCGCCAAGAAGGCGTACGGGAGCTTGCGACTTTGTGTTGACTATCGTCGCCTGAACCAGGTGACGATGAGGAACAAGTATCCGCTACCGAGGATTGATGACCCCTTTGATCAGCTCAAGGGAGCACGGTGGTTCTCGAAGATAGACCTCAGGTCAGGCTATCATCAGCTCAGAGTCAGAGACGAGGACGTGCAGAAGATGACCTTCAGATGTCGGTATGGCCACTATGAGTTCTTGGTTATGCCTTTCGGCGTAACCAATGCTCCAACAGTGTTCATGGCCCTCATGAATAGGGTCTTTCAGCCATACCTTGATTGATTTGTTGTGGTCTTCATTGACGACATTCCGATTTACTCTACGACAGAGGAGGAGCACGCCTATCACTTGCGAGTTGTACTAGACACACTCTGAGAGCACCAGATTTATGGTAAGCTCTCGAAGTTCCATTTCTGGATACGTGAGGTCCACTTCTTGGGACACGTTATCTCTGAGGCGGGAGTTGCAGTGGATCCTGCGAAGATCGAGGCTGTGTTAGTATGGGAGCCACCCAGGAGCGTGACTGAGGTTCGGAGTTTCTTGGGACTAGCTGGATACTATCGGAGATTCGTGCCAGACTTCTCTAGAGTTGTAGCACCTCTCAAAGCTTTGACGAAGAAGGGGAAACCCTTCGTGTGGTCAGACATATGTCAGCAGAGCTTCCAGGAGCTGAGACAGAGATTGACTAGCACACCTATCTTGAGGTTGCCTGAGGAGGGAGTAGGGTACGTAGTCTACTGCGATGCATCAGGGACCGGACTCGGATGTGTTCTGATGTAGGAGCGGGTAGTGATCGCCTATGGATCACGTCAGTTGAGGCCGCATGAGCAGAACTACGCTACCCATGACCTGGAGTTAGGAGCAGTGGTCTTCGCTCTGAAGACATGGCGACATTACCTGATGGGCGAGCGTTTTACAGTCTTTTCTGATCATCAGAGTCTCAGGTATATCTTCTCACAGAAGGACCTGAACTTGAGATAGCAGCGATGGCTCGAGTTCCTCCAGGACTATTACTTTGAGATAGTCTATACTCCTGGGAAGGGGAACGTAGTAGGCGATGCCCTCAGCAGGAGGACGAGCATTCATCTACTTGAGGAGGCGACAGAGCAGCTAGCCTCTTTGCAGATATCCTTCGTGGATAGAGATGAAGCAGCCTTCCTCCAGTCTCTCACAGTCACCCCTCCACTACTGCAGTGGGTCAGAGAGGCACAGCGTGAGGACGCTAACTGTGAGACACGACGTGCACAGATATCCTCGGGATAGGAACCTGATGGTTTCTCCCTTGGAGCAGAGCACAACATCCTTTTCAGAGGACGTACCATGGTACCAGTCGCTTTGAGAGAGGAGGTGCTGAGAGAGTTTCACACTTCTCCTTTGGAGGTACATCCTGGAGTGGCGAAGATGTACCAGGATCTTAGACGACAGCACTGGTGGCCAGGCATGAAGAAGGCTGTAGCAGAGTTCGTTTCTCGATGCCTCACCTGCCAGCAGGTGAAGGCAGAGCATCAGGTACCAGCAGGCTTGATACAGCCCTTGGAGGTCCCGAAGTGGAAGTGGGACGGGATATCTATGGACTTCGTGACTGGACTTCCACGCACTTCCAGAGGTCACGACTCCATTTGGGTGATTGTTGACCGAATCACCAAGTCGGCGCACTTCTTACCCATCAGAGAGTAGGGATTAGTGGAGATCTTGGGATGTCTCTACGTTCAGGAGATTGTGAGGCTCCACGGCGTGCCATCATCTATCGTCTCCGATCGAGATGCTCGCTTTAATTCACGGCTTTGGAAGGGGTTACAGGAGGCGTTCGGGACGCAACTACGTCTGAGCACATCTTTTCACCCTCAGACGGATGGTCAGACGAAGAGGACCATTCAGACTCTCAAGGACATGCTCCGCGAATGTGTCCTCGACTTTGGTCGTAGCTGGGAGGACCACCTACCCTTGGTGGAGTTTACGTACAACAACAGCTACCACTCCACCATCAGGATGGCACCGTACGAGGCGTTGTACGACCGACCTTGTAGATCTCCTTTGTGCTGGACTGACCCTGGGGAATCAGCACTTGTGGGACCGGAGATGGTCCAGGCCACGACAGAGAAGGTCCAGGTCATCCAGGAGCGGATGAGGACAGCTCAGAGCCGGCAGAAGTCATACGCTGACAGGAGGCGGAGGCCACTAGAGTTCGAGGATGGCGACCACGTCTTCTTGCGGGTCTCGCCTCGACGTGGTATACGGAGATTTGGCCAAGGTGGAAAGTTATCTCCGCGCTTCATCGGACCCTTCCAGGTCCTCAGCAGGATTGGCGAGGTGGCTTATCGCCTGGCTCTACCACCTCAGTTGCACCGGGTGCACGACGTCTTCCACGTATCTCAGCTGAGGAGATACGTGCACGACCCGACGCACATCATTGACCATGGGAAGCTTGACGTTGACGATGGGGAGACTTTTACGGAGGTCCCAGTGGAGATAGAGGATCGATAGGAGCGGGTCCTACGTGGGCGATCGATTCCTGTTGTGCGCATCAGATGGCAGCACGGGAATCTCCAGGAGAGCACTTGGGAGCGGGAGCCTCAGATGCGTGCTCAGTACCCTCATTTGTTTCCCTAGTTTTTGATGTATCTTTACGGGGACGTAAAGCCCTGAGGTGGGAGTAATGTAAAGACCCGTAAATTTCAAGGGAAATTTTTTCTCAATTTTCTTTGGAATTTTACAAGAGCGCGGTTTCTAATGGCACCTGATTCCGAGGCCCGGAGTGCCCGGAATCATTTTCCGAAGTTTGGCTCGGGTACGTTCAGTGAACAAACGACCGGGAATTTATAACTTTTGAACCGGTGCCCGGAATCAAATTCTGAGGGCACCGATGAACTCGCAGCGCCGATATTCGCTTAAGGATACCTTTTCCGAGGTTGCGTTTATTGCGGGTTGAGAGTTAGTTTTTGGGTTTTTAAAATAAAGTTAAATAAAATGTGGAAACATATTTTATTTCTTTTTTTGTTGGTTATAACCTCCCAAAGGGAGTTAGGGGTGGGACCCACATCCACTTAACCTCCCTTGGGAGGATTAAGTGTGGTGGGGCCCACACGAACCCCAACTCCTCATCTTCTCTCAAAACTCTCCTATAACCCCT
The DNA here is from genome assembly GCA_963277665.1 of Viscum album. Taxonomy (NCBI): domain Eukaryota; kingdom Viridiplantae; phylum Streptophyta; class Magnoliopsida; order Santalales; family Viscaceae; genus Viscum; species Viscum album. Next base: position 598,118,946 of record OY728167.1, on the reverse strand, counting down.
TTAATTAATGTTTGACAACTTGGTTTAATTAATTAAGGTGGGTTGATTTGAATTTCAAACCTTTGAAATTCAAGTTGATGTTTGTGTAAATAAAATAAGCCTTAGCTTATTTTATTTTGTTTAGCCATCTTGAGAGGATTTGAGAACTCCTTCTTCTTCTTCAAACTTTGACGAAGAACACTCAAGATCCGACGAAGAACGCCGCTCCTCTCTTCTTCGTAGCCGGTTTGTTTCCGAAGATCGACGACGCCTTCCGTGTCTACGAAAGGGAACACCACTTCCTCCTCGGACTTCCTTCGTCGGCTTACGGAGATTCACCAACGACGTACCTCTTCGGACGTACCTCTTCGTCAACGGAATTGACGAACGTTTACCGCGACGCCCGACCTCCGCGACGCGTCTTCCGCGAGTCGTTGACGATCATCAATCTTGAAACCGAGGTAGGGGTTTGTTGTTGAATATTTATTTAATCTCGTTCTTGGTTCTAGTATGATAATCTTATGGATAAATATTTAAGGGTTATCATCTAACGAGAGGGGGGTCGGACTGCACAAACACGGCCGAATTCCCCCCTCCTTTGTTCTCGATTATTATTATTTTCTTGTGATGAACAAGATGGCGTGGTGCCGTCTCACCACGCGGGAATCATTCGGTGATTATTGCGCGGCGCCGTCGCGCCGCGCCGTGGAAAGATTATCTTGAACGCGACGCCGTCGCGCCGCGTCGAAGGAAACCAAAGGCGCCGCGGCCGGAGCGGGGCCGCGGCAGAGGGGTGCGATGCCGTCGCACCGCGCCGGATGACGAAGACCGCGGCCGGTTCTGGGCCGCGGCGGAAACGGGAAGACCGGCGGCCAGCCGGGCCGCCGGTGTCGGAAGCCGGAAAGGGGACCGGCCTTGCCGGTCCCGTTGAGGAAGGACCGGCCGGCCATGTCGGGCCGGCCGGAAGGGAGACGAACCGGGGGAATTAATTCCCCCGGCTGGCCAAAACCGGCCCCCCATAAAGGGGGGGGGGGTTACACCAAGGGGGGGAAGCGCCCCCCCGTTTTTCTCAAAGGCAGGCCCCCACGAGGGGGGCCGGTTTCTCAAAGGCGCGCCTTCAGCCGCGCCGCCAGCAAGGAAGCGGGGGCTTTGCCACCCGCGCGTGGCACCCGAGCGGCGCCCCGGCCGCGCCGCCGCCGGCCGCGCCGCGCCGCCGTGCCGGACCGCGCCGCCGTGCCGGACCGCGCCGCCGCGCCGCCGTGCCGGACCGCGCCACCGCGCCGCCGTGCCGGACCGCGCCGCCGCGCCGCCGTGCCGGACCGCGCCGCCGCGCCGCCGTGCCGGACCGCGCCGCCGCGCCGCCGTGCCGGACCGCGCCGCCGCGCCGCCGTGCCGGACCGCGCCGCCGCGCCACCGTGCCGGACCGCGCCGCCGCGCCGCCGTGCCGGACCGCGCCGCCGCGCCGCCGTGCCGGACCGCGCCGCCGCGCCGCCGTGCCGGACCGCGCCGCCGCGCCGCCGTGCCGGACCGCGCCGCCGCGCCGCCGTGCCGGACCGCGCCGCCGTGCCGGACCGCGCCGCCGCGCCGCCGTGCCGGACCGCGCCGCCGCGCCGCCGTGCCGGACCGCGCCGCCGCGCCGCCGTGCCGGACCGCGCCGCCGCGCCGGACCGCGCCGCCACGCCGCCGTGCCGGACCGCGCCGCCGCGCCGCCGTGCCGGACCGCGCCGCCGCGCCGCCGTGCCGGACCGCGCCGCCGTGCCGGACCGCACCGCTGCGCCGCCGGCCTGGCCGGGTCGACCCGGTTCGGGCCGACCCAGGGGGGGGGGGGGGTCGGGCCGGGTCGGCCCGGACCCGGACCCCCTGTTTTCGAATCGACTTCGGTCTTTTGGCCATAACTTGAGCCACGGACCTCCGATTGACGAACCGTCAGCGGCGATGCGATCCTTGGATCGAGACGGTCGATTAGGTATATCGCACTCAAAGTTTCGGAATACTTTGTGTTCGTCCGGGTTGGTTCGTTCACGAAACCAACCGGGCCTTCGGAGCGGAAACGCTCATATCTTGAGCTACGAACGTCCGATTGACGTGCCGTCCGCTTTGTTGTGTTCCTCTTAGTGAGACGGATCTTTTGGCATACTCCACCCGATGTTTGGACGCAGGTGGAGTACGGTCGGGTTGGTTTTGCCTTAAAAACCAACCGGGCCCCTGGGACGAAAAAACCAATAACTCTCAGACCGGGCGTCCGATCGACGCACCGTCTGTTGCGTTGAGTTCCTGTTGGCGATACGGAACTTTTGGATACATCAACTCTGGACTTTGTGACAGTTGATGTATCAGCCTCTCGGATCGTGGAGCGGACCCTCCCGAACGAGCTTGCTGTGTGCGGGAACCCTAGTGCTGGATGCGACTGCTACTGCTACTGCTACTACTACTGTGACTGAGACGACGACAGTACAGCGATCCTTAGTGGATTCGACGACGATGACTACAGCACTCAGCGATCCTACGTGGATCAGTGCTACAGGTCCTGTGTGGGCCCGATCCTGTGTGGGTCCGATCCTGTGTGGGTCTTTGCGCTCAGCGGTCCTGTGTGAACCAGCGCCTACAGGTCCTATGTGGGCCCGATCCTGTGTGGGTCTTTTGCGGGGGTTAGTTACCTATCGATCCTTCGTGGGTCCGACGACTTAGATGGATCAGAGATCATCTTTATCGTCTTTCGAAGAAGTATACCTGTGTGAGCTGAATCCTATTGTTTTCCTGTGTGGATTGTGTTGTGCTATCCTGTGTGGATTTCGTTTTGCTTTCCTGTGTGGAATACGTTTACTTTCCTATGTGGACTGAGATGTACTTGGGCTCGGAGGTTGGAGCGTATTGGGATTGATGACTTAGGTATATGTATGGGCATATACCTAAGCAGTATCGGTTGTTACTTCGTGTTTGTATCTCACCTTGTGGTTTATACTTTGTGGATTTTGGGAGACCTTCAGGGGTCTCGGGGTCCCTACTGAGTATCTTATACTCACCCCTGTACGGGCTATGCCCGCACTACATTGTGTTGGTTGCAGACGACGGACAACGTTGATCTTGGCTGAGGCTTGCAGAGCAGGACGGTACCTGGAGGTGGACCACTGGGCAGGACGTGTTCGGAGCGGACGACGGGACCCGAGGAGCAGTGGAGCTATCTGTACCCACCCTTCAGGTGGGATTTCCAGTGGACAACTCGGAGTAGCGGCTTTTACTTTACAGTTGCTGTTTTCCCTTTCGAGTTGTACTTTACTTTCAGTTTGGGTTTGTATACTGGCCCATTTACTTTTCCGCACTTTCAGTTGTACTCTGTTTTCACTTAGTGTTTACTTTCCGCTTGCTTACTCTGTGGTGCTTTTTTACTTTTCAAAGGCAATGCCTTCCCTTTATACCGGGAATTACACCTTGGTGCTAGTCGCCAGCCCCTGGCCTATGGAAGGCGGTCTTGGGGTAGTCACGGCACGAGACCGGAGGGCGGGTCGTGACAGTAGCGTCGAGGCCTTACAACATCATTTTTGGTATGAATTGGTTATCTTCGGTCCATGCCCAGATTGTTTGTTTTAGGCGAAGAGTGCGGTGTGTCCGCAGTGATGGGACGAGGTATTCCTTTGTCCGAGAAAAGGAGACCCATGCAACATAGAACGAGCTCATGCATAGGAGGGTGCATCCAGTCACTCATGATTTGGCTAGCCTTTCCCTCAGAGCAGTAGATATTATGAGCTCCCGTTCCCAGCAGTAGTGGCAGAGTACGAGAACGTCTTTCTCGAAGATGTTCTAGGACTACCTCCCCGTCGGGAAATCGACTTCTACATCGACTTACAACCCAGGACGACACCGATCTTGTAACACCCGAGACTTTTATGTGAAATATTTTGTTTTTATGTTATATAAATCATCAAAGGAATCTTTTACTACACACAACACTAGCTTGGATTGCTTTACACGCAACCGCGACCTTCCTCGATAGCTTGCGTCGTACGCAATACCGAGTTTCACTAAACAACGACATGTTATTAAAATATTACTAAAACTAGCATTTATGAATAGTAATAACCACTTTTTGAAATATTATAATTTTTATTTTTCAAAATGGACTTCATTTTTGGATTCGGAATATCGAAATTATCCTAGGGTGAAATTTTGGTATTTTTCTGAAAACTTTCAATTTTTGATGAATAGTGAAACCACTAAGTGGTAGTTAAAAAAACTGAATTTTTCATAAAACTTAATTTTATCGCTTCTGTGAGTGGAATTTCGAAAATCTGAGAGACACGGTTAATATCAAGGACTAAAATGTGGTTCAATGAGATGAAAATAATTTTTGGTGAATAGTAACTTTTTATTTTTATTTACCACAGTTAAAAGTAAATAGGGTAATTAAGGGTAAAAATGATATTATTATTACCCTAACACATGTCCTAATTCTATTGGACAAGTGTAATTCGACCAAAAACAACCTTAGGAATAAAATATGACCATTTAGGCCCACTTGGATTAGATTAGGACATTTATTATTAATTTATTTAAAGAAGGATTAAATAGTTAAAATCAAAGTTTAATAAGTAAATCATTTTTAATATGGGGTTATACATAAGATAAATTCGACTATAAATATTCATTAGAAATATAAAAATATTTCCTACATAATGGTATTTTATTTTTAATTTTTAGACATTAAATAATTTAATTTATTTATGACACAACGATGATGCAGTAATTATCTTATTAATGAAATATTGATATAATTGATGTTATAAATACCCAAATAAATGTAATTTGAGACTTTTTATGAATTAAACTAATTTTCTAGGTTAATATGACATGTTAGTATTGGTTTAATTAACTTTGTTAGAACTAATCATTCTGTTATGATTTTCACAAAAATCAATTACTAAATAGTGTCAAAATTGACATAAAATAGTTTTTAAAACAAATATTATATTATTAATTGTTATTTTATTCCTAAAAATATATGGTTCGGTCAAATGAATTAGATAAGGTTATATATATTAATAATAAACAACTTGGGGTTCGTTTGGCTTGATATAGTAAGTTTATTAACCTTATAGTATAAGAAAACAAGAAGACACGGTAAAAGTTAAATTATCTAACTTAAAGTTAAATCTAAATGATAAGGTTAAAATTGATACCTAAACTTGTCTAAATTATATTGGATGAGAGGATTTATACCCCTACCCACCTTATCTTTGAAATATATCAATTTGGAGCTATTAAAAACCGAATTTGACTTTATAATAAAATAATATTTTTAGTTATTCCAAAGGTGCCCCTCTCCTCCCTTATAAAAGGGCACCTCCTCCCCCTCTTCCTCACACCACTTTGAGCCTTCAAGCTCGGCCAAACCCTGCCAATTTCTTCTCTCCACTTCCGTAGAAACATCCTAGAGGTTCTGGTATTCTTCAAAGACCTATTTTAGTGCCCTAAAAGGAGGTCTCAAAGAAGCACTTCAAAGAAGAGGTAATGTCCGTTATCGATTCTTTCATCTTTATTTCTTCTTCCACTTCTTCTTCTTTAGTTTTTTCATTATGATGTAATAACATAAGTATCACTCACATACTGATATGTTATTATAAGTATGAAACAACCCTATTTCACCATCTATTCATCCTACGGAAAAAGAAATCACCGCGCGTGCGTACGTACGGAATACCGTCTCCACGCCGTGGTGTAATCTATTTTCCACCACCACCTTACTTGGATGGGTATAATGGTGTAAATAATGACTATATATGACTATTATAAAGTGATATTGATTCTGAAATAGTATACATACACTCCAATACAATTCCACGATCATAGGAACGATATCATCACTCATGCGTACGTACGGAATACCGTCTCCACGATGTGATGCGACTCGTTCTACATGATCTTCATTTAATAATGATTATATAAATTAATTTAATGAATGAATATGATATGTATTACACTAATACCATTCTGTAAATGAGGTATCTATAACCTAAAGAGAAGAATAAGAATTTATTTGACAAAACACGCATAAGAACAAAAAGTTATAAACACCCGAATAACAAGTGGCAATGAAATATTACTACTAAGAAGCTAAGAATATGACCATATATGATATCATAACAATAATTATGATTCTAGAATAAGTCAATAACATTATTTAAATCATTATACAGGAGGTTCGGACACTTTCGAAGTAAATCGGACCTAAGGTAAGAGAAATATCACAATCTCATTTTTATCCGAGATTGTTTATACTTTGAAATTTAATGGGGTGTATTTTATCATCCACATCCATGTTTCCTCAATATGTAATATTATTTCCATCCACCTACAATTGTTTAAATCCAATTTTACCCTTTGGTAAGTTTTTAGTAAAAGATATGAAAGGAATCTTTTGTCGTTTTTCATACGAGGTACTTTTTGAGTTTTCCGACAAAAGTACGAAAAGAATGTTTTTTTTAACTTATACGGCATGAATGGATTTTTAAAACATTATTTCCAAGAAGCTTCCTTTACAAGTTTTCATGTTTATTTTTAATCAAATTCTCTTAGTTTAGAATTGTATGACATGTTAAGAAAGGAAAAATGTTTTTGAAGTAGAAAGGATATTTTCCTCAAGAATGGAGTTCAAGTGTTTTATCAAAATTATTTTCCATATAAGATAATATAGGGTTATATTTCTATCCCTATTATTACATGGATTTTATTATGTTGTGATGGAAATATTTTTATGAATTCCTTTATCTTATATGAATTGTTTTATGATGTCATGTTGTTTAAGAATCCCATTTTTACTACATGGGTTATGCAATGATTTATGATTTATGATTTTGTGGCACACATAAGAATGGTATCATTATGAGATGGGTGGGACCTATATCTCCCTCCAATGAATTGGGTAAATATTTTATATCTCATGAGATAGACATGGCTGGAACGGTAGGTTATACAGGTTCAGTGAAACAGGACTGAAACGAGGAGTGAACTCGGTTCAGAAGGGGACTTTGTCCAATAAGATAGTATTGTAAATGAGTCTTGACTAATAAGAAATGATTCTATATGATTATGTGTGTATGCCACAAAGTTTCATGTTTTAAGTTATTATTATTGGGATTACATTTCACTACTATGATTTATCCCATGTTATGATATTATGATCTCTTTTGCAGGTTAAGATTTCTAAAAGTTATGTTCTTATGAATATGATGTGATTGATATTTCTTTTGATTACCCTTACTGAGCATTTGAGCTCACCCTTTTGTATGTTTTCTTTCCCCAGGTCAGGAAGAAGGTTATTAAGTAAGATATGCCAAAAGGGACTATAGATATGATGAAATAAATGGGAGAAAGTGTAGACGCTTTATGAACCAGTTGTTTATGTTTCCCAGTTTCTAAAGACACTATACCTATACGGTCCTTTCGTGGTTTTGTTATATGATGTAATAAGTACGCTTCAATTTTTAAGTATTAACAATGTATGTAAAGTATGGGTCGTTTTAGTTGGTATCAGAGGAAAGGTATAGTCAACCTTTGGAAACTAGGATGTGAAAGCCTTAGTAAGAACCCTAAGGATAATTCTAAGAATAGAACACAATCTTAGTGTTTTAGAAATGGCCATGAATAACCTAGGATAAGACCTTAAGTGTGAAATTTTATTATTGATTATGTGGTTTTCCTATTATAATTAGTGTTGCTCACACTATTCTTCTTGGTTTTAGTCAATGGCTGGAACCCGAAGGAACCGTGTTAATGCGGAATGCGATGGGCAATTCAATGATTGTCCCCCTGAGCAACCAAATGTTATGGGAGATGGAATGAAAAATACTGTAGCCATGCTCACACAACTTTCTCAAGATATGAATCATGCAGGACTTCCAAACGAGCAAAGGAGAAACATTATGTTGAATCCTTCATGAGGCAACGTCCACCTTCTTTCAGTGGGTCTACAGATCCATTAGTTGCTGAACAATGGATTAGTACTACTGAAAAGATATTTTCAGTTATTCAATGTTCTGAGCATGATAAAGTCATCCTAGTAGTGTATCGTTTGGAAGGTGATTCTGATCAATGGTGGAATCTTATTAAGAATATGAGGCAAAGGGATGAAATTGAGTCCATGGAATGGGACGAGTTCAAGAACTTATTTTTCAATAAGTACTTCCCTCGTATTCTCCGAACAAAGATGGAGAAGGAGTTTCTTGAACTAAAGCAAAAGGATGATGAATCTGTTGGTACCTATGAAGCAAATTTTACAAGACTTGCAAGGTACGCTTCTGGTATTATTATCCAACCTGAGAGTAAGATCGATCGATTCTTTAGTGTCTTAAAACCAAGTCTCCGAAGGGCCTTATCCATAAGGGACTTCAATAGCTATGAGGAAATCATTCGATGTGCTCTCAAAGTTGAGATGGAGATTGGTGTAACCCATCAGTCATATGGGTTTGATAAGAAGAGGAAAATGGAATTCAAAGGAAAATCTAAAGAGCACACTGAAAAGAAGACGAGCTTTACCTTATGATCAAAGTGTGGAAATAAACATGGAGGGAGTTGTCTTAAAGGGACAAGTAAATGTTTCAAATGTGGAAAGGAAGGTCATCGGGCATTTGAATGCCGCGATGATGGGAAGAAGATGTATAATGATGCAAACAAAGGAAGGGATACACAGAATGAACCTACTACACTTCAATGTTTCAAGTGCCAGGAGATGAGACATTATGCCAATAAATGCCCTAATCCAAGGGTTGATGATGATGGTCGACGTCAACAAACTCTTAAGGCTAAAGACAAAGGAAAGTCACATGCAATTTCTACCAGCGATGTGGAGTACGATAACGATGTGGTGAAAGGTACACTTACCATCCACTCTAAAGTAGCAAATGTTTTATTTGATTCTGGATCCACCCACTCTTTTATTTCTGAAGAATTTTCTAAGGGTATCACCATATTACCTCAAAAATTAGATGTTGAGTTAGCTGTGACAACACCTAATGGCACAACAGTTGCATCAAAAGTTTATAATTCTTCTCTGATCGAAGTTTGTGGGAAAGTGCTTCTTGTAAATCTTGTGATCCTTCCTATAGTGGAATTTGATGTGATTCTTGGCATGGATTGGATTTCTTTATATGGTGTGCGTGTGTACAGGTACTTAGTCAATGACTCCCATGTTAGTAATATGCCTACTCGGTGCTAGTCATCAGCCCCTGACCTATTGGAGGCGGGCTTGGGGATTTGTGACATGGGCCCCACTGGGACGGGTCGTGACATTCAGAATACAACACTCAGAAAGGTCCCCAAGGTTTCTAATGAGTCATTCCTCATTTTTGGTTCTTCCTGATTGTTTCCTATCTATCGTGGTGATCGAGGTCACTTAGAGGCAATGGAGTGTCTTGAGGAAGTAGAGAGTGTCTTCAAGTATTTGGGAACTCCTAAAGTTGTTAGAGTCCATGCTATTCTGGGTTTTTTTGAGGGTCCAAATTTTGATCAGTGGAAGATGTTTTCTCTACTATTGATGCAAGTTGGGATGATGTGGGAGGTGTTCAAGTCCATTTTTGTCTGATGGTTTATACCTCAGGAGCTGATGACGAAGAAAGTTGAAGATCTCATGAATGTTCAACATGGTTAGTAGATAGTTAAGTCTTATATTGAACATTTAAAGTATCTAATTTATTCCTCTTCGGATATAGTGTCACAGGATATAATGAAAGATTCTTTTTTCATATTGGTCCTTAATCTAGATATCAAGGAGTGAGTCCTCTCCTCCAAGGATCTTCATTTTGAGAAGTTGGTGGACGAAGAATTTTTAGCTGAGTTGGTTTTCAGAGCTCAAATTGGAAATCTAGTGTCTCTTATTGCTTGTGAAGGTTCCCCATCTGTCAAGGAGTGTATGCCAGATGAACCTGTATTTAAGGACTATCCTTCATTGGTTCTAGATTCCATATTTTTACAACATTCACTCGTGTTTTTCTAGTGTGGTCGGTTCGGGCATTCGAAGCCGTTATTCCATAATCCTCTAAAGACTTTCCATCAATGTGTCCATTTGGGTCATCTAGAGAAGTTTTGTAGGAAGTGTTTCCCAAAGAAGAAGTTTTTGAACTGGGAATGTCAGCTTCTGGATGTGATGTAGCAGATGCTTCAATCATCAGAGCTCTATCCATAGGTCTCAGAGTGAATGTAATGGCCCGGGGTTTTGGGGTCCATTACTTGGTGAAAATCTGATGTTTGAGGTGTTCTGGGTGGTCTGGAAGGCCATCCCAGCTTCTCGGTGAAGCTTAAGACTCCTAGCGGTAGCCTTGGCCTACCGGTAACCTTGTCCTACCAGTAGCGTCGGCCTACCGGTCGCCTCGGCCTACCGGTTCGCCTTGGCCTACCGGTCGCCTCGGCCTACCGGTATCCTGGGCCTACCGGTAGCCTCGGCCTACCGGTAGCCTGGGCCTACCGGTAGCCTGGGCCTATCAGTAGCCTTGGCCTACTGGTGACCTTGGGGTATCGGTAGCTCCACGGGTTTTCTAGTAGCGCCTCCTTTTTGCGCGAATTGGGTTTAAACCGCGTTTTCACCCCTTTAAGCCTGTTTTAAAGCCCATTAACGACGATTAATTAAATGATTGGTGAGGTACCCTCCTTAAATGAAAAATCATGCGTTTTAGTCATGCCTTTAACCGCGTTTTCAGAAACGCCTGTAGGGAATAAGGAGGTGTGCGTCAATTTTAACTGCCCCGAAGGGTGGGGACCTTTTTGGTTGGATGTGTGGGGTGGCCCAGCCGCGTGGTCAACCCATGATTCCACTTCTTCCGCTGTTTCAAGTTTCTCTCTCCATATCTTAACCATCCCAGGAATGCTGTATCTCAGTCTTTATAACCTAAAGGCTTCTCTTCTCCCTGAGTTTCTTTTTTTTCTATCACCCTGCACTTGGAGTACCCTTCCTCCTGACGAGTCATACCCCTGTTGCAAATTTTTCCTTGATCGCGTTCCATGGAGTTCCTGCTACTCCTGATTTCCAGTTTCCACGCGAGGACTTAACGTCAATCCTTGATCAATCATGTAGGGATCTTAACTTTGTCTCTCCTCCTTGTGTATCATGCGGGGTGGGTGTTCTATGGTTCCCATGAGGTAGTTAATCAATTCTGTAAAGAAGATAATAACCAGTTAAAGAACAGGGATGAGGAAGTTTGTTAATGTTGTTACATGTTTTTATCCATGCTTTCCCCATGATGTTGTTATGAATTTAATGGGCTTAGGCCTACTAAAAATCATGGCCATTGGGGGTCTTTATTTGCGCACCTATGCTATGCCCTGTTTTATGCTTTGTCTGGTGAATGGGAATCATGTATGAATCGGTTAAACACTTAAACTCAACTATTGAATATGAAAGCCCACAATCTTTTGTGATCACCCCAGTTGAACTAAATAATATAAAAGAATGAATTATGAACATTGGGATGGTTCAGATATGGATGGGTGAACATGAATAAAAGTGGAAACATGAATAAAAGTGGGAAGTTAATAATGAACTTGGTGGAATGGTAATAAATTAATGTGGGATAACCAATAGTTTGTTGGGTTTTTCTTTGGTTCCAGTACTTTGAGGGATCTCACTGATCCCTTTGTTGATGCAACTTCACAAGAGAACCGGGTGTGAATGCTTAAATTACACTATGGTTTTCCTTCCAGCCTTATTGTTGTTTCATATGTGATTGTGCCTGTTAGTTTCCCAGTAGTGAAGGGATTAACTCAAACTGAACTTTTATGAAATGATAACTTGAATAAGGAAATTGGGAACTGTTTGTTGTGTGCCTGTTTTCTGAGGTAGTAGTGTTTGGGCACCTGCTTGTATCAGTTGAGGAGCCATAGGTTGGGCTGTGTGTTGGAATATATGTGTAACTGTATGTTTTGTGTTTAGTCCCACCCCACCCATGTTGGGTACTTAGTGCTGGACACCCCATTTCATGGGGAAGGGTGTTCCCCCCCTAGTTACTCTCCTTCCTGCCCCCTCTTCCCTCGGCTGTGATGGCTGGAGGCGAACTTACACCCAAGATTATTTGGGTAGGTTTTGATTGGCGTGTTGTTAGGCCCAGGTGTGTGCAGGCAGGGATGTGTGGTTGTGAGGCCCAGGTGTGTGCGGGAAAGGATGTGGATGGTTGTGAGACCCAAGTGTGTGCGGGCAGGAAGAGCGTGGTAGCGTCAGGACTTTTTCTGTTAGGGATGAGCAGCTAGCTAGTGGGGGAAATGGTGGTGCGGGGTACCCAAATGTTTTTTTCTTACTATTACCTTACTGCTTGTGTTATTTGGTGAGCGTGGCTGGTGAGGTGGGATGGATAGATTCCTTGATAGATGTTGTTTCTTCTGCTTCTCACGGGACTTTAGGACGTCTCCCCACTTGTGCACGAGAGCTATAGGTTTTCCTACTGAGTATACTTTGTATGCTCACCCTACGTTTACTTTCAGGTTTCCAAGAGGACTTCGGAGGCCGTGCGGGACCTTACTAGTCTAGACGTTGGAGATTCTTTTGGTCGCTGTTGTTTTCTGCTTTGCCTTTTCCTTTCCTGTTTGGTATTGTACTTTGTAGTTCTTGTACTTTGTTCAATTTTATTATTAAACATGCGTGTAGTTTGGTCTTTACTTTGAGTATTCTATACATGGTGGTGTTTGGTGTTGACTCATTCTTCTCCAAATCCTAGTTAACTAAAAAGGGTAATGCCTCCCATATTGTGAAAATGTTATACCCTTGGTGCTAGTCGCTACTTCAGGGCCTACTGGAGGTGAGACTCGGGGGTCATTATCTCGTCTTCGACTAGAGGAAGGAAGGGTGGGGATCTTTTCCACCCCTTCCATCGTCTTGCTGAAGGCGAGTCGTGACAGTGAATCTCACGCACAGTCAGGAATTTTCCAGCGGGTGTGGGAAATCTTGGCCCAGTTTTTGTCCCCAGTGTTAGGGTGGAGATTTATGAAGTTTACTTGTATTAGTTTTACTGCTATTATAAGTTCATAATTGTTGGACTCCTCATTTACTAATCATGTTTTAATGATCACAAATCCTATTTAGTCTATAAACTTTGTTAACTCTATGTAATCTATCTCACATCAAATGTGTAATTATTTAGTAAAATCTATTAAAAGCTCTTAAGTGTTATACACTATCTTTTGATTCACTTTATAATGATTTCTCTGCCAAATGATTGAGTTTAATCCATCTCATAAATATTATTGCTTAATTATGAATACAGATATGCACTTTAAGTCTGAGACACTGTGAACAAGCAGACACCGTAAACAAGCAGACACCGTGAAGCAGACACCGTAACCATGAGACACTGTGAAGCAGACACCGTAACCATGAGACACCATGAACAAGATACCGTGAAGTAGACACCATAACCATGAGACACCTTGAAGCAGACACCGTGAAGCAGACACCATAACCCTGAGACACCATGAACAAGACACTGTGAACAAGACACTGTGAACAAGACGCCGTGAACAAGACACCATGACCAATCCAAACACTGTGTGAAGGAGACATCGTTTCCATGACATAATCTGACGCCGTTTCCTAATATGTTTTGTCAGCTTTCAATTTAATCTCTAAAAATCATATTTGAGGATTTTAATGCACTGACATAATTAATGTTTCTTTGTAGACATATCATCTGACAGTACGAGGTATGAGGTGCATAATCCATGCAACCTTTCGGCCTCAACACATGCACTCCAAGATAAAAGAGTAGTGCGGCCCAGAAAAAGGAGAGTGGCATGATACTAAAAATAAGAACAAGCTGGTGACCATGTGCACGACAACGAAGAAGAAACTTAAAAAATTCTTGAAGAAAGAATTTCCTTATGCAACTTGATGCTACTGAAGAACACATGAAGCATACTGGAATCCTGAGAACATCTTCGCACTATCAAACATCACAAAGAACACAAGACGGATCTGTCTGACTTGCGACAATCTGTTTTGCATACGAGGACTTGAGTTCTGCATATGCTTCATCTCAAGAAGTCCAGAGCTGCATAGACTAGCACTCAGAGCATTTCTAAACCTATCTCAATATTTCTGCTATGTTGTGTATCATTTTATTAACTTTTGAGCAGTGTGTGTTTCTGTATTATAACAAACTCTGTATCCTGCATCAAACTAAAGTATACAAGATATCCTTACTCAAACATCTTTTTACACTTGTGTATACCCATGAATAAGTGTTGAAGAGGTCCCTGTGTGGCCTAGTTGTTTGTTCCCACAAAGAACTGTGGAAGAGGTCCCTGTGAAACCTGGACATTCCTATGTACTGTTTTTTAACCTCGATCTAGGGTGTGGATCAAGTTTATTTATATAAACTTCTTGGTGTTAGGTGATCACCAAGCGGAGAGGATTAGGTCTCAGCTTAAGACTGAACCACTTGTTTCATATCCGCTGTGCTGCTTAATTTAGTCTTCTCTATTTTACCGCTTTACTGTATAATTCAGATATCACTAAATTCACTTTGATAGTTAATCTTGGAAAGAAGTTATAATTGTCTTGTATTAGTAAAATAACTTCAAAAGTAATATTAATAACTAACATTAAGATTACTGAGAACTAATCAATCTTTTAAGAAGTTATTTAAACAGTCAAATTCTTATAACAGTATAACCTTGATTAACTGGGCTGTATTTAACCTTTTTGAAATACTTTTTAACCAGAAAATTTTATAGATACTCAATTCACCCCCCTCTTGAGTGATCTACTCCGACCAACATTTGGTATCAAAGGGTGTTTATTAAGCCTCTGTTTAATCTACCTCAACATTGATTGTAGTTGTACTTTAAAGATCTGTAAATTTTTGTTAATTCTAAATTTCTATCTCTTTCAAAAGTATTTCTGTATTATAGATAATAGATTGGAAGGTGCTGCAACCAACATGCCACCATTCTTCAATGGAACCAACTATGTTCAATGGAAAATTAAAATGAAAATGCATTTAGAGAGTATGGGTTTTGAAATTTGGTCTTCCATTATAGATGAATATAAAATTTCTAATACTGATAGAATCACATAGGATGTACCTATCAAAACTAACTACAATAAAAATTGAAAATCTATTAATGCTTTATACTGCTCCCTAAGAGATGATGAATTCAATAGAATTTTTTCTTGTAAAACTACCCATGAAATTTGGGATACCCTGTCCGTCTCAAATGAAGGAACATCAAGTGTAAAATAAATGAGACTTAATACTTATAATATTGAATACGATAACTTTAAAATGAAACCTGATGAGCCTATCTCTGACATGTATCTTAGGTTCAATGATATTGTTAACACAATGATTTCTCTTGGAAGAGAAGTCATTTCCAAGGAACAGATCATGCAAATTCTCAGATGTTTGCCTGACAGATGGAGATGAACCTCTGTCTCTATTATAGAATCATGAAAAACCAGAAAAATACCTGTAAAAGAACTCATTGGGAAACTAATGATGTATGAAGAAGAGCTGAAAGTCAACAAGGAGGAGGATGATGAACTAAAAAGGAAATCTGTTGCATTCAAGACCGCCACCTCTAAACACAAAGACAAAGGGAAACTGGAAGTTTCTGTAGAAAGTTCCAGTAGTGAAAAATCATCACTCGACAGTGATGAGGAGATGACTCAATTATCCAGAAGATTCAAAAGATTTTACAAGAAGAAGAATGTTTTCCGAAAGCCTAACTTCAAGGGAAAATATGACCAAAAAGGAAGTTGGAATAAATATTGGAGAAGAAGTGATAAGACTGATGATATTGTCTGCTATGAATGTAAGCGTAAAGAACATATCAAGGCTGACTGTCCAAATCTCAAGTACAAAAAGAAATATGAGGACAAAGACAGGAAGTATAAAAAGGCAATAAAAGCAACCTGGAGTGCTTCTGAGGACAGTTCAAGTGACTCAGAAACATCACATGATGAACATGATAACAAATCCAATATGTGTTTTATAACAAACACATATGAGGTAACACTAGACTCTCTTGTACTTAATTCATACTATTCTGGAGATGAGAGTGACTCAGAAAATATGAATAATGAAGAAATGTTTGAATACTATAACATGCTTGAGGAAACATGAAATGAACTAAAATACAAAGATAAATCATTGAAGAAACAATATGATCTTACTCTGAATGTTAAATATGAACTCATAACTAAAAAAGAGAAAAATGCTCAACTGATCAAAGAAAACAATGAATTAAAAATCTCTAATGAGAAATTTAAGAATGGCCTAGAAATGTTTACCAATGGAACAAAAAACCCTTACTCAAATTCTAGGAAAAACAATTTCCCCCAAATACAACACTGGCATTGGTTATCAACCTGGAAAAAGAAACATTGGTAGAAAAAATTTAGTCTCTAAATCTAGGGCATACAGTTTTACTCCCAGTTCTGGACACAAATCATCTAGTTCAGGTTATGATACATTCTCTACTATTTCAATCTTTTCCAGACCAAATAGAGTTCATTTTGGAAATAATTTACATAATACTTATAGGAAACCTATGAGGAAAATATGGGTTCCTAAAGAACTTATTACTAATATCACTGGACCCAAATGAGTATGGGTACCAAAATATGTTTTTGCATGATCATTTTGTAGGAAAGATGCTTAAAGAGATCCTCTAAAAGTCTATGGTACTTGGACAATGGATGTTCAAGGTACATGAAAATAGACTACTCATGCTTCAAGAACCTAATAAAATTAGAAGTAGGACATGTCACATTTGGTGACAATGACAAAAGAAATATTATTTTCCTCGACCAAATCGATAACTCTAACTCAGTTTTAATTTCTAAAGTACTATTTATTGATGGATTAAAATATAATCTACTTAGTATCTCACAATTATGTGATGATGGATTTCATGTTAGATTTGAAAATGATGCTTGCAATGTATTTAATTCTAAATAAGAATTAGTATTTTCTGCATTAAGAAATGAAAATGTTTACTCTGTTAACTTAGATTCTTTAGCTTCTCAAAATGCTTCATGTTTAATTGTATTTCATAAAGAGTCTTGGTTCTGGCATAGGAGACTAGGACACTACAATATTCACTCCATTATAAAACTAACTATAAAAATCTTAGTTAAAGAATTACCCAAACTAGAGTTCCCAAATGACAAAGTGTGTAATCCTTGTCAAAAGGGAAAACAACACAAAGTTTCCTTCAAACCAAAGAAAGAAGTTTCAAATTCTCAACCCCTTGAACTGGTTCACATGGATTTGTTTGGACCATCTAGAGTTTCTAGTTTAAATGGGAAGCACTGTGTTTATGTTCTTATAAATGACTTTTATAGATATACTTGGACCTTCTTTATGGCTCACAAAAGTGAAGCCTACTCTTATTTTATTAAATATTCCAAGTCTGTAGAAAATATAAGTGGACTTATAATTAAATCTCTAAGAAGTGATCATGGCCGTGAGTTTGAAAATCAATAGTTTTAATCCTTTTGCTCACAAAATGGTTATAGTCACAATTTCTCTACCCCTAGAACACCTAAACAAATGGAGTTATATAGAGAAGAAATAGAAACCTGAAAGAGATTTATAGAACAATGCTTAGTGAATATGATTTACCTATTTATTTTTGGGCTGAAGCTATCAATACAACATGCTAGATAATCAATAGAGTATTGATCTGACCTTTTCTTAAAAGGACTCCTTATGAGTTATGGAACAGTAAAAACCCTAAAGTTAACAACTTCAAAGTATTTGGTTGCAAAGTCTATATTCTTAATACTAAAGAAAATCTTGATAAATTTGCATCCAAGAGTGATGAAGGTATCTTTTTAGGATATTCCATGTCTAGTAAAGCCTATAGAGTGTTCAATAAAAAAACTAAATGTGTGGAAGAATCTGTTCATGTAAAATTTGATGAAATAGATCCACATGAGCCTAAAACCATTCTAGAGAACCTGGAGGATGATGTATCAAATCCGAACATTAATCCAAAATCCTCAAACCATTCTGTGAAAGAATCTGTGAAAACTTCCAGTTCTGGAAATTCCTTAGAATCAAGTCACAAAGAACCCGAACCTATTGATGAAACTGAAATCACTAGTCCTTACTTTTCTAGAGCTATTAGAACTTTGAAGAACCACCCCTTAGATATTGTCGTAGGAGACATAGACAAAGGGACTCAAACTAGAGCTTCTCTTAGAAATCAGGTTGAACATCAAGTCTTATTGTCACAACTTGAACCTAAAAACATTAATGATGCTATCAATGATGAATTTTGGGTGATGGATATGCAAGAAGAACTCAATCAGTTTGAAAGGAAAAAAGTTTGGAAACTTTTTGAAAGACCTAAAAAAACATTCACCATAGGCACTAAATGGGTATTAAAAAATAAGGTAGATGAAGCTGGTAACATAGTTAGAAACAAGGCTAGATTGGTTGCACAAGGCTATAGTCAAGAAGAAGGAATTGATTATGAAGAGACCTTTGCACCAGTATCCAGACTTGAAGCCATCAGAATCTTGCTTGCTTATGCTGCACATCTGAATTTTAAACTATATCAAATGGATGTTAAGAGTTCATTCTTAAATGGGTATATAACTGAGGATGTCTTTGTTAAAAAACCCATTGGTTTTACAAATCCCCATTTTCCAAATCATATTTTTAAACTATCAAAATATTTATATGGTTTAAAACAAGCTCCAAGAGCTTGGTATGATAGGTTGAGTAATTTTCTTATTTCTAAATGTTTTACAAAAGGAATAGCTGATCCTACCCTTTTTATAAAACGAAATTCTAATGATGTTTTATTAGTTCAAATCTATGTAGATGACATTTTCTTTATATCTTCAAGAAATTATTTATGTGTTGATTTTTCTAAAATGATGCAAAATGAATTTGAAATGAGTTTAATGGGTGAACTGAAATTTTTTCTTGGATTTCAAATCTTTCAAAATAATGATGGTATTATTTTGACTCAAAGTAAATATACTGGAGATCTTATAAAACGTTTTGGATTGGATAACACTAAAAGTAGTGACATACCAATGAGTACCACTTGTAAGTTGGATCTTAATGAAGATGGAAAATCTGTTGATCAAACCACTTATAGAGGAATGATTGTAATTTTACTCTACTTAACTACTAGTTGACCTGACATTATGTTTAGTGTGTGTATGTGTGCTCATTTTAAAGAAAATCCCAAGGAATATCATTTAAATACTGTAAATAGAATTTTTAAATACCTCAAGCATACACCCAATCTAGGACTATTCTATCCTAGAGAAAAATTAGTTGACTTAGTTAGTTATTTAGATGCTAACTTCGGTGGCTGTAAGTTAGATATAAAAATCACCTCTGGAACATATCACTTTTTAGGTAAGTCACTAGTATCATGGTGTAGTAAGAAACAGAATTATGTTGTATTATCTACTGCAGAAGCTAAATATATAGCTTCTGTAAGTTTTTGTGCACAAATCTTGTGGATGAAACACACATTACTAGATTATGGATATCAATTCAGGCATGTACCTATAAATTGTGACAACACAAGTGCAATTAACATCTCGAAAAATCATGTTTCACATTCTAGGACAAATAATATTGATGTAAGACATTACATTTAGAGGGATCATTATCAAAAAGGTGATATCACTTTGGAATTCATTGGTACTGAATATCAACTTGCTGATATATTCACCAAACCATTAACTTCTGAGAGAATAAACTACATCATACATGAACTAGGCATGATAAACCTCAAATAGATATCTTACTGTTTCATGTCTTAATGTTCGATATCTTATTGTTTCATGTCTTACAGTTCGATATCTTACTATTTCATGTTTACGGTCTCACAATTAGTGTTTCACGATTACTGTATCACCTTAACACTTAGTCACTGTCTCACCGTAACACTTAGTCATGGTCTCACCATAAAAATTCTTTATGATTTTTATTTACAAAGTAAAAACCGTATCGCGGTAATTATTCATTTCACCTCTTTACTTTCCTGCACTTTTATTTTTGCGATGTTTGGTATTCCTAAATGATAAAATAAAAGAAGTATAACTTTTCCATCACTAGAAGCTTTCTTCTACTCACTCAATCCATAACCTTTCTTGAACCCTTCAACCCTTCTCTCTCTCGAACCTTCGGTGAATGCCCAGGATGAAACGACCTTCATTGTTGGATCCTGAGAAACGTAGATCAAGGAAGAAAAAAAATCACACCTAATCTTGCACCCTAAGGTCCTCTAAATCCAAATATGGTGAATCGAGTTGTAGTTACTGAGAAAGAGATTTTACCTGAATGGATTCTGTCAAGTAAGTCTCTGGTGTTGAAATTTTTAAAAGAGCAAGGCTGGCTAGAATGGTTTTCGAAGAAAGATAGACCCATCTACCTGAAATTAGTGGCTCAATTTTATTAGTATGTTCAGTTATCTTTTAATTATGAATATGGTTATGTTGTGAGAAGCTTGATAAATGGACATAAATTCTCATTCTCTTTGAGGTTATGGGCTGCATGCCTTAGGATACCTCATGAAGGAATCTATGAGGACTATCAGAGAGGACCTCCACCTTCTAGTGAATTCTTTGTACTGGAAGATGCTCTAAAATTCTTAACCGAAAATGGTACCAAGAGGAGAGCCATTGCTGCTGAACTAGATAGAGAATCAAGAATTTTGTTCAAGTTTATACAAAACCTGATTATCCCCATAAAAGGTGACTTTGCTGTTCTAAAATATCAGGATGTGTTTTTGATTCATCTTATGAAAAATGGTCATAAGATCAACCTTTGTAAATATGTCATACATCATATGTGTGAGATGATCAAATCCACATCCAAGTCAACTTCTCTATTTTATTCTCGACTTATCTCAACCATGCTTCATGCTAAAGGTATGGTTGGACCTAATGAGGAAGTAATTAAGGACTGTGAGTTCTGCCTTTCAAAATCCACTATCAAGTGAATAAAGATTAATTGTAATCCTTGTAAAAAGGAATGGGTGGAAGACAATGATAGAATTTATGAAAAGGTCAATCCAGTGGAACATTCCTCAAGACTAAGAGATATTTCTGATCCTGGTTTGGAACCAGATGAGATTGTTGAGTACTCTAAAGAAGAATAAGAATAGGCTGTTGTGCCTCCCAGGGAAACTGTTTTTGAAAAAGAGGACAATACTCCTGTTCCTCATGTAGTATGTGAAAAGGAAGTCCCTACTTCTGAAGATGTTGTTAATCTGGAAGATCAACCCAAGGTTGACATCGAATCTGTTTCCAAAGTAACCAAAAATAATGCTATGGAAGAACCTATAGAAGAAGAATTACCTGTTATGCAAGAAGATGACCTTGAAGAACTCCCAGTGGAACAATCTGTTCTTGAAGTCATTCCTTCGGCTGAGGAAAGGATGGAGATAGATTTTCAGCTGGCTAGGCAGGAAATGGGTGAGGAACCAAGAGATAAATTTGTGGAATTAGATCAAGACCCTAAGCTTCTTAGTCTTGAGAAGGATGCAACTATTGAGGGAGAGAAACCCCAAAATCTGGAATCTTTTGAAGTACCAAACCCGGTTGATTCAAGCCCTGTAGACACTCGGTATAAGTTCCCCAGTTTCTATGATGTGGATGACTCTCAGCAAGTCTTAGTAAAAGTCCTTGACCTTTCTACTATGTTTCAATTGAAATCTGTCTCTAATATCCAACCAGAACATCTATCCTTGGTGAGTCAAGCTGATCTGAAGGATTTTGGAGCCACTCTTTTGTCTGGAGTTGAGAAACTCCTGAATACCGAACCAGCTCCTGTAATGAATTTAAGTGAGAAAGATGTAAGATTGGTATAGAGTAAGAGGTTTCCAACCTCTGATACCAATTGTAGGATCGAAATATAGTATGAGATGCTCAATATACAAGAGGGGGGGGGGTGAATTTTATACTTTAAAAAATTCCTTTGGAACCTTTAAAGTTAGTTACGATTAACTATGTTTTCCTTAATCAAAGGAAAGGTCTAAGTTTAACAAAGTTAAACTAAGTAAATTCACAACACCTCTACTACTGAATACAAAATTGAAATAAGATTCCGAAAGTGGATTCCAGAAATATGGTTCCAGAAATTGAAACTTAACAAAAGTTACAATATGAGATTCTACCTTAAAGCGTATAGAATCTAAATGAATCAGAGTAAGTAAGGAAGTATAAGAAAGTTATACTTTCCTTAAGATACAAATTGCAGCGGAAATAAAACAAGTAGTTAAACTACAAGTAACAAGATAATAGTCTTTTAACCCAAAGAGAAGGGTATCCAACAACCTTGGATAAAGGTCCCTTGATTTATACTTTCAAGAAAGTCTGTCTTACCCACACCAGGGTAAGCCCTCGATATGAAGATCAGAGTCTCTGTCTTGCTATCCCCGCAAGCCCTCAACTTCAAGGTAGTTGGCAACCTCTGTCTTCCTCAGCAAGGAAGCCCTCGAACTTCAAGGTAGTCGGCAACCTCTGTCTTCCTATCCCCAGAAGCCCTCGAATGTAATCACCAACATTCGGAGTCGCACGAATCTTTGAGAGTTAATAAGAGCCTCTCTCTCTAGAAATCACTTCAAGCAAATTTTTCAGCCTTTCAGCACTTTCATCAGCTATCAGCTCCGAGATTTTTCAAATGAGCTCCTATTTATAGGTAAGGTCGGCTCCTTCTCCAACGGTCATATTTTCCTTAAAGATCGGAGGGACCTGTACACGTGTCACTTAGACAACGGTTAGTTTAAAAAAAAACAGACGACATCGTTTTATAACAAAACAAATGTAACAGAATGTACGACATCGTTTTAAACTCTAACAAAAAGGTTCGGAATGAAAACTTCGGAGTAAAGGTTCGGAGTGAATAAATTCAGAGTGTATAAAACAAAGATAATCAGATTCTGTTTAATAGGTGAATTCGGAATGAGAATTTGGAATGATAATTCGTCATCTGAATTCGTAATGAGAATTCATCATCATAATTCGTAATGAGAATTCGAAATGGGATTTCTTCATTAGAATTCGTAATGAGAATTCTTCTACAGAATTTGTAATGAGAATTCGGAATGGGATTTCTTCATTAGAATTCGTAATGAGAATTCTTCTACAGAATTCGTAATGAAAATTCGGAATGGGATTTCTTCATTAGAATTCGTAATGAGAATTCTTCTTCAGAATTCGTATCCTGAATCTGGAATAGAACTTAGTCAGAGTTCATATCCGGAATTCGGAATGAAACTTCTTTATAGTTCTTGTCCAGAATCCGAATCCTAAAACAGAATGCTTTATATCAAAGTTTCAACGATTCTGAGAAAATGAATCCGAATCTCATACTTAAGAAAAATATGGATGAAAATATGATAAGGATAATTTTTCTTATAAAAGCGATTTTCCTTAAGAAAGAAATTCTCCTTATAAAAGAAATTTTCTTAAAGATAAGGTGTTTGTGATTTTCAAAACAAGAAGGAATGGAAAATTCATAAGGAAAACCTTATTGACTCAACAATCTCCCCCTTTTTGGAAAGTACAAACATCCTTACGAAAGAAAAAAAATTCTAAGAAGAAAGAAACAAATTAATGCTTATCTCCCTTGTTTTAAGGATATAGATGAATACGACTAACTCCCCCTTAGGCTTTGAAACTCTAAGGATCGTATTCATATTTCCGGAGTGATGTTTCATAAGAAGGTCTTCTTTTAAGAAAAACTCCCCCTTAGACAGACTCTTATTAGAGTTATTTTTCCTTGGGTATTTTTTCTTTCTCCCCCTTTGATAAACTCTTATTAGAGTTATTCTTTTTCTTAAGGATCTTTTCCTTCTCCCCCTTTGTGATTTTCAAAAAGAATTGGAGGGAATGAAAAAAAAACAAAGTACCTGAAAGATTAGTAATGACAATAATGGAAACGAGATACACAATTTTTATTAGATTTGGAATCTCAGCAACAAAGAAATACAACAAAAAGATCGGATTTGGTTATTTCGGATCTTTCTCCTTCGACATGAGCCCCTTAAGAATAGTCTTGATCTTCTTCAAGTCTTTATGATCTTCTTCAGCTTGCTTCTCTAAGGCAACTATTCTTTCGGATTGAGCTTCAATTTTTTCTTCCTGAGCCTTCAGCTTTTCTTCCTGATCTTTGATCTTCTCTTCCTGAGTCTTCATCCTTTCTTCAAAATCGATCCGATGATCTCTTTCAAATTTTCAATTCTGAGAAACAGAATTCAGTTTCCCATTCATATCCCTGACTTCTTGAATCCGGAAGTTCTTTTCTTCAGTCAGCTTTTCTTCAAAGGAGGAAGTCAGCTCGTTTATCTTCTTGTCCTCTATCTCAAAGGCATCTTTAACATTTTCTTGAAACTCATCAAGCAACCTCATTTCTTCCACATTCTTCTTCGACCAGCTTTTCATCCTCTTGCAAGATCTTTTATGGGCTTCGTAACCAACAAAGAAGGTTTTGAACTGGGCCTCAATCTCAACGCACTTATCCATAACCATAGATACGGAGTCGGTTTTCTGATTTAAGGCATGTTGGAGCATTTGGCATCTTGAATCAATACTTGAGAAGGTTGGAATGGTTCCCACCAACTTCTTTAAGGACTGAACAACAAAGTCATGCCCCAACGAGGATGACTCCGAATTTGAAATCTTGCTTGGAGAGTTTTCTTCCTCAATAAGCTCCAACTTTCTCTTTGAAGAACTACCAGCTTCCTTTCTCTTCCTCTCTTGTGAACTCGGAGTATCAGCAAGAATTTGCTTCCCCTTATCTTTTTTCGGAATAGAATCCTGTTCCGGAGTTCTCTTCTCACTATCAGAAACTTGAACAACATTATCTTCCTCATCAGCAACTTCCTGAATACCTTCCTCTACATTTTTCATCTGAGAAATATCATGTAAAAGTTGTTCTTCTTCTCCATGATAGGAAACTTCTTCTTCTCCTTTCTCTTATTCTATTGCTGGAGTAACTAACTTCGAAGATTTAGCTTCTGAAGTCCGGAGTGATAAGTGTTCCGAAGGTGTTCCCTTGTAATCATCTACTTTTTTCAGCACATCTCCGGTTTCACCACTTCCTTCAGCACCCTCTTCTATTTGTTCCACTTGCTCAACTTCCTCATAATTTTTAGCAACAGCCTCTTCCGGAGCAGCGAAATTCCTTCCTGGAGTCTCAGGTAGAGATTCCAGGGAGAAAGCTCTCGGAACTGGAATAGTTGCTGAAACCATTTCATTGAATTTTAACAAGGCCTGAGCTACCTCAGCCTCAGACATCTTCTTCTTGAGCTTCTTTTGTTTTGCTTGTTTTTCAAGCTCATCAGCAGTTCTATCCTTCAAAGCCTTAGCCTCCGCAGGGTCCAGTCCGAACTGCGGATCCCCTTCTTTCCTTTTCTCTTTATCAGTTCTCCACTTTGTAACAACCTCACCAGGATAGGATTTTTTCTTCTTTGGCTTTGGTGGTGCGGAGTGGAATTCCTTAGACTTAGGATTTTCTGCTTGTACTTCCACTTCTTTCAGCTTTCTCTTTCTTACTAGCTTAGATGATTCCGGATCAGTAACTTTCGGAGCCACTTCTTCTTGAACAGGTAGATCAATAAACTTTCCAGACTTCTTGTCAAAAGCTACATTCATTCTTTTAAGAGTGCCATCGCTGACCAGCATGATCTTGCAAACTCTCGTCTTAGATTTGCAAGCCTCCTTGAAAGACTCAAGGCACCGAACAATTAACTTGGAGATGATTGCTGGATACATAATAATCTGAGCTCTCAGATTTCCTTTCTTCAAATTTTCAAGAGTAAGAAGAATATGCTTCATTAAGTTAAACTTCCTTAGATTTATCAGGAAATATAAGATATAGATCTCATTCTTCTTCAAGCTGTCTTTATCACCTTTCCTCGGTACGATAAGTCCTTGTACCCATAACTCCAGAATCCGGAAATTTGTAGATAGACTTGCAATCTTCGGAGCCTTGTCATCAGCAAGTCCGAGAGTTTCTAAGGATTTTTCCTTGTCGAAGCTACCCTTAGAGTCCGGTAAAACATGCGAAATAAATTCTGCTTCTCCTTCATAAGACAATCCTACCAGGCTTGCGGACTTGGTGTGAGAAAGCTTGTAAGTCTTTCCATAAGACTTAAAAGAGAACTTCTCCCTATTATCTTCCTTGAAGAAAGAAACTGACTCATAAAACTCGATAAGTAAGTCTGAATATACTTAATATTGATTCCCGGTTTTTGATACCGCAACATCTTCCCAGCTATTCAACTTGATGTTCTTTGAGATAAGGGAATCATAGTTGTTGAAGAAAACCGGATGAACTAACCTTTCTCTGTAAACTAACCACTGAGAAATAGGCTTAGTAGATGACATTTCTTGAGATGCTAACTCCGCAGACATTCGGATCTGAAGTTCTCTGAGAAGTTCGGAACGGAGAAGACTGAAGTTCGGAACGGCCTTAAATCAGAGAGGCAGAGATTCGGGACGCGAGAGCTTTGAGATCGATGTGGGACGAGTATTTGGGTCCCCTTTATATAGGCAACGAGATGACGGTTCACCTTCCACGGTTAATCTAACGGTTGGAATGAGCTGAGATCAGATCTGACGGTTGGAAGCTTGAATCTGATCTTTTTGAGGTTTTTATTAAAACAAAGAGTTAAGAAAACTATAATCTGAAATCATAATACAAGAAAATTTCAGAAAGTAAAATATGACTACGAAAACTTGAGTAGGGTAACCATACCTTTCGGATTGGCTTAGGAGGATTATTCGTAATGGAAGATTTCGCAAAAATTTAACTATGAAAAATAAACTTAGTACGAAAAACTCATTACAAAAAACGCAGCACGAAAAACAAACTTAAGAAGAAAAACAGTACGAAGAACTTAGTACGAAGAAATACATTACGAAAAATTTTAGTACGAAAAACAACTGGTATAAAAATATCTGGTTATGAAACTGCCAGTACGTAAATTTTCATTCCGGAAATTTCCAATATGAATACTTCCATTCTAGAAGTGTTCTATACGAGAATGTCCAATTTGGAAAATTTTAGTTCCAGAAGTTCCATTCCGGAAATATTCGTTCCGAAAAGTTTTGAAAACAAATTTTGAAAAACTTTGTTAAACAAACAATCAAATGTAATCCCCCTATGAAAAGGAGTTTATTACTGTAAGGAGACTTTTTCAACAGAAAGTTAATTAAGAAAGATTACCTTACGGTTATCATTCCTAACTTCTGTTTAATATATTCAAGTCTATCAGAAGGCAAAGATTTTGTGAAAATATCAGCAAGTTGATCTTGCATTCCGATAAACTGAAGAATAATATCTCCTTTAAGTGTGTGATCCCTAAGAAAGTGATGCCTAATATCTATGTGTTTTGCACGAGAGTGATGTGAAGGGTTTTTACTTAGGGCAATGGAACTTGTGTTATCACACAAAATTTGAGTTTTAGTAAAACTCAAGCCATAGTCTGTGAGTGTGTGTTGCATCCACAACACTTGTGTACAACAACTTCCAGCTGCTACATATTCAGCTTCAACAGTGGAAAGAGCTACAGAATGTTGCTTCTTGCATGACCAAGAAACTAAAGAATCTCCTAAGAAATGACAAGTTCCGGATGTACTCTTTCTATCCATTCTACATCCACCAAAGTCAGCATCAGAAAAGCTTTTTAGAACAAAATCATTTCCAGAAGTATAAAATAATCCTAGATCCATGGTTCCCTTAAGGTAGCGAAAAATTATTTTTACTGCCTTTAAGTGAGATTCCTTAGGATTGGATTGATATCTTGCACATAAGCATACTGAAAACATTAAGTCTGGTCGACTAGCTGTTAAGTAAAGTAGACTTCCTATCATACCTCTAAAAGATGTTTGATCTACTGGTTTCCCAGCTTCATCAAGATCTAAAGAGTTTGAGGTACCAATGGGAGTAATTATACTCTTAGTGTTGTCATAACCATACTTTTTAAGAAGATATTTAGTATACTTATGTTGAGATATGTAGGTTCCTTCTGGTTTTTGAGAAATTTGAAAACCAAGGAAAAATGTTAACTCACCCATCATACTCATTTCAAACTCATATTTCATTAGACTAGCAAAAGAGTCAGTCAGAGATTGCTGATTTGAACCAAATATAATGTCATCAACATAAATTTGAACAATCAAAACATTTTTCTTATCTTTATTTATAAAAAGGGTTGGATCTGCATTTCCCTTAACATAGTTATTTTGAAGCAAAAATCCAATGAGTCTATCATACCATGCTCGTGGGGCTTGTTTAAGGCCATACAAATCTTTGGTAAGTCTAAAAACATGATCCGGATGTTTTGTATCTTCAAAGCCAGGAGGTTGTTCAACAAAAACTTCCTCTTGAACATAACCGTTAAGAAAATCACATTTCACATCCATTTGATAAAGTTTGAAATTAAAGAATGCTGTAAAAGCAAGTAGAATACGGATAGATTCAAGTCTAGCTACTGGAGCATAGGTTTCTTCATAGTCTATTCCTTCTTGCTGATTATAGCCTTTAGCAACAAGTCTAGCTTTATTTCTAACAATGACTCCATTTTCATCACATTTATTTCTAAAAACCCATTTTACTCCAATAACAGAAGTTTCCTTAGGTCTTTCAACCAAGGTCCAGACTTTATTCCTTTCGAATTCATTTAGTTCATCTTGCATTGCTTTGATCCAATCATCATCACCTAAAGCTTCATCTGTGCTTTTAGGTTCTAATTGGGAAAGAAATGCTAGATGTTCTACTTCATTTCTTAAGGAACTTCTAGTCCTTACAGGTTGATTTACATCACCAATGATACTATCACTGGGATGATTCTTAAGAAACACCTGATTTGGGTTTTGTAAAACCTGTTCATCAACATAGGGTAGAAAGTCTTCTGGGGTAAATGTTTCAGAAGTATCTTCTTGAATAATTTCCTTATCAGAAGGTTCTTCTATCAAAGGTTGATAATCAGTTTTTGAAAACACATCCGAAGATGTAAGTTGAGATGGTTTAAAAACAAAAGGATCAGACTCATCAAATTTCACATGCACTATTTCCTCAACAGTACAAGTATTTTTATTAAAAACTCTATAAGACTTAGAGGTTGTGGAATAACCTAAGAAAATCCCTTCATCTGATTTTGGTGTGAATTTATGTAAGTTATCTTTAGTATTCAAAATGAATACTTTGCAACCAAAAACCTTGAAGTAGGAAAGTCTTGGTTTTCTACCATTCCATAACTCATAAGGAGTTTTATTAAGAAAAGGTCTAATCAAAACTCGATTTATAGTATAACAAGCAGTACTTACAGCTTCAGCCCAGAAATGTCTAGCAATAGAATATTCACTCAACATGGTTCTAGTTATCTCTTGAAGAATTCTAACTACACCATTCTGTTGAGGAGTTCTAGGTGCTGAAAAATTGTGAGTAATACCTTTCTTACTACAAAAAGTTTCAAAATCAGAATTTTGAAATTCTCCTCCATGATCACTATGAATAGTTTTCAATGGAATGTTTTTCTCATTTTTAACTTGAGCTCTAAAACTTTTGAAATAAGAAAAAGCTTCAGATTTCTTTGCTAGAAAATAGACCCAAGTAAATCTAGTGTAATCATCAACTAGAACAAACACATAGTATTTGCCTCCAATACTTCCAGTTTGTGTTGGACCAAAAAGATCCATGTGCACTAACTATAATGCATCGGTTGTTGAGACATCACCGATTGACTTAAAACTAGATTTATGTTTCTTTCCATATTGACAAGGATCACAAACTTTAGAAGAATAAAATCTAAGCTCCGGTAGATCCTTAACTAGTTTCTTCTTAGAAATTTTACATAGGTTTCTCATATTACAGTGTCCTAGTCTTTTATGCCATAACCAAGAATGATCTTCCATTGCACTTAGGCAAGGTAAATCTTGGCTCCTGAGGTCTTCTAGATTCAAAGTGTAGACATTCTCTTGCCTATTGGCTGAGAGAATAAATTCTTCCTTGGAACTGTGAACTAAACACTTATCATTCCTAAAATTCACAAGGTAACCTTCATCACATAACTGACTTATGCTAATGAGGTTGTGCTTAAGACCTTTAACAAAAAGAACATTTGAAATCAAGGTTTTATCTAAAAGAACAATATTACCAATACCAACAATCTCTCCCTTAGCATTGTCTCCGAAAGTTACCTTTCCTCCTTTTGTTTTGATAATCTTTTCAAAATAGCTTTTGTTACCAGTCATGTGTCGGGAACATCCACTATCCATGTACCATGTATTGTTGCTGGTACTTTCTT
The DNA here is from genome assembly GCA_963277665.1 of Viscum album. NCBI lineage: Eukaryota > Viridiplantae > Streptophyta > Magnoliopsida > Santalales > Viscaceae > Viscum > Viscum album. The sequence goes on along the minus strand of OY728167.1, from coordinate 598,088,700 downwards.
TATTATCCTGAAATTAAGAAGAAAATTAGACTTTCGGAATCCAAACTTGTTTGGATCCGAGATTTCCAGACAATAAAATTTTAGGTATCCATATTTTCTTAGAAAAGTAAGCTTTGTGAAAACCTAGAGATTGGGTTTTATTTAAGGAACAACTTTTTTCCCAGTGACCTCCACATTGACATTTAGTACAAAATGGGGCACTTTGAGGAACAAAATAATTGTTACTGAAAACTGGTTCTTCATGGGTATAACCAAATCCGGATTTATTTCTTAAAGGTCGTATTTGAGAATACATCTTATCAAAATTTTCCTTACTATGGGTAAAGTTTGATAAACACTTCTTTAAGGAAAAAATTTCGGACTTCAGTTTTACAACCAAGTTTTTATCCTCAAAATCATTAGTTTTTGAACTAGAGTTAGGCTCGAAAACATTTTTATTAGAAATTACTTTTTCTAACTCTTTAGAAAGTTTGTTCTTCTCAGAACTTACTTCCTCAAGATTTTTTGAAATATTTTCAAAATCAGCATTTTTCTTATCAAGATCTTTAGAAAGATCTGATATCTCTTTTGTAAGAATAGAATTCCTAGAATTTGCCTTATCAAGTTTCTTGTTGAGTTTGGAATTCTCAATCTCAAGAAGTTCAGCAAACCTAGAGACTTCTTCATAAGAAGGTAAAGTATTTTCCTCATCAGAAGATGATTCTTCATCAGAAGAGTTATAATACTTACTATCATTAGGATTTAAAGAAACATTGGTCAATGATTTAGCATTTCGTACCTTAGCCATAAGACAATGATTATCAATAGGTAATCTGGCTATAAGACCAAGATTCTTCTGTCCTGAAGATTCATAATCAGAAGATTCATCTGAAGAGTCACCACCACTGGCACTCCAGGTGTCATTAGCTTTCAGAACTTTCTTAGCTTTAGCTTTATAATACTTCTTCCTGTTCCTGTCTGAATGTCTTTCCTTCCTTTCTTTCTTTTTGAGCATAGGGAAATCTGGTCTAATATGTCCAGCTATTTTACATTCATAACAAGTAACTTCTCCTTCTTTCTTATCTTTCCTGTCCTTTTTCTTATACTTGGATTGAAAGTTTCTCTGCCCAGCTATCTTGTTCATCCTTCGAGCAAGATTGGCTAATTCATTTTCTGAAACTTCACTCTCACTAGATTCGGATTGGAAAATGACTTTCTTAGACTTGGATCTGGTTACTCTCTCAGGAGTCTTAGCTTTCATCTGATTTGAAGTTGTAGTAAAAGCAACAGTACCATTTCCATTCTTCTTCTTGATGTTGTCAGCATCTCTCTTCATTCTAGTTTCATGTTGTAGAAGAGTTCCAAATAATTCATCAAGAGTAATTTGAGTTACCTTCCTGTTCTCATCTATAGCTGTTCTCTTGGATTCCCACTCATTGGGCATAATATCAATTATCTTGTCCACAAGAGCTTCATCATATAAACCTTTCTCTCCCATATATTGTAGAATGTTGACAATAGTCATAAATCTTTGTTGAAATTTACAGATAGGTTCTCCATAAGGAAAATTGAAGCCATGATATTCAGCTCTAAGCATAACTCTTCTAGTCTCAATCACTTTAGAAGTTCCAAAGTGTGTAACCTCTAACTTCTTCCATATACAATTAGCTGCTTCACAAGAAGAAATTTGGCTATATATATTTCTAGTCATTGAACATAGTAAAGTATTGCGTACCTTATAGTTGAGTTGAAATTATTGCTTTTCCTGGTTAGTAAAGGTTCTGACTTCCTTGTCAGGAATTTTATAATCACCAGTAAGCATGACAAAGTTGTCTACTCCAGTATTGATAACAAATGTCTTCATACGATCTCTCCAGTATTCATAGTCATTACCATCAAATATAGGTGGTCTTGTAGGATTTAGATTGTCAATATATCCAACATTAATTCCTGCCATACTAAAAATAACTTTGCACACAAACTTGTTAGTAGCAAAAGATTCGTAATAACAAAGTTCGGAATGGGAAAAGTTCGGAATGGACAAATTCGGAATGAAAAAGTTCGGAAGGATAAAGTGAGCAAGAAAAACTTGTATGTGAGTACAAGTATTTCAGTAACCTGCTCTGATACCAAATGTAAGATTGGTATAGAGTAAGAGGTTTCCAACCTCTGATACCAATTGTAGGATCGAAATATAGTATGAGATGCTCAATATACAAGAGGGGGGGGGGGGTGAATTGTATACTTTAAAAAATTCCTTTGGAACCTTTAAAGTTAGTTACGATTAACTATGTTTTCCTTAATCAAAGGAAAGGGCTAAGTTTAACAAAGTTAAACTAAGTAAATTCACAACACCTCTACTACTGAATACAAAATTGAAATAAGATTCCGAAAGTGGATTCCGGAAATATGGTTCCGGAAATTGAAACTTAACAAAAGTTACAATATGAGATTCTACCTTAAAGAGTATAGAATCTAAATGAATCAGAGTAAGTAAGGAAGTATAAGAAAGTTATACTTTCCTTAAGATACAAATTGCAGCGGAAATAAAACAAGTAGTTAAACTACAAGTAACAAGATAATAGTCTTTTAACCCAAAGAGAAGGGTATCCAACAACCTTGGATAAAGGTCCCTTGATTTATACTTTCAAGCAAGTCTGTCTTACCCACACCAGGGTAAGCCCTCGATATGAAGATCGGAGTCTCTGTCTTGCTATCCCCGCAATCCCTCAACTTCAAGGTAGTTGGCAACCTCTGTCTTCCTCAGCAAGGAAGCCCTCGAACTTCAAGGTAGTCAGAAACCTCTGTCTTCCTATCCCCAGAATCCCTCGAATGTAATCACCAACATTCGGAGTCGCACGAAGCTTTGAGAGTTAATAAGAGCCTCTCTCTCTAGAAATCACTTCAAGCAAATTTTTCAGCCTTTCAGCACTTTCATCAGCTATCAGCTCCGAGCTTTTTCAAATGAGCTCCTATTTATAGGTAAGGTCGGCTCCTTCTCCAACGATCATATTTTCCTTAAAGATCGGAGGGACCTGTACACGTGTCACTTATACAACGGTTAGTTTAAAACAAAACAGACGACATCGTTTTATAACAAAACAAATGTAACAGAATGTACGACATCGTTTTAAACTCTAACAAAAAGGTTCAGAATGAAAACTTCGGAGTGAAGGTTCGGAGTGAATAAATTCAGAGTGTATAAAACAAAGATAATCAGATTCTGTTTAATAGGTGAATTCGGAATGAGAATTCGGAATGAGAATTTGTCATCTGAATTCGTAATGAGAATTCATCATCAGAATTCGTAATGAGAATTCGAAATGGGATTTCTTCATTAGAATTCGTAATGAGAATTCTTCTACAGAATTCGTAATGAGAATTTGGAATGGGATTTCTTCATTAGAATTCGTAATGATAATTATTCTACAGAATTCGTAATGAGAATTCGGAATGGGATTTCTTCATTAGAATTCGTAATGAGAATTCTTCTTCAGAATTCGTATCCTGAATTTGGAATAGAACTTAGTCAGAGTTCATATCCGGAATTCGGAATGAAACTTCCTTATAGTTCTTGTCCAGAATCCGAATCCTAAAACAGAATTCTTTATATCAAAGTTTCACCGATTCCGAGAAAATGAATCCGAATCTCATACTTAAGAAAAATATGGATGAAAATATGATAAGGATAATTTTTCTTATAAAAGCGATTTTCCTTAAGAAATCAATTCTCCTTATAAAAGCAATTTTCTTAAAGATAAGGTGTTTGTGATTTTCAAAACAAGAAGGAATGGAAAAGTCATAAGGAAAACCTTATTGACTCAACAAAAGATACCTCACTATTTTTGGAAAAATTTATTTAGAAAATTCAACCCAAAATACTTCATGAGATTTAGGAAGTCCGATTTGAAAACAGACTGCTTAGTGATGAAGTGAAGACCCTAAGAGGTATGATTGAAGACATGCAGAAAGAGATGCATTCGAGATCAGAGCTTATTTCTCATCCTGTGGAACCTTTTGTTCCTCAAACCCCACATAATGTTGTCTCCCAGATTCAACCTCATTTAGCTTCCTTAGATGAAAAGGTTGCTGAAAGAAACAAATAGATTGTGAAGGAGATGCGGGAGTTTGTTATTAATATTAATAAACTCACTAATGAGTATACGAGGTGTGTTCAAAAAGTGTTGAATCAACTGAAATCTCTCACCACCACCATCAATGATTCTAAATCCTTTGGTTAATACTATTAACCTTCTTTAGACAGTTATCTTCTTAGAACAATGGTCAAAGAAGAGATTCAGAATGTACTTAGTGGTTTCAATGCAGGTTCTCTATCTCAAGTTATCAAGAACAGTGAAAAAGCTATTGATCTAGTCCAAATCCATTCAAAAATTTATAATGATGCTTAGCAAGAGATTTCCAAGAAAGTAGATTTATAATTCAACATAATCTTCTCAAAGACTAACATGAACAATAATTTCAAGTATCTTGTGGAAAATCTGTGGATTCTTCCTGTTACTCAAGCCTTCAAGACTCAAGTCCAAAAGCTCACAGAGTTCACTCGACTGTTGGACACGTTTATGGAGAACAAGGATGATTTTGAAAAATCCATGCAGTGTTATGGAGAAATAATTGCAGATTTTATTAAGATTATGAGGCCCTATCTTTATGTAAAAATTATAACCATTGTTGCTCCTGTAGCTGCACCTCTCATACCTAGTTTTCCTACATTCAACTCTTCCCTAACCTCTACTTCTATGTCTGTCAGTCAAGCACTGAGTCAGATCAAGCCTGTGATCCTTGATCAACAACTGCCTCGGTCTTCTACTACTCTGGCTCCCTCTGTCTTTGAAGGTCTTCCTCTACCTTCTCTCTCAACCAGCTTAATCCCTTCTTCTACTTCAACTTTTTCTCCTATGGCTTTCTCTTCTGATGCTACTGCTAAAGGCAAAGAGAAGACCAGACAGTGAAGAAAGACAATGCTTACTATATTTTGATGGTAATCTTGTTATATTTGTTTTTACTTTTTGTAATGCCTCTCTTTTTATCTAATACATTCTGTACTTTTCTTGTCTCTCTTGTTTTTCTTTTCCCTAACTACTTTTTTGATAATCCCAAAAGAGGGAGAAATATACGAGACATAGTAATATATGGGAGAAACATAGGAGTAGAGAACACTCACCCTATATATATTATATGCACATTCTCACTATGTTATTAGAACAAATATAAAATTTAAATATACATGGTTTGTGATCATCAAAAAGTGGGAGATTGTTGGACTCCTCATGTACTAATCATGTTTTAATGATCACAAATCCTATTTAGTCTATAAACTTTGTTAACTCTATGTAATCTATCTCACCTCAAATGTGTAATTGTTTAGTAAAAGTTATTCAAAGCTCTTAAGTGTTATACACTATAGTTTGATTCAATTTATAATGATTTCTCTGACAAATTATTGAGTTTAATCTATCTCATAAATATTACTTCTTAAGTCTGAATACATATATGTGATTAAGTCTGAGACACCATGAACAAGCAGACACCGTGAACAAGTAGACACCGTGAAGAAGACACTGTAACCATGAGACACCGTGAACAAGACACTGTGAAGTAGACACCATAACCATGAGACACCTTGAAGTAGACACCATGAAGCAGACATTGTAACCATGAGACACCGTGAACAAGACACTGTGAACAAGACACCATGAACAAGTCACCGTGAACAAGACACTGTGAACAATACACTGTGAACAAGACACCATGACCAATCTATACACTGTGTGAAAGAGACACCGTTTCCATGACATACTGTGTCACTGTTTCCAAATATGTTTTGTCGTCTTTCAATTTAATCTATAATGGTCATTTTTGAATATTTTAATACACTGACATAATTAATTTTTCTTTGTAGACATATCATCTGACAGTACAAGGTATGAGGTGAAGAATCCATGCAACCTGTCGGCCTCAACACATGCAATCCAAGACAAAAGAGTAGTGCGGCCCAGAAAAAGGAGAGTGGAATGATACTAAAAAGAAGAAAAAGATGGTGACAGTGTGCATGACAACAAATAAGACACTTAGAAAATTATTGAAGAAAGAATTGCCTCATGCAACTCGATGCTACTGAAGAACACACGAAGCATACTGGAATCCCGAGAACATCTTCATACTATCAAACATCACGAATAACACAAGACGAATTTGTCTGACTTGAGACACTCTGTTTTCCATATGAGGACTTGAGTTCTGCATCTGCTTCATCTCAAGAAGTCCATAGCTGCAAAGAATAACACTCAGAGCATTTCTAAACCTATCTCAATATTTCTTCTCTGTTGTGTATCATTTTATTAACTTTCTAGTAGTGTGTGTTTCTGTATAATAACACTCTGTCTCCTGCATCAAACTAAAGGATACAAGATATCCTTACTCAAAAATATTTTTAAACTTGTGTATACCCATGAATAAGTGTGGAAGAGGTCCCTGTGTGGCCTAGTTGTTTGTTCCCATGAAGAACTGTAGAAGAGGTCCCTGTGCGACATGGAAAGTTCTATGTACTATTGTTTAACCCCGATATAGGGTGTGGATAAAGTTTATTTATATAAACTACTTGGTGACAGGTGATCACCAAGTGGAGAGTATTAGGTATCGACTTGATACTGAACCACTTGTTGCATATCCGCTATGCTGCTTAATTTAGTCTTCTCTATTTTACTATTTTACTGTATAATTCAGATATTACTAAATTCACTTTGATAGTTAATCTTGTAAAGAAGTTATAATTGTCTTGTCTTAGTAAAATAGCTTCAAAAGTAATATTAATAACTGACATTAAGATTACTGAGAACTAATCAATCTTATAAGAAGTTATTTAAAAAGTCAAATTCTTATAACAGTATAACCTTGATTAACTGGGCTGTATTTAACCTTTTTGGGGAAACCTTTTTGAAATACCTTTTAACCAATTTTTTTTATAGATACTCAATTCACCCCCCTCTTGAGTGATCTACTCCGAACAACAATAATTTCATTTTAAAAATATGAAGGAATTGTTTTATCATAATCTAAGTAATTGTGTTCATCTAAATGTGTCTCTTTGAATAATTTTTTCTTATTTGAGTGTGTTTATCCCTTGTGTGGGTTGGTCTCGGTTTTAGCTATGCGCTTTTGGAGATGCTTGAGTTTTGTGGAATTGATGGATTGTGGTTTTGGATTTTTGTTTAGTTCAAGATATTTTGTGGATTTTCCCCTTGTGTTGGGAGTTTTTGGTTTGGGTTTGGAGTTCCTAGTCACGGTAAAGGTGTTTCTAGATTAGTGTGGAAAAGTTACATTAGTTCCTAGTTTTGCAGTTTTCCTCATGATGGGCTTTCCATGTCGCTGCCTCCATGTTATATTTTTAATGTTGGTGGTGTTAGTTGAGTTCTTATAGTGGGGAGAACCCTCTCATGTTCTCCCATTGTTCCTCATGTTGTGGTTTCCTCTGGTATTGGTCAGGTGTGACTTGTGTGAAAGGTCACCCCGAGGTTCATGATTTTGTTATGCCTTATTCAGATTAGGGACCAAGTTTTGTTTATCTTTCGGCTAGATGAATTTATAGGGGATTAAAGTGTTTGTGGGGGGGAGAATTATCACACCCGACCTTGGAAATCATTTTTATTTTATTATTTTCATAATATCGGATCCTTTAGTTGAGGTTCAGGTTGAGTCCCAGTTTGAATTTTTGAGTTTTTTTTGAAAAATGGAAGTTTTTAGGTTTAGAAGTAAGGGGATCATGGTTAGCACATGGTTAGGGGAAACCATAAAGATTCTCCCAGATAACCATGTAGCTTGTGTTGGGTGTCCAATAGTAAGGCGCACGGGTTGTGCACGGTTTTAGAAACCACACGGTTCGGTTCTGGAACTGAACATAGGTATTTAGAATGGTTGGAGCACAGTTTGGTAACCATGAAACCAAACCACATAGGTTTCCACTTTTTTATATAATAGGATGAATGGTTGGTGCACGGTTTTCCAAACCATGCATCCAAATCGTGTGATCATCCCAAATTCTTAAAAATTTGAAATTCTAAGTTTTCCCTCCCATCTTTTTAGCACCTTTTAGGATTTCCTCATACTTGGTTGTTTTTGGCGCATGAAGGGGTCCTAAAACCCCTATCCCTTTGGTTATCCTCCCTCTAATGCTCCTCCAACATTCCAAGGTAGTATTTCTTGAGTTTTTGGTTATTTTCCTCTTCCCCTATCTTCTCTCTTGGTTCTTGGTCCTTTTTTGGTGGGTTTCTCTCTTGTAAAAACCCTAGTGTTAGGTTTGGATGATTTTGGTTGATTTATTTGGTTTTAGGGTGTGTGTTTTTTTAGTGGGGCTTAGTTCTTTCTTCTCTTAAGGTTTTGTCGCATCTGCACTCTGTTGAGGTAGGTATTTTCATCCGTTTCCTTTCCGATGCTTTCCATTTGATTCTTGGGTATTTTTAAATAATATATAAATGTGTTTCTCATACTTTTGGTGTGATTACTTGGATTGGTATAGTGTTTTTTGTGTTGTAAAAAATTAGTGGAAATGGTTTAAAAATGGTTTCTAAACATGTTATATAGTTATACACATAAGGTGTTTGATAAATTTATATCAATTTCTTAAAATGAAATTGAGCACTTGTGGTGATTTTTGGACTTGGTTATATTTTTTGGCATGGTTTTAATTACAATTTGGGTATGTTGTGTAATTTTGGATCCCCTTTATGGATTTATAAATTGTGGTAAAATGTTTTTGAAAGGTTCTTTCAGTTCTTAAATTCTTATTGGTGATTTTGGAATTGGGTGACTTGTTATGTTATTTTAAGGGAAAGTGGCAATTCTTAAAAATGTTTTTGGGAGATTTCATGGACAATATAGTGTGTCGTTGGATGTTGGAACATCCATGGGTGCACACTTGGATGGGAATACAAATTATGATGACACTTAAGAGCGACCCCCTTTTCCTCAAAATTTCTCATTGGTTTCTAAATGGTGTGTTGATTCTCTTGGTGATTTTAAAAGTGGATTAAAATATGTTTTTTTAAATCTTGTTCTGTTTGGAAATTGAGACATATTTCAGTGAATTATTGGCATAATGGCTTGTTTGGAACATTTCATAATGTTTCATGTTTTAATCTAGTTTGGAAATATTTTTGTAAATGTACTTGGATTGGAAATGTTAAAGGCCCATTTTGCATTGTAAACATGAAAGTGGTGTTTTATATTGTTTTGGAAATGATTTGGAACATTTTTTTAATGTATTAGAATTTATAATGTCGAAGGCCCGGTTGGTACTTTGTAATTTTTTGGAAATTAATTGTGGTTTTGAAAGTAAAAATGCCTAGTTGGAATCTTAGCATGTTTTGAGAAATGGTTTGAAAGATAATGTGATGTGACGGCCCGGTTAGAGCTTGTAAACAGCTTGTTGTGAGACGATCACCCCTATGGAGGATTTCCCAAGAGTGGGTTGTCACATAGGTGGTGTCAGTGTTTGGGGTAGGCAAGTGTGGTGGTGGTAGGTAAGGTGATTTATGTGTGTGAGGGCCTCATACTTTCACCATATATTATTACCATGGGTTTCATGGGAATCTTTTAGAGAGTTGAGTGATGGTTTCTTGTCAACCCTGATTAAATAGGTTGGTATCCCCTTGACTTTATAGGTCTGGGTGGGACATGCCACTAGATTGTTAGTTATAACGACCAGTTGGTTATTAACTAAAGAGCTGCACCATATGCTAGTAGGTGAGTCTGATATGAGTGCGTTCAGGGATTTATCTAGGGATGTTTAGGAAAATCCCATGGTTACTATATGTATGTGCTTGTTTATTTTTCTATTTCACTTGGTTTCTATGTGGTATTTCTTTATTTTATTTTTAGAATATCCTTGTATCACTTGTTATGGATCCATGTATGAAATTTGGTTTACAAAATGGTAGTTTTTTTTTGAAAATTCAAGTGTGGTGTGTGTTGTTTTGAAAAAAGGAAAGCTATGTTTGTGTATTAAAATGATAAAAACCTATTTTTATATTTTTATTTTAAAACTAGTGTTTATGGACTGTCTTAGGAAATGAAATGTATGGATTCTATGGTGGTTGCCTACTGAAATATTAATCTCACATCCTAATTTAACCATTCAGTGTCGGTATACCCGAGATGTTTTAAAGTTTTAGGTTTCTAGTTTGAGTTCTCATTGTTGGAGCAGGTTGGTTTGGAGGTTGGAGGTGACCAAGAGGTCACATGGAGATTGTGTTGGTGTGTTTGGTCTTAGTTTGTATTTATTTTTGATTTCATTTTGTAGTTGTTGTATTTGAATCAGTTTATATATATTTATTGAGATTCTGTCTTTTTGGTTATTTCATTTTTTTGTTTATTTATTTGATCCTGGTTTATTGGGAAAAAATCATTCCCATAGTGATTACTTTGATTCCCAAAACTTGTTTTTAGCCCATGGGGAATAAGAATTCTCTTTGGGCCATGTATTGGACCGGGTCAGATGTCGGGTTGAATTGAATACCAACTTGGTTCATGACACAACCATTTCATATACCCTCATGGAAATGGGAGAATGTCAATATGGAATTTGTCACTAGTATCCTAAAAAATCCAAAGGAAATAATGCGATATTCATTGTGGTGGATCGAATCATCAAGACTACCCACTTTATTGCTATTTTGGAAGATATATCGCTTGAACAACATGCCTGGATATATGTGAAGAAAGTGGTGAGGATGCATGGGGTACCACTTTATATCATATATGATCATGATATAAGGTTCACATATAAATTCTATCGAATACTTCAACATGCTTTGAGCACTGAATTGAATTTCATCACAACCTATCACCCCCAAACTGATGGACAATCTGAAAGGACTATTCAGAAACTTGAGACATGATGAGAGCCTGATCAATGGAATTTGAAGGTGGATGGTATCAACATATCCCATTGGTTGAGTTCTCATACAACAATAGTTTCCACTTGAGTATTCAGATGGCTCCATATAAATCTCTATATGGGAAATGATGTAGAACTCCAACCTGTTGGGATGAAGTTTAAGAATGAAAGTTACTTGACATGATCTTGTGAAAGAGATGAAAAAGAAGGTTAAATCCATCCAACAACATATCTAAGATTCTCAAAGTTAGTAAATGATCTATTCTTACAACCATCGAAGGGATTTGAAGTTTCATGTTGGAGACAAATTTTTTCCTTCGAATATCACCATGGAAGAGAGTCATTCAGTTTGGAAAGAAAGGGAAGCTTAGCCCAAGGTACATTAGCCCCTTTGAGATCCTTGATCGCATAGGAGTAGTGGCCTATCGACTTTCACTTCCAAAAAATATGGATGAAGTTCATGACATATTCCATGAATCTCTCCTGAGAAAGTATATACCTGTCCCCTCACATGTACTGAATCTAGAGGTGGTACAACTGGAGAAAGACCTCTTGTATATAGAGCATCCAATAATGATCTTATATTGTAGAGATAAAGTTTGATGCAATAGTACTACTCACCTGATCAAAGTACTATGTTATAACCATAAGTACAAAGAGGCAACATGGGAACTAGAGGAAGCAATGAAGGAGAATTACCCTCACCTGTTTTCAACTTAATATGTAAAACGAAATTTTAAGGGTGAAATTTTATAAGGGTAAGAATGTAATAACTTAGAATTTTATCAATAGAAATTCCCTTCTTATAATTATTTCATATAGTATAATTCACATAAAATCACATAGAGAACACAATATAAACTTTATAAATTAATAATGAATGAAATAATAGGTTTTTTTTGAAATTAAAGAACCTATACCGATGGAATAGTAACCTGACGAGTAGAATAATAACCTCACCTATGAAATTATAAATAAAATTTAGGAATCTGATAAATGAAAATATGATATATTTATATCATGGAATAAGTAAATAAATATTTTAAAAATAATAAATTAAGTATTAATATTTTTGTGATACATAAATGTTTATTTACAATTTTATAATTGATATAATGATTTAAAAGAAAATTTATTTTCATAAAATATATTCATAAATTAATATTTTGTTATCTTATTATTATGAGATAATTTTATGAGACCTTAATTAATTTTTCAAAGAGTTATAAAATCAATTATAATTTTAAAATCAGTTTTTTTCAAACAAATGACAATTTTAATTAAAGATTCAATATCTAATATTTAGAAAATTATTTTCATAAAATGGATTCCATTTTTTAATTCTATATGTTGAAAAATGGTTATGGGTATTTTTTGTTATTTTTCTAAAATAGTTGAATATTTGGTGAATAGTGAAATATAGTAATTTACAGTATAAACAAAATACATGAATTATTGGGTCATGGATGATGTATGAATGATGTAAGAACCATTGGTTTGAACTCACATGAACTAGGTACTTTATTTAGTCATAATAATTGACATTATTCATAGTCTTGAGCCAAAATAATAAACAAATAAATAATGTAATAAACCCCCCTCCACTATAAATACCACCCCTCACCACCCATTATCCTCACACCTTCAAAGCCTTGAAACTTGATTATATTCTACCAAATTTCTCAAAAAAACCTCTTACCCATGTCCTAGTCTTTCTAGTCTCACCAAAATACAATTCCCAAGTTCCTTAATAAGGTTCTCAAGGAGAATAAGTTCAAGAGGTAAAATCCTTTTTCGTTTTCTTTTAATTTCATTTCAATTTTCCTTTTCTTATCCTCTACTTAAATACTATATCCAAACATTATTGATAACTACATTATATTATATATACAATAATTTTATTATTTTAATTTAATATCCATCATTAAACCCCTTCCTCTCTTCCTTTTATTCTAAAAATGAAAACATCGTCCGTGATGTGTTGATTTACCGCCATCATGGACGACGCATCTTCATTTTCCATTAACACCTTCAAGGATGGTCATAAAACCATGTTAATGGTTAAAAAATATTTTGAAATGTATATTACAACTTATTTAGTGTTATGTAACTAGTATATATACATAATATTAAATAATAAAGCAAAACTTGTTTGTGATGATCGAAAAGATGCCAAAATAAACTAAACAGTTATCACTAACATTTTATCTAATTAATCATCCTCATATCTGAAAAAATGATATATAAGAACACTTAATCTTATATAAGTTCATTAATAACATATAATTTCAATTATGGATAACTATTCCCATTTTACATGATCTTTCATACATGTAAACAAGTGAACGAATCATGAAAAACAAGGAAACGAACACTCCCGAATGATGAAATTGAATCTTATAACTCATCAAAAAGTCCAGAAATGAACTTAATAAAATTATAATAAATCAAATAAATTTTTAATAGTTTTTTAATTAAATTATTAATGAATCTAATTTCATTATCCAGGACATTAAGTTCAAGTGCATAACACTTTCAGACATACGGTAAGGGATTCTCTCCTAGCCCCCATTTTTCCTTTGGGTTACACTTTCTCTCTCTTTTCCCCAATGTAGTTATTATTTATTTTTATATAATTATTATAAAATATCTTTATATTTTACAAACTCATGTATCCATATCATTTAATTCTTACTTGATAGGGAAATACATGTTCTAAAAAGGTTCCCTTCTCAATTATTCCTGATAAACAAGCCCGATTAAAGGGAACTTACCAGTTTCTTACCCATTTTAAAGTATAAAATATAATATATTTTAAGACACCAATATTTTTCTAAAAAAATATTTTAATCATGAAAAACTATATAAGTTCATTTTTTATGAAAAACAATTATATCTTTTCCCTCTTTAAATACTCTTTAATATTTTCCCTTAAACCGCACTAAAGAGGCTTATTTTTTAAAGTTTATTAAACACTATTTCACCTCAGTTAGACATAATTTATCATGATATATGACTAATTTCCCTTATTAATGTCCATGTATGTTTTAAATCCATTCTTTCTTGTACAATGTTATGATACACCCCTTGGTTATGCCTTATGACATGATTACAATACCCATTTCTTTCCATGGGAAACCCTTATGTTTATTCCTTATGTTTATTCCTTATGTATGACTCTTCATGTGGAAAACATATGCATGAACATGTTATGATGGGTGCACCCAAATATAACTCCAATGCATTGGTTAATGTTTAGTCTCATGAGACGTCATGTTGGGATATAGAGTAAACTTGATTCCTTTATGGGACTTGGTCCGTCATGTGCAATGGTCTTGGTAGTAAGCCTTGACTCATGATACTCCATGTGAAATAGTCTTGTCAGTTAGACTTAACTCATGATTATTTCATGTTTTATGTTGTTTCCAAATTCTAATGATGCCACAATTACAAGATCCCATGTTCTACATGTTATGTTTCCTTATGTTTATTCACCTTACATGCCTTTTTATGTCTTCATGTTATGACTTCTAACCCATGTGCTATTCTTTATTTATTTTTTTATTCCATTACTAAGATTTTTAGCTCATACCTTTGTTAATTTATTCCCTAGGTTATCCTATGTAGATGTAAGAGCTAAACGGAAGTTAGGAGCTCCTTATGGAGGTTAAATAAAATATATTTTATTTTGGTTTTAGATTTTTTAATTATGTACCTACTCTTCCAAAGACACTGGAATTTATGATCCTTGGTTTTTATTTGATGGTTAATTATACTTAAAACAATGTAATAATATGTGTAAAAGGATATGGTCATTATATGTTACATGACATGATATTGACTATGTCATGACCTTGACTATATTTCGATAAGATATGCTTGTTTTTAGTTATGATGTGATTTAAACTATATCAGGATGAGTCGTGTTTTTTACAATTTTGTGATATCAACTACAAGGGAGATATGTGATGAGTTTTACAGGGAATGAGTGTAACAATGATATTTATTATTCCATGTGTTTGTAAATTAATCGTTCATTTTTGAGTGTTCACTAAAATTAGCTGATGTAGGTGTATTATTCAGTTTAGGTGGACTCTTAAAAACATGATGATACTTAATGTGTGCTAATTGATTATGTTAATTTCATATTATAAAATTTTACAATATACTTATTATAAAGTTAGGGACCATGATATGTTTGTGATATTTTGGGGGAATCCTACTAAAATTAATTTCTCATACCTTATATGTTCACATATCATAAACTAATATACACCACTCATGTACATGTAGGAAAGGGAAATGAGTGAATATGAATTGTTAAAGGTGACCATAATTATTATGATGGTACTTAGAAGAATTTGGAGTTTTTATTGATGAGATATTATTATTTATTTATATAGTTATTTATAATATATTATATTGAGATACTTGTACTTAGGTTATGGATTTTTTCAATCTGGATTATATGTATGGGGTATTAATGGAATATATTTTAGATTTTTATTGATGATGTTTGGTATGCATTTCCTTTGAAGTTTTTTATTACTCCGATTAAGTTTATTTTATTTAATGATCCATTAAAGTGTAAATTATTACCTAAGAGACACTCTAGAACCTCAAAATTACTCTCCAACCTCTAGTGATTACGAATTTTAGTTAAGGCCATGTAGTACTTTTCCTTAACAGAATGGTCATGCTGAGGTAGGATTCTATATACTAATAGTTAGAAAAATCATTGAAAATTATCTTATATGGATTTCATAGTTGATAAAACAGTTGGACCAGTAGGTTCTGAACTTAACCAAGGAATTATTTTTAGTAGGACATGATATATTTAAACAATAATACAAATATTTACAATATTTTATAAAATATTAAAAAATATAATTTAATATTGACCTTGCGATTGGATAAAAATTACTGATCAATAGAATTGTAATGAAAGCATTTAATTTACATGGATTTAAGAGGGATATTTAGCCAAACATTTAAATAAAATCAATAAAGGTAATATTCTTAACATTACTGATGTAAACACTAGATAAAATATCTTTCATATAATTATATTATGTGGGAAGAGGATATGGGTTGATGAAATTATATGAGAGGATGAGAATAAACATTCACATATACATCCCTTGGTTCTATAAGAGATAAGAAAAGAGGTGGCGAATAAAAAATTTCAAAGAATAATGGTTATATTTTTTAATATCTAAATTTTGGGTTAAAAAATTATACCCTTCCCACTCTATTTCTATATTGGTTGAAGGAAGTAGTAATGATAATTTTTTTATATATTCTTAATTTTTTTATAAATTTTCAGATTAATATTATTTCAAGGGATTTATCCCATATTACATCATATAAAAAATTTACTATTGTAATTAATATAATAAATAAATTTAAATATTACTAAATTATTTATCTAATATAATATTGTATTGAGGTTTTGTAGTGGAGGTTTCCACCAAAGATGAAGGACCCATGTAGATTTTCTATTACTTGTGTTATTGGTGTTAAAAAAACATAAAAGTTATTTTTTGATTTAGTCATCGATATCAACATTATATCATTAACAATATTCAATGATTCAGGAATTGAATAATTCATACCCACCATGATTTCATTGTATCTTGTATAATGGCCAATTAAAAATCTTATAGGAGTGATTGATGATTTATTAGTAAGGATTGTCAAACTTCTAATTCCTTCCAATTTTATTAAACTAGATATGGAATGATATAAAAATTTTATAATCATTATATATAGGCTATTATTAGGAATTATATATGGACTAATTTATATACCATAAAGAAAAATCATTTTCCTTATAGGAGTAGACAAAGAATTGATTAATGTGTTTATGTAATTCAGTGGGTTATTCCATTATCAATGATTAATTTAGGGTGAAAATTGGTTATGGTTAATATATTTATTATTAGGAGTCATTAAATGTTAATTTCCATATAAATATTAATCATATTAATATTGATAAGTTTATATATGTGATTATATGTTAGTGGGAGGACACCGAAAAGCATAATACATATATCTCTTTGAGGATTTAGGATTTACCATGTAGATTATCCTACCCTATATTAATGAAAATTCACAGATGAAACTAAAAATATTATGACTATGTATTAAGTATTCAATCCCTAGGAAGGAAAATACACTCTATAAAATTTATTATTTTGACTTGATAATCAAAAGGTGGAAAAATTGTTTATGATTCTAAGAGATTTTCATACATCTATTATGTGGACTATATGTGATATCAATGGTATAAAATATTATGTGTTAATGTATAATATTTATTTATATTTTGATAATTATAATAATCCTATTAGTATTTATCAATGAAATATTGTATTACTATAGAATCTTATAAAAAATATGAATTAATCCCTATAATTATGATCTTTTATTTGGTTTTTTGGAATTAATTAACAAATGTTTAATATATAAAAAAAGATGAATCATTTTATACTTACATTTACTGATAATAAAATATGGCATATACTAAAATTTATGGATCCATTGGTTACTATAGGATGTATTTTGGTATTTTTGGATCTCCAAATTTTTTTAATATATGTTTGATAACTATATTTGTTGGTCATGGTGGAGAATAATATTTTTGTTTTTATAATTGAATTTAATATTATTTATCTAACATTTTATAAATGTTTAAAAAAAATATATATTTTTTTCTTGTGATATAAGAATATTAACTTTATCTTTAACTATTAGAAGTGACATTTTAAGGTATATTAAGTAATCTTTCTCAGTAAAAATATTTCATAGAGAGTGGTATTCAAGTGCATAATGAAAAAATAAGCTAACTAAAAATCAAAAAACTATTAATTTAGATACGGGGATACACATTTTATTAGGGAATTATTATTTTAAATAAGATTCATTAAATTATTTTTATAAATAAAATTTTTTATATATAATTTTCTGATTAAGGAATCTCGATTTTTATTCATTGAAAATTTCTACAGGTTATTTAATAAATTAAAGTAGGATATAACTTAAGATTTTATCATTACACTAGTAGAAAAATGATTTTTAACGTCGCCAGTTTGACGTCGGTTTCTTATAAACCGACGTAAATAATTTTTACGGTGATTTTTTGGCGTCGGTTTTTAAAAAAACCGACGCCAAAAAGGGAAAAAAATTGTTTTGGCGTCAGTTCCTAAAAAAACCGACGCAAAAAACTAAAAAATATATATTTTGGCGTCGGTTTTTATGAAAACCGACGCCATAAATGTTTTAAAGAAAATTCTTTGGCGTCGGTTTTTTAACAAACCGACGCTAAAAATTAAAAAAAAAACTACTTTTCGCGTCGGTTTTTTTAAAAACCGACGCGAAAAGTTAAAATATATTTTTGGCGTCAGTTTTTATAAAAACCGACGCCAAAAAATTTAAAAAAAAATTATATTGTTTTAGATAATTCTCTAATCTTTGATTTGACTAGTCGTGGAGCAAAAAAGGAGTTACGGATTAAAAGTTATGACCTTTGAAAGTTGAACTTCTTTAAGACTTCTTTTAGAGAAGGTCAACTTCCGACATCCATAACTTTTAATCCGTAACTCCGTTTTTGCTCCACGACCAGTCAAATCAAAGATTAGAGAATGATCTAAAACACTGTAATTTTTGTTTTTAATTTTTGGCGTCGGTTTTCATAAAAACCGACGCCAAAAATATAATTTAACTTTTCACGTCGGTTTTTTTAAAAACCGACGCCAAAAAAATTATTTTTTGTTTTTGGCGTCGGTTTTTAAAAAAACCGACGCGAAATGTAGTTTTTTTTTAAATTTTTAGGATTGGTTTGTTAAAAAAATGACGCCAAATATTTTTTTTAAAACTTTTATGGTGTCGGTTTTCATAAAAACCGACGCCAAATTTTTTTTTTTCATTTTTTGCGTCGGTTTTTTATGAACCGACGCCAAAAAGGATATTGATTGACATTTTTTGCATCGGTTTTCTAAAAAACCGACGCCAAAAGACCAATGTAAATACTATTTTGCGTCAGTTTCAAACAAAACCGACGCCAAAGAGTAACGCGGGATCAGAATTTCAATTTTTTTCACAACGCGCGTTTAACTTTTTAAAATCCCGCCAACATTTTCATACAACGCAATTGAAAATATTTTCGTTTACTATATATATATCCAGTTTCTCCTTCTTTCATCATTTTCAACATCTTCGATTCAATCACGATTTCAATGCGACTTCAATCATTAATTTGAACATGGTACATATTCTATTCATTTGTTTTCTTTATTATTATTATCCTTCATTTCTAAACAACTCGATTGGATTTCTTATAATGATGATTCATTCTCATTTATAAATACAAGTTATATGATAATAAAAAACATATCATTTCGATGGAAGCCCCTAAAACCATTGAAATATGTTTGATGTGTTATGATTATTTTATTACATTTGGTGTATATGATTTTAATTTATGTTTATCATGTTTTCTTTGAAACGAGTTGTATCAATCAAAACTTTGATAGGTTCAACTTCTAACGGCGATAACTTTTGAACCGTAACTCCGTTTTAGGTCCACAGCCTGTCAAATCGAAGCTTAGGAAATGATCTAAAACCTAGAAAAAAAAATTTGATTTTTCGCGTCGGTTTTTATAAAAACCGACGCGAAAAATATATATTTTTTCATTTATGGCGTCGGTTTTTTTAAATAACCGACGCCAAAACTACTTTTTTTAAATTTTTTGCGTCGGTTTTTTTATGAACCGACGCCAAAAAGGATATTGATTGACATTTTTTGCATCGGTTTTCTAAAAAACCGACGCCAAAAGACCAATGTAAATACTATTTTGCGTCGGTTTCAAACAAAACCGACGCCAAAGAGTAACGCGGGATCAGAATTTCAATTTTTTTCACAACGCGCGTTTAACTTTTTAAAATCCCGCCAACATTTTCATACAACGCAATTGAAAATATTTTCGTTTACTATATATATATCCAGTTTCTCCTTCTTTCATCATTTTCAACATCTTCGATTCAATCACGATTTCAATGCGACTTCAATCATTAATTTGAACATGGTACATATTCTATTCATTTGTTTTCTTTATTATTATTATCCTTCATTTCTAAACAACTCGATTGGCTTTCTTATAATGATGATTCATTCTCATTTATAAATACAAGTTATATGATAATAAAAAACATATCATTTCGATGGAAGCCCCTAAAACCATTGAAATATGTTTGATGTGTTATGATTATTTTATTACATTTGGTGTATATGATTTTAATTTATGTTTATCATGTTTTCTTTGAAACGAGTTGTATCAATCAAAACTTTGATAGGTTCAACTTCTAACGGCGATAACTTTTGAACCGTAACTCCGTTTTAGGTCCACAGCCTGTCAAATCGAAGCTTAGGAAATGATCTAAAACCTAGAAAAAAAAAATTTGATTTTTCGCGTCGGTTTTTATAAAAACCGACGCGAAAAATATATATTTTTTCATTTATGGCGTCGGTTTTTTTAAATAACCGACGCCAAAACTACTTTTTTTTAAATTTTTTGCGTCGGTTTTTTTATGAACCGACGCCAAAAAGGATATTGATTGACATTTTTTGCATCGGTTTTCTAAAAAACCGACGCCAAAAGACCAATGTAAATACTATTTTGCGTCGGTTTCAAACAAAACCGACGCCAAAGAGTAACGCGGGATCAGAATTTCAATTTTTTTCACAACGCGCGTTTAACTTTTTAAAATCCCGCCAACATTTTCATACAACGCAATTGAAAATATTTTCGTTTACTATATATATATCCAGTTTCTCCTTCTTTCATCATTTTCAACATCTTCGATTCAATCACGATTTCAATGCGACTTCAATCATTAATTTGAACATGGTACATATTCTATTCATTTGTTTTCTTTATTATTATTATCCTTCATTTCTAAACAACTCGATTGGCTTTCTTATAATGATGATTCATTCTCATTTATAAATACAAGTTATATGATAATAAAAAACATATCATTTCGATGGAAGCCCCTAAAACCATTGAAATATGTTTGATGTGTTATGATTATTTTATTACATTTGGTGTATATGATTTTAATTTATGTTTATCATGTTTTCTTTGAAACGAGTTGTATCAATCAAAACTTTGATAGGTTCAACTTCTAACGGCGATAACTTTTGAACCGTAACTCCGTTTTAGGTCCACAGCCTGTCAAATCGAAGCTTAGGAAATGATCTAAAACCTAGAAAAAAAATTTGATTTTTTGCGTCGGTTTTTATAAAAACCGACGCGAAAAATATTTTTTTTTCATTTATGGCGTCAGTTTTTTTAAATAACCGACGCTAAAACTACTTTTTTTAAATTTTTCGCGTCAGTTTTTATGAAAACCGACGCGAAAAATTATATGAATTATTTTTTTTGGCATCGTTTTTTTACAAAACCGACGCCAAAAAACGAATGTTATTCATTTTTCGCGTCGGTTTACAAAAACCGACGCGAAAAATATTTTTTTTTCATTTATGGCGTCAGTTTTTTTAAATAACCGACGCCAAAACTACTTTTTTTAAATTTTTTTGCGTCGATTTTTTTGTGAACCGACGCCAAAAAGGATATTGATTGAAATTTTTTGCATCGGTTTTAACCGACGCGAAAAATATTTTTTTTTCATTTATGGCGTCGGTTTTTTTAAATAACCGACGCCAAAACTACTTTTTTTAAATTTTTCGCGTCGGTTTTTATGAAAACCGACGCGAAAAATTATATGAATTATTTTTTTTGGCATCGGTTTTTTACATAACCGACGCCAAAAAACGAATGTTATTCATTTTTCGCGTCGGTTTACAAAAACCGACGCGAAAAATATATTTTTTTCATTTATGGCGTCGGTTTTTTTAAATAACCGACGCCAAAACTACTTTTTTTAAATTTTTTGCGTCGGTTTTTTTATGAACCGACGCCAAAAAGGATATTGATTGACATTTTTTGCATCGGTTTTCTAAAAAACCGACGCCAAAAGACCAATGTAAATACTATTTTGCGTCGGTTTCAAACAAAACCGACGCCAAAGAGTAACACGGGATCAGAATTTCAATTTTTTTCACAACGCGCGTTTAACTTTTTAAAATCCCACCAACATTTTCATACAACGCAATTGAAAATATTTTCGTTTACTATATATATATCCAGTTTCTCCTTCTTTCATCATTTTCAACATCTTCGATTCAATCACGATTTCAATGCGACTTCAATCATTAATTTGAACATGGTACATATTCTATTCATTTGTTTTCTTTATTATTATTATCCTTCATTTCTAAACAACTAGATTGGCTTTCTTATAATGATGATTCATTCTCATTTATAAATACAAGTTATATGATAATAAAAAACATATCATTTCGATGGAAGCCCCTAAAACCATTGAAATATGTTTGATGTGTTATGATTATTTTATTACATTTGGTGTATATGATTTTAATTTATGTTTATCATGTTTTCTTTGAAACGAGTTGTATCAATAAAAACTTTGATAGGTTCAACTTCTAACGGCGATAACTTTTGAACCGTAACTCCGTTTTAGGTCCACAGCCTGTCAAATCGAAGCTTAGGAAATGATCTAAAACCTAGAAAAAAAATTTTGATTTTTCGCGTCAATTTTTATAAAAACCGACGCGAAAAATATTTTTTTTTCATTTATGGCGTCGGTTTTTTTAAATAACCGACGCCAAAACTACTTTTTTTAAATTTTTCGCGTCGGTTTTTATGAAAACCGACACGAAAAATTATATGAATTATTTTTTTTGGCATCGGTTTTTTACAAAACCGACGCCAAAAAACGAATGTTATTCATTTTTCGCGTCAGTTTACAAAAACCGACGCGAAAAATATTTTTTTTTCATTTATGGCGTCGGTTTTTTTAAATAACCGACGCCAAAACTACTTTTTTTAAATTTTTCGCGTCGGTTTTTATGAAAACCGACGCGAAAAATTATATGAATTATTTTTTTTGGCATCGGTTTTTTACAAAACCGACGCCAAAAAACGAATGTTATTCATTTTTCGCGTCGGTTTACAAAAACCGATGTAAAAATTCATATTTTTAACGTCGGTGACTTCAACGTCGGTTAAAAACCGACGTCCAAAATAAAAAAAAACCGACGTTAAAAACCGTTTTTCTACTAGTGTTATTACCTTCAATCAAATCTTACTATTTGATTTTATTTATTATATAAGTTAATTTTCAATAGTTGTTGTATTTTTCTAAAAGAAATATATTTTTTTCCATTTTATCTATTATAAAGGAAATTTATTAAGCAAGGCTTGTATAAATTATGAAACGACAGAAAAAGAGATCCTGAATTTGTGTATGTTGTGAAGAAATTTGATTTTTTATTATTGTATCAAAGTGTTTATTTTGAACCAGTCACTTAAAACTAAAATACCTTTTCAATATTTAATATATTGATATATGATTGATTTGATGGGATATTTTTCTCTTTGGTAATGAATATGGAATTAGGGATAATAAGGGAATATCAATTTTTTTGTTGATTACATGTCATTTTTTTGGACTCTTAGAATGATGATGATAATAAAATTTTTATGAGTTATTTTATGAATAATTATTGAGTATCTAATAAGGGAAATTACCATTTTATATAGATACTAAAAAATACTTAGTGTATAACATTAATAATATTCCCCTTGAATTTTCATGGTAGTGGAGTAATAAATTTATTTTTAAATCAATGAATTATTTAGGGGGATGCATAATATTATATATTGATGCTAATTGACTAATTCATATATGTTTATACAATAAATGGTTTTGATATCACATCATTATCATTTATCCCCATATAGAGGACACCAAGGTAGTGTAAAAAATATACAAATATATTATAATAAAGATTATTCTTAAAATTATTCAAATATTATTGTAATATTGTGATTTCATGTTACAAGTGTCAAATAATAGAAAATATCAGTCTCTAATATGATATATTTTAGTATATAATTCTATAAGTATTGAAATTTTATGTATAGGAGATTTATTATTTGGGAATATTTCCAAAATCTATTGAAAATGAGTATATTCTTATGGATATATACTTTGCACCCAAGTTGATAGTGGTGATTTATTTACCCATAAAAATTAGTAGTGGTGCTATAAAATATTTTTATTGATATATTTTAATAAGATTTAATAATCAAAAATACATTTTTAGTGATAATAGAGATTATTTTAAAGATTTTTTTATTTAAATCATTAATGGATAAATCAGACTGATTAGACATGATAAGTACTATATACCTCCCTTAAACAAGTGAGAATATTAATGTTTTAAATATGGATATCAATTTATTCATGGATAAAATAGTTAATAATTAAATGTAATATTGATCGATTAGTATTTAGGATTCACTGTGCTTGTATAATATAATATATAAGACACCCTTTAAAATTTCACCATTCATGTTGATTTTTTGACTGTTTTTTCTATTATTGATAGAGATTGAACATCAATAATATTAGGTATTTAAATTATTAAATTATTATATCTAACTATCTACAAAGAGGATATTATTAAATTTACATTATTTGGAGGATATTAGACATGATTTATATGAAATTTATAAAATTTAAAGAAACATGTCCATTTTTTACAAGATTAAAATATTCCATGATATGAGTTTAAAGATGGATATAAGGTTTTTTTTAAAATATCATATAAAGTTATTCCTTGAAATCTAAAATCAGTACGGGCAGTGCCCCTTGATATAATAATTTTGAATCAATAAGGAGTTATGAAAAATTTTATACCCAAGGATATTCCATTCATGGTGAATGAAAAAATTCTATAACACTATCTTAATTATATAATATAAAAAATAGAAATATATCTCATTTATTTGAATGGATCACCATTATAATTTTAGTGAATATATTGAACTACAAATTTTGTGAGGAAACCCAATATTATTTGGAATCTTATTCTAACATATCTATTTCAACCTTATTATCTCAATGCCCCTAATATTCTATGTTAATATTTATTTTCTTGGAAATAATGACGAATAAAACAATAAGGAACACTGTATAACAAATAGAGTAGGAGCCTGTGAAAAAATAGAAGAATTTTTCTATTTCATTTATTTTTATTCTCTTTACATATTAATTCATATGATTTTCCCATTACCTGAATACAAACATTAGAAAAAACACTTCGATTTAGCATAGGTGAATGATCATTGGTACCCACTTGAATGATAGAAACATTTTCACCGAGGATACAATTTTTATTAGCATTATCATTATAATATGTTTTAAATGTTGTATATAATTGAAATCAAATCATTAAAATCATTTATTATATTATTATTAATGGAATGTATACATTTTATTTATAAACCGTGACTCTAGTAAGTTTATTGACATATACAATTGAAATTTTAAATATTATAATTTAAATACACTTTTGATATGGGAATTACATGAAGTACTTTGTGAATGTGATAACTTGATTTTAAAATTTCCATTTTTCAATTGGGTACATATGTGTGTATTGGGGGAAAAAGAAATAAATCTTTAATTAACTAAAAACAAATACACCTTATCCCTTTACATATTGGTTATAAAAATAATGATGATAAATGGTTTATAATTGGGTTTAAATATTCTAGTTGGTTTAATATCTAAGAGAAATTTATATTGGCTAATAACCATTATCCCCTTATCCTTTTTTTATTAGTAGAAAAATTATTCATGGGAGGTAATTAATAGTGATATTTTGAGTTTTTTTAGGTTTTGATTTTACTATATATGAAAAAAGATGAAATAAAATAATAAAAAATTTTAAAAGGAAAGAAATATAATATATTTAAAAATAAAAAAATTGTATCTCTAAGCGTGTTATGATCAGTTGTAAATGAAAATGAAAATTTCGTGGACTTTAATATTTGAAATGAATAATTAAAATTCTAAAAATAAACGAATATTTTAATTGTGAAATAGCAGGAATAATATATTTTATTTTATTATTTAAAATCCAATATAATTTTCATGTTTAAAATATTAAACATATATTTATCTTAAAAATTGATTAATATTTGATAATTATATAATCTTAACTGTATATAATATTTAATCCATTTATCTTTGGCTTCCTTTGAAATTATCATGGAATAATGTTTTTTGAGGACATTGAAAATATCATGTGTTGGGAAGCATGATGATTCTCTAATTTTTATTATATTTTATTATTTGAGTACACATTTTTTAGAATCTTTTCATGTGTTTGGTGGTTATTTATAGACATTTCAAGGAATTAAAAAATATAATTTTGAGAATTAAAGGGTAATAAATGAAGATTAATGGGAATAAAATATAGAATGTATGAGTTTTTAATTCCCCATGCAAAAATGTAATGGGTGGACTGCTACTATCCATACATGAAAGTTTAATCATATTATTTTTCCTTCCATGTAACAAAATAAAATGGGTTATATTTTAATTTTTACTCATGGATAATTTATATACTATCTATAAATTTAGATCTAGAATTTAATAGTCCATTTGATGAAGTAGTGAAATGGTTCTTTCCAATTTGGAACCAGAAATTTTAAACCCTTAAACTCATGTTTTAAGGTTATTTCACTTTGATTTAATGGATTTTTGAAGCAAACATGGAAAAAAACCATATATAACGCATTAAAAAGTTTTTAAGGATGATTTTACATCACTAATGAAGTAAAATCACGATGAATAGCATAATATTCATTATCATTGAATTTATTATGAATATAATGTATATAAAAACATATTTTTTGGATAGAGGATGAATCTTAAAGATTTTTTTGTTTATGAATTTATTTTATTATGAGAATATAAATCTGTTCATATTGTTCTTAATTTTATCTACAATAGGAAACTATATTTATATGGATCATATAAATTTCTAATTAATGGAGTGTCGTATGTGCACTCGGTGATTAAAATGATTAAAAAAATCCTGATGATATCCAAAAATACCATGAAAACCTAAATTCATTAATTATTCATAGTTAATTTAAACCCATATTAGAAAAAATACCAATAAAATATTATATAGAGAGTTACTTTTTTATTGACGGAGAGTAGTGAAACAATTTTATGATTTTTTATTTGAAAAAACTTAGGAATAATATTAATTGGTTAATAATGAATCAATTAAAATCCAGAATCATTGATATTTAATAATTGAATAAAATATTTGATTATAAATACTCTATATAGTTATTTTTCTATGTTTATTTTTTTCATCGAAATCAATTAAAAATAAAAATAACCATAAAATCAAAATCAAGTATATTTTACCCAATGGAATATGATCTACAATACTCCAAAATCACTATGTGGGACATATGTCACAACCATGACATACACATTGTATTTATAGGTTTAGTTTATCCATTCATTACAACTAATGTTGACATGTATGATATTATTATATATAATATTCAATATCATATATTATCTGATCATGACTATGACATGGTTAACACAATAATGTCACTTTTTTAACTACCTATAGAGAGGTTTTTCATCATCATGACTTAAGAAACATGGTCTTAACACATGAAATGTTTTATTTAACAAATTAAATACATAATAGTATTCATACATGAGAATTAATTTCTTGTCTTCAATATATTTTTATTTTTAATAAGTTAAAAAATTCCATAAAAAGGAAAAAATGGTGACACTTATTTAACAGATTTTAAATATTAGTTATTTCTTCCTCCTCTATCTATGCATAGAAATTGAATTAAGGGGTGTATAAGTTTTATTTATTAATATATTTTTAAACTTATACATGGTGTAATAATCTCAATTTTTTTTTGACTATCTATTTATTGTTTTTTGGGACAGATCCCAAATAAATGACTTGGAAAAAAACTACATCATGATTATAACTCATATAAATTCTTTAAAAATTAATTTTTGGTAGAAATTTAATCTCACGATTGATCTAAAATATTTAAATTCTTAATGGTCATCCATATTCTACATACATAATATATAATATTCACAATTAATTAATATATCATAGAAACTCATTTTAAAAATTATACACCATGTAGTACACCAAAATTATATTGGAATGACTAAAAATGATATGGTTTTTATTATTTTTTAATGATCATATTGTTTATCAAATATTGGATAAAACAAAAAAACATAAATTAGATGATTTTATATACTTGACCTCAATCTACTTTAGAAACCAATTATCATTTCATAGATGTTGTTTTATTAGAATCCTCTCATGGAAATAATTAAAGAAAACACCAAATTATGATGGAATTTTGATTATATTATTAATATTGTATCTTTAAATTGAATTTGTTTTAGCAAAGTGATTAATGTTAGTAATGGATGACCTAACTTATTATATCATCATAACAATGGTAGTGTTTAGATTCACTGATAATAATATTCAAAAAAAATAATATTATATAATTTTTAGACATTTTAGTATAAATTCACTTAGAAAAATAGTTTTATTTTTTTTAATAAAAACATTTTTGAGCTTTATATTGATATATATTAGGTGTGTAACTACAACACAGTTATTAACAATTTTGGTCTAATGATTATATATATTTTTATGATCAAAACCATTTATTGTTATTTAATATTTTATAATATGTTTTTTATACATAAAAAAGTGATTTTATATGATTATGGTGTATCTCTTTATTAGTACAAGTAAAATTATTAATTTGTAATAAATGATCGAAGAATTAGAGTGATTAATGACTTGTGTCTTATGGATTAGGCATCGAGTGTTTAGTAATAATTTTATAAGTATGTGTATACCATCCAAGTGTTCATACAATCACTTCAATGAAAATAATATGAAAAATTATCTAAAGATTATAGATTTATTCAAGAGTATCAATCCATTAATTAATAATAGGAACACCATATTTTTTATAGTTGACTGAATTTTTATAACACCGAGGATCATAATATCCAATACAAAATATCACATATGTGATATATTAAAATATTAAGTGATGATGGATATCAACAAATTTATGTGCTATATAATTTATTGTAATGAAAAACTCATAAATATCACCTAATAAATCAATTAAATATCTTAATTGATTAAACAATAATGTTTCAATAAAGTTTCATTATCTACAAAAATTTTTTGTTCCATAAAATTTAATTCATATTGATTCAGAAAAAGATCATGGGTGGAAATTTGGAAAAGAGTATATATGAATTAAGGATATATTATCAAACATTATTTATGTATATTTAAAATTCTAACCATGGTTATCTCTCTAAATGATTCATTTTCTCTTAAATATATTTGAAACCGTAGATAAAATTACTGAACTATCTCTCTATTATATTAAATTTAATACTTCTTCTATGAGTGAGAGTTTTTTAATGTTCTTGAAAACAATGAGATAATTTTTTATTATTTTAATATTATATTTTGGTATATTTATTACCATGAAGAAATAAGATACGAGTGTTATTGGCATAACTAAAGAAAAAAATTAAGTTAATAACTTTCTATAGAATGGAAGGGATTGAATGTATTATTTATACATTAAGAATAAAAATTGACATATTTACCACTTACCACACAAGGGAAGAGAGTCCATTTTTTAATATTACTAAATAAAGCGTATTTATGAAAAATGATATGAGAATTATGAAATAAAATATTTATAAAAATAATGAAATATTTGGGATAATTTTAAAATTTTTTGTAATATGTTTTGACATTTTTTTAAAAAATATTTTTAATTATTTTAAAAAATTATAAATGTTCTGGTAATGTTTAGAACTAAATTTAATTGAATAGAAAAATGAATAAAAAAACATATTTTGAAATAATTATGTTAGTTTTGGAAATTTTAGGATATATTATTAAAATCAAAAACATACTTGGGATAATATATTAATATCATGTTAGAAATTATGAAAATGTATGGTCATGGTATAAAGTGAATAAAATTTTGAATTTATAAGATTCAATATTTTTAATTATATGATAAGTATTTGAGATTAATTAGAAATAATAATAGTTGTTGTTGTTATAATATTAGGGGTAGTAATAATATTAATAATAATATTATTGTTGTAAATTATACTAATATTATTAATTTATACTATACACTAGAAGGTGATAACCCAAGGAAACTACACACACACACCCCTAAAGGAGTCCTAATTTAATCATGATACACCCCCTCAAAAGGGTTGATCCATACACCAATTGGACCCACAAGGGACACTGGTAGTCTAGGAGGATGTGATTTTCTGAAATATATTAGCTTTAATGGAATGGGCCAATTATTCCTCTGATATAATGGATAATTTTCCACCAAGGTCCCAACTAAGCCCACTTCTTACTCCCCCGAAACCTATAGCTCAATGTATCATTTTACAACATCTTGTAAGTAGCCCATGTGTAACCACCAATTACTCTGAACATGTCAAGAGTATTAACCAATCACTTCAGTCTAACTAAATGACCATCTAAATTTTAACACCCTTTATCCCACTATCCATTATTTATCATAATACAATGTCCTACTAATTCCTAATTGGATTTAACCCAACATAAGTCTTTCCTAGACACTAATTTGGCCTTCATGATTCATTAAACCCCTATCTTAAAGACGTAGAGTGACTTTCTACCCACTTCTACATAATCCACCCTATAATCAGGGGTTCATTTTCAAATCTTAGGGATTGAACCCTGTGCCTTCATGATTCTATCCTCAGTCCCTAACCACTAAAATGGAAGGTTTTTGGAATAATAAGAAGAATAATAAGAAGAATAATAAAAAATAATAATAATTAAAACTATTATTTGTGGGTATAAGTAAATGAAACTATACACATCAATAAAAACTAGTTGGGTTGATCCACTATCCCCCCCAAAGGGTTAAAGCACCCCAAATTGGTATGATTGTAATAAAATAGATCCTGAAGGTATTAAAAACATGAATAAATACCTTATTACATGAACCAAAAACCTTAAAAATAGTTTTGAATATTTTTCTATAGTTCACAATACAATAATCACTACAATACCTGTTATAGTACCTACAGAAGTTCCACTACAATACTCTTAAAATTCACTCTTTCCAGGATTTGTACCCTATACTTCTATTTATTGACACCCAAAACAATAAACTTGGAATTGAATTTGATGACGACGACGATGACGATTATGATAACGATGATAACAAAGATGATGATTATGATGATTATGATGAAGATGATGATGATGATAAGGGAGTGGGGTAAATGTCTAGAAAAAAAATTATTTCCCCCTTTGTGAACTCTCTATATGGAAAAGGGAGTTGTTGAACTCCCATATACCTTGATCTCTCCAATTTCATGTCTATTTTAAATCTAAGATTAAATTCTATCTTATCTAAACCTTATTTTTTATTATTATTTGATATTTCTTAAATTTATCAATATAATCATTGATTTTTTTAGATTTTTAACCATTAATAAGTATATGGTTATGGAGGATTACTAAAAATATTTTCATCAATGATTCAAGCATTTTAAGATTAGTCCAACAAATTTAAAGCTTGTATACCTAATTCATTCATCTTATTTATATTTAATATGATTCATGGTATAACTTTTGCGTGTTTCAAAGAAAATAATAAATTTTCTAAAGAATCCTTTATTTTTTCCCGATTCATACTCTATATACACTTCATGTTCATTGAGGTATCCTTAATTAGACCAAGATTAACTTTTTATACTTCTTATGGGACTCTTTATTTGACCATTGATTTCATTACATTGGTTGTATATGAATTAAAAAAATCCCTAGATGAAGGAAATATTAATCTATTAAATCCTTTTTGACAACATGAAAGTCAAACATAAGAGATTTATAAGACCAAGCGAGAGATTTCATGACTAAGAAGAGTGGGTCGAGGGGTGAACCAGTGGTAACCAAAAAACTAAACTCTCAAATAAAATTATTATCATATTTTTTAAAGTGTAGGATCAATGAACAAAACCAATAATCAATTATTTATGTTAGATATTGAGATAAAATGTAAACAACACAAGATATTTTATAAGGTTCATTAACTATTTTTATTGAGTTCTTAATCCTTGGAGTCTAATGGTTGTAATCCTATTTTCTATATTATTATATTATTACCAAAAAGGAAAAGTAATGGAGTAGGAATATAGTTATGAACTCCAAGTATAAGAAATATCAAAACAATCATAAATATATTGATCAATAATCTTCATCCCTCCTCAAGTTCCTCTATGGTTGGATCAAGTGTTCACATTTATTATTCTCATAAAATCTTTCCAAATTTTCTCTAGAATTCTCTTCTTGAATGTATAGTCATATATATTAAATTTATCACACCTAATCATTTAAAACATCTAATTTATAAATAATCATTACACTAACATGGTGTAATGAGTTTATAAATATCATGGTCTATCTGTTCATGGTTATATTTGAGAACTATTACTAGATATATATTATATTTCCGTATTTTTCTATGGTTTTTTCATCTCATTGATTATATCCTCAAATTTTTATATGATGTGGTGATTAAGACCAAGATTTAATGATCCTCAACCCTTTACAACAACATTAATCTCCACATGTAATTCCCATCTCGGGCATGGTGTATGGGTATTTTCTCTACCATGGAATTAACAACACCCATTTTATTCTCAACTTCTCACGATGAACTTAAATTCCACCCTTCAAAGTTCTAGAATTAGGAATTTCATATTTATATGAATTTACTTCATACACTATGACTTAATGGAGCCTCACCATGTCATAATATGGATTTACTTTGGTTATCCACCATAGATGCATGAAACCCAGACCATGAAAATGATCATTTTTCCTTGGTTCCTTCACTTTATTTTTATAAACATTAACTACAAGGTAGTTTTTAGAGTACCATGAAATGTTTTATGAAACCTTAGTATTTTTTTTAAATTTATTTTCTTCCAACTCAAATTTAATAATATTAAAGATAAACAATGATCATGTTGAAAATGAATAAAACCTGAAATCATCATAAAAAATTATAAATTAATTGTATAAATACAATAGTCACAGATCTATCCCAATGTGAGAATTATATAATTTTTATACATGAGACACCCTGGGGAAGGGGGGGGGGGGTGAATCCGTTTGATATCAAATTTAAAATTTTCATTCACCCTTTGTTAGATTTTTCACCTCATTGAAAGGAATAATGTTCAATCAATCACTTACCTTACTCACGATCTCATCAAATATCAATCATGGTGTCACGACCCCTCCCACCAAAGATGCCCCTCCTGAGCTGGCAATGGTGAAAGGGAGATAATGACCCCCGAGTCCCGCCTCCAGTAGGCCACAGTCTGGTGACTAGCACCAAGGGTATGAGTTTTCACAAATATGGGAGGCATTACCCTTTTTATTATTTAGGATCGGGAAATAGGACAAGTCAACCACCAAAAAGGAAAAAGAACAAGTGTATAGAAATAAACCCAAACCATTCCCACATGCATGTTTAAATAATTTATAACAAGGTACAAGTACAAGAAATCTCAAAAGTACAATACCAAAATAAAACAAGAGAACAACAACTGCAACAAATCCAACTGCCCGACTAGTAGGGTCCCGCACGACCCTACTAGTCCTCCTGGAAACCTGAAAGTAAACGTAGGGTGAGCATACAAGTATACTCAGTAGGGAAACCTAAAGCTCTCGTGCACAAGTGGGGAGACATCCTAATGTCCCGTGAGAACAACAAAAGAAACCTAGCTAGGAATTCTATCCACACAACCTCACCAGCCACACTGACCAAAACACAAGCACAACAGGTAGTAGTAGTATAAGAACAAGAGTATTGGGTACCCCACACCATTTCCCATCAGTTAGCTGAACGTCCTGTCACTGCCATAATTTCCCCGCCCGCACACACCTGGGCCTCACAACCACGTATCCCGCCCGCACACACCTGGGCCTCACAACCACACATCCCGCCCGCACACACCTGGGCCTCACAACCACACATCCCACCCGCACACACCTGGGCCTCACAACCACAACCACATCCCCGCCCGAAGACACCTGGGCCTCATCCCGAAGATTCTTGGGAACGGTAATAGTAACAGAAATCTCGCCCGAAGACAATTGGGACTGAAATAGAAACCTACCTGAAGAGTCTTAGGTGTAAGGTCGCCTCAAGCCATTATAGCCTATAAGCCTGCCCGAAGAGTCTTGGGCCTAATCACCCCAATCGAAACCTATCCGAAGAATCTTGGGTGTAAGGTCACCTCAAGCCATCGCAACCTAGGGGAGAAGGAGCAGGAAGGAGCTAGTAACTATGGGAAAACACCCTCTCCCATGAAATGAGAGTGTACGGCACTATGTGATCAACATGGGTGTGTTGCGATAAAACACAAAATATACAGATATATATATATATATATAGAAACCACTCAGCCCAAACCATGGATTCTAAAATGAGAAACTGAGCACGTGCCTTGGTACTACTACCACAAAGCATGCATACAACAAACAACCCCAACCCCATTTAGGTTTTCACGTTTCAGCAGAAATTAGCTTATTTAGTTCCTTAACTACTGGGCAACTATCCACAACCAACCACTTCAATCATTCGTAAAACATATCCCTGCCATCCACAAAACAAGTTAGGGAAACACAAGCAGCATAACAAAACCCTTCTTAACAACCAACCAACCCATTGATTATTATTTCCGTTTCATTACCAAGCCCCATCATTCATTAACTCTTCCACATTTATTATTTATTAAACACAACCCATAGTCCATTCACATTTAAAACCCAACCCTGCAGCCCCACTGCCAACCACCATAACCACACCACACATCGTTATCCCTTTAGTACCATTTATTGCAGCCCCGCTGCCCATCACCATTAAACATTCACACCTTCCCACAACCAAGTCAACCGTAGCCCCGCTGCTCACCCGATCCACAACAACCCACAAAACACCCCCAATACATGCCACGTAACCAAGCCAACACCCACATGTTCATTATTCCATTTTTTTTAACTGGGGTGATCACACAAGGGTTCTAGATTTTCATTTAAAAATCCAACTTTACGTGATTAACCAATTTCATCATTCAACAAAGTTTCACTCACAAAAACGGTCTAGAAAGATAGGGAAACATTTAATTGTGCAAGAAAATGCCCCCAACGACCGTGATTTTCAGTAGGCATAAGCCTATTCATTTCACAACATAATATCACAGGATATAAAATGTAAAGTAACAACAATCACAAAATTCCCATCCCCGTTCTTTAACCAGTTATTATCTTTATTTAAAGGTTCAACTATTTCTCATGAAAACAAAAAGGATACCCACCCCGCATGATGCACAAATTAGAGAGACGAAGGTAAAACCCCTACCTCAACAGGTTCTGGTCACAACTCTCCCCTGGATCATCTTTAGAAGACGTTCATCGGAGTCCCTACAAAACCTCCTCAGGTGGAAGTCGGAGAGGAAAAGCCGAAGTAAAGACAACGGATCCAAGATCGGAAGTTCTGTCTCGTCGTTACGATCCCGTGGCCGCTGACGGATCGTAAATCAGAGCTCGGACGGAAAAGTTATGGAAGAAAGAGCCTTCGAGTCTCTTAAGAGAGCTCTGCTCAGAGGGGAGGGGAGGAGAGGTGTGAGTTGAAAGGAGGAGGGGACCCCTCCTTTTATAGGCGTGAAAAGAAAAAGTACACGGCGTGTACTTATGGTACACGACGTGTACTTGGCCATTTTCACACAGTCTCCACGCGGCCTCCAACGCGGCTCCGCGGCCATTGACTGGTCAACACACGGTTTGAAGGTAATGCATACGTAGGGAGGGACTACATGGCGTGTAGATTGGACACACGGCGTGTACCCATTTATTGAACACGGCAAGGACACGGCTCCAACGTGGCACACGGTCGATGACTGGTCAACACACGGTAACGCGTACGCGGGGAGGGACTACACGGCGTGTAGTACTGGACACACGGTGTGTACCCATTTTCTTCACGTGGCAAAGACACGGACATCCGTACGGGGTATACCCGGCAAGAGGGTACACGGCGTGTACTCAAACTACATGGCGTGTAGTTTCAAAATTCTGGAAAGTGTGGGAAAAGTCCATTTTACCCTCCAGAACACTTGTAGCCTTCTTTTTGACAAAGTAATGGGCCAGAGAGGTCCGGGACATTACATCAGATACCTCTTAAAACATTCTCGTCCCCGAGAATTCAAAAACCAACCCAGGGGAACCCAACAAGATACCTCTTAGGGTCCTCGTTATAACAGGAACCCAACCAACAATCCTAATTAGGTGTTAGGAATTCCTTCTCCTATGTTGAGATATTATCCGCTTTAGGCGGCACTGACTCGCCTACACGGGTTTAATCGTATCCTCATTAATGCGTCTCGATTAAGGGTTGGGTTTTCCCACTTCCATACATTAGGATTTTCAACTCGAACTGCCCGAACACGTGGTTTTGGGAAAAATACCTCTCCTATGTCAAGATATTATCCACTTTAGGCGACACTGACTCGCCCGCACGGGTTCAATCGCATCCGCATTAATGCGTCTCAATTAAGGGTAAGGTTTTCCCCCTTCCCACACATCTGGACATGTTACACATTACCAGGGAACAAGGAAACAAAAGGTCTCACAACTGACAAGCCAGACATTTCATAAATCAAAGGTACAGAGTAAAACATCAACACAAAGCTCAGAAGAACAAGGGAACACAAGTCAAAACAACTCCGGGTACTGAGCATGCATCTGGGTCTCCCTCTCCCAAGTGCTCTCCTCGAGGCCTCCATGCCTCCACAACACACGAACCAAGGGAGTGGTTCATCCACGGAGCACCTTCTCTTTACGATCCTCGATTCTGACTGGCCATTCCACGAAGGTCGCGTCGTCTCCCATATCCAACTCTCCCCAGTCGATAACGTGAGAGTCATCATGTAAGTACTGACGAAGCTGGGAGACGTGGAAGATGTCATGGACTTTCTCCATTTGAGGTGGCAGGGGCAGCTGATATGCCACCACGCCGAATCGCCTCAACACCTCAAAAGGTCCGATGAACCTGGGTGAGAGCTTGCTCCCTTTCCTAAACCTCCGCTGCCCCCGTCGAGGGGAAACCTTCAAGAACACATGGTCTCCCACCTCAAACTCCAAGGGCCTCCTCTGACAATCAGCATAAGACTTTTGTTGGTCCTGAGCTGCCTTCATCCTCTCACGTACAAGATGGAATTTCTCCGTGGTTCTCTGCACTACCTCTGGCCCAAGAGCACCTGTCTCACCAACCTCTGCCCAGAAAATGGGTGGACGACATGGCCTTCCATACAAAGCCTCAAACGGTGCCATGACAATAGTAGAGTGGAAGCTGTTGTTGTTGGCAAACTCTACTAAAGGCAAGTGTCGTACCCATGATCCTCTGAAATCCAGAACGCATGCTCGCAGCATGTCCTCCAACGTTTGGATAGTCCACTCCGTCTTCCCATCGGTCTGGGGGTGGAAAGCAGTGCTAAGGCATAGCTGGGTTCCAAAATCATGCTGTAGCCCCCTCCAGACTCATGAGGTAAACCGAGTATCCCGATCTGAGACGATAGTCCTCGTAACTCCATGAAAACGCACCACCTCGTCTACATACCTCTGTGCTAAGGTACTCACCGGGCCCGACTCCTTGATTGCTAAGAAGTGAGCCGATTTCGTCAGACGATCCACCAATACCCAGATAGCATCATAACCACCCTGAGCTCTAGGTAGTCCTGTGACGAAGTCCATGGATATGTCATCCCACTTCCACTCTGGGACATCTAAAGGATGCAACAAACCACCGGGAACACGGTGTTCAGCTTTCACTTGTTGACACACTAGGCACTTAGCCACAAACTCCGCCACTGCCCGTTTCACCCCAGGACACCAAAACTGATCCCTCAGGCCTCGGTACATTTTTGAAACTCCTGGATGTACAGCCAAGGCTGAGCTATGGAACTCACAGAGAACTCCCTCACACATCGCCTCCAGAACAAACAACCTTCCATGGAAAAGAATCCTATGTTGGCTGTCCTCTGACCATCCCTCTGGAGCATTCCCCTGATCGACATGATCCCGCATCACTTCTGCCTCGGAGTCCCCCCACTGAGACTCCTCCACCTGCTACGACAAGGAGGATTGCACCATCATCTGGAACAAACAGCCTCTAACACCTTCTTCTCTTGCATCTAAGTGTAGGGCAGCCAACTCTACCATCTTTTTCCAAGCATTAGCGGATTCCCGAACCACTTCCTTATCTGACTTCTTGCTCAGGGAATCATCCACAAAGTTTCCCTTACCTTCAGTTTAAGAGATCTCGAAGTCATAATCTTGGAGAAACTCGACCCATCTCCGCTGCCGTAAGTTCAGGTCACGCTGGGAGAAGATATAACGCAGGATCTTGTGATCTGAGAAGACCACAAAGCACTCCCCAAAGAGGTAATGTCGCCACAACTTCAATGCGAACACTACTGCTGCAAGCTCCAGGTCATGGGTGGCATAGTTACGCTCGTGCGGGCGCAACTGCCTAGACCCATAACAAATCACTCCCTTCTTCTGAATCAGCACACACCCCAGACCAGGGCCAGAAACATCACAAAACACTTCATACAACAACCCTTCCTCTGGAAACCTGAGTACGGGAGCACTGACCAACTTCTCCTTCAGGTAGTCAAAAGATTTCTGGCACTGCTCGCTCCACAGGAAGACCTGGTTCTTCCTAGTCAAAGCTGTCAATGGAGCAGCAACTCGAGAGAAGTCCGAAACGAACCTCCGATAGTAACCTGCTAACCCCAGGAAACTACGAACTTCTGCCACGCTCTTGGGTGCTTCCCAAGAAATAACTGCCTCCACCTTCGACGGGTCCACCGATACTCCATGCTGAGACACCACGTGCCCAAGGAAGTGTACTTCTTGTGTCAATAACTTACACTTCAACAATTTCCCATAAATATGGTGGTGTCGAAGTACTTCCAAGACTGCCCTGAGATGCTCAATGTGCTCCTCCTTTGATCTTGAGTAGATCAGGATGTCATCGATAAACACAACGACGAACCGGTCCAGAAACTCTCGGAAGACAAAGTTCATAAGTCCCATGAACACAGCTGGTGCATTTGTAACTCCAAACGGCATCACTACAAACTCGAAGTGCCCATACCTACACCTGAAAGCTGTCTTCGAGATGTCACTTTCCTTCACCCTCAGCTGATGATATCCCGATCGTAGATCAATCTTAGAAAACCAACCTGCTCCCCTCAGCTGGTCGAAGAGATCATCTATCCTTGGAAGGGGGTAACTGTTCTTGACCGTTACCTAGTTCAGCCTTCGGTAGTCTATGCATAGCCTGAGACTACCATCTACCTTCTTAACGAACAAAACTGGAGCACCCCATGGCGACACTCTGGGTCGAAAAAAACCCTTCTCCATCAGATCGTCAATCTGAATCCGCAACTCCCGCAACTCCGAAGGTGCCATTCGATAAGGGGCCATCGAAATCGGTCGGGCACCAGGTTGTAAATCTATCCCGAACTCAACATCACGTCAGGGGGTTAGAGTCACAACATCCTCTTAAAAAACATCGAGGAACTCCCCAACAACCTTTGGGACATCCATCATCTATGTATCGGCTGGAACCACTGAAAACCCACCCAACAAGAAAGGAGAGGCTCCACACGCCGGCTTCCCGCCTGATAGCTCCTCTCGCCAACAAAAGATACGCGCTGCCCATCTACGTCGGAGAACACGACTCTTCTCTGGAAGCAGTCAATAACGGCACTAACAGAAAACAACCAGTCGATGCCTAGGATGACATCGTATGGCTACATCTGTAACAGAAGAAGGTTTCCACTAGATCGATGTGGTCCCAACGTCAGCCCACATCCCCGACAAACACAAGATACGCTGGTCTGGCCCCCAACTGGTGTACTCA
This sequence comes from Viscum album, assembly GCA_963277665.1. Classification (NCBI taxonomy): domain Eukaryota; kingdom Viridiplantae; phylum Streptophyta; class Magnoliopsida; order Santalales; family Viscaceae; genus Viscum; species Viscum album. The sequence goes on along the minus strand of OY728167.1, from coordinate 598,048,737 downwards.
GTACCAGTGGTATGGAAAGTCTCTCTATGTCTATCCCCAAAGCATGGGCTAGACTAGGTGCAACAAAAGAGTGCGAGGCTCCCGAATCTAACAAAGCAGAAACAAGAGTGCTGAACAAACAAATCGTACCTTGCACCACCTCTGGTCCTGCTGGAGCTGCCAACTCTGCTGCGTGAAACTGTCCACGCCCAGCTCCTCTGCCTCTCTGATGTCGTCCACTTCCTCGACCACGCCCTGGTCGAGGTCCCTGAGGAGCACCCTGAGGTCGGCCTCCTCTCGCAAAGTCTGCCCTCGGAGGAGCATGGTCCTGCTGCTGCTGGAAGGGCCTCACTGACAACTGGTGCTGCTGCAGCGGGCGCTGAACCTGCCCACCTCCACTGTACGGAGCTCGGGTCGGGCACCGACTCTGAACGTGCCCGAAACCTACACAAGAAAAACACCTCGGTCCTGGGCTCGTGGAAAAGGAACGAGGACCCGAAGATCTGAACTGGAACTGCTGGGGCCTTCTCCCCACTAGCCTGAACCTGGAAGGTCTTGTCGTAGGAGAACTGCTGCTGACTGCCTTCCCCTTCAATGAACCTGGCTGAAACACCTCACACGGTGCACCTCTTAGCGAGTGCATCCTCTCTACGACCTCTGCCTTCTTCTGCACTGCCAAGTACGTCGGAAGGGTAAAGGGGGTGACAGCATACTGGAGCGAAGGACGAAGTGCCTCCTCCAAACGTCTCGCCCGAGATTCCTCATCCAGAAAGAGATCCGGAGAAAAGCGCAGGAGATCTTTGAACTTGATCCCCAGCTCTCGTACCGTCATACTTACCTGCAGAAGGGAGAGTAACTCCTGCCGCTTCTTCACCTTGATCATGGAAGAAAGGAATTCCTTCTCAAAGTCATCCCATGGAACCTCTACCTCTATCCTCTCTCCAAGGTAGAGCATCCACCACTGTCGCGCCGTACCTCTCAGCTGACTGACTGCTAGGGGAACCCATTACTCCCTCGGAGGACGGATTAAGGTGAAAGCGATCACTAGCTCCTCAAGCCACCCCTCTATCTCTGTATCCGAAGTACTACCCTTGTACTTCTTGAGGGTCTGCCGATGGAAGGAATAGAGAGTCTTCTACCACTGGCTATCTTCCTTGTCTCGTTCAATCCTCAACTGATCGACCGCCTGGATCTTCTGGGCCTCGGCCGTCTGAGCCACCCGGGGACGACGTCCAGGTTCCATAGCTGTACGGTAAACAAGGATCGCCTAAGCCCAAGTAGTAAGGAAATTTCTCAAAGTTTTAATTATCATTTTATTTCAATTTCTTTCCCAGAACACCAAAATCGAGTAAAACACAATCATGATGATGCATGTACCTTCCCTGGAGTCTCTACCCTGCAATCAATGTAGTCTCACTTGGTCGTTAGGTAGGCTCAGAGTCCTTTCATCGGATCACGGGGGGCCCTAAAATACCGTGTCCTAGCCGGTCTTCCCTGGCCTATGTCACGCACCAAGATTAACTAACACTGTTGCCCCACCATCCCAAGTAATCCTCACTGTGCCTAACTACAGACTCCATCCTATCTCTCAACCATCAGCCTCTAATACAATTCTGTCACGACCCCCTCCCACCAAAGATGCCCCTCCTGAGCTGGCAATGGTGAAAGGGAGATAATGACCCCCGAGTCCCGCCTCTAGTAGGCCCCTGGTTGGTGACTAGCACCAAGGGTATGAGTTTTCACAAATATGGGAGGCATTACCCTTTTTATTATTTAGGATCGGGAAATAGGACAAGTCAACCACCAAAAAGGGAAAAGAACAAGTGTATAGAAATAAACCCAAACCATTCCCACATGCATGTTTAAACAATTTATAACAAGGTACAAGTACAAGAAAGCTCAAAAGTACAATACCAAAAGAAAACAAGAGAACAACAACTGCAACAACTCCAAATACCTGACTAGTAGGGTCCCACACGGCCCTGGTAGTCCTCCTGGAAACCTGAAAGTAAACGTAGGGTGAGCATACAAGTATACTTAGTAGGGAAACCTAAATCTCTCGTGCACAAGTGGGGAGACATCCTAATGTCCTGCGAGAAAAACAGAAGAAACCTAGAAAGGAATTCTATCCACCCAACCTCACCAGCCACACTCACCAAAACACAAGCACAATAGGTAGTAGTAGTATAAGAACAAGAGTATTAGGTACCCCACACCATTTCCCATCAGTTAGCTGAATGTCCTGTCACTGCCATAATTTCCCCGCACGCACACACCTGGTCCTCACAACCACGTATCCCGCCTGCACACACCTGGGCCTCACAACCACACATCCTGCCCGCACACACCTGGGCCTCACAACCACACATCCCGCCCGCAAACACCTGGGCCTCACAACCACACATCCCACCCACACACACCTGGGCATCACAACCACAACCACATCCCCGCCCGAAGACATCTGGGCCTCATCCCGAAGATTCTTGGGAACAGTAATAGTAACAGAACTCTCGCTCGAAGACACCTGGGCCTGAAATCGAAACCTACCTGAAGAGTCTTAGGTGTAAGGTCGCCTCAAGCCATTATAGCCTATAAGCCTGCCCGAAGAGTCTTGGGCCTAATCACCCCAATCGAAACCTACCCGAAGAGTCTTGGGTGTAAGGTCGCCTCAAGCCATCACAACCTAGGGGAGAAGGAGCAGGAAGGAGCTAGTAACTATGGGAAAACACCCTCTCCCATGAAATGGGAGTGTTCGGCACTATGTGCTCACCATGGATGTGGTGCGATAAAACACAAAATATACAGATATATATACATATATATATAGCAACCACTCAGCCCAACCTATGGCTTCTAAAAATAGAAACTGAGCACGTGCCTCGGTACTGCTACCACGAAGCATGCATACAACAAACAACCCCAACCCCATTTAGGTTTTCACGTTTCAGCAGAAATTAGCTTATTTAGTTCCTTAACTACTGGGAAACTATCCACAACCAACCACTTCAATCGTTCATAAAACATATCCCTGCCATCCACAAAACAAGTTAGGGAAACACAAGCAGCATAACAAAACCCTTCTTAACAACCAAACAACCCATTGATTATTATTTCCATTTCATTACCAAGCCCCATCATTCATTAACTCTTCCACCTTTATTATTTATTAAACACAACCCATAGTCCATTCACATTTAAAACCCAACCCTGCAACCCCACTGCCAACCACCATAACCACACCACACATCATTATCCCTTTAGTACCATTTATTGCAGCCCCGCTGCCCATCACCATTAAACATTCACACCTTCCCACAACCAAGTCAACCGCAGCCCCGCTGCTCACCCGATCCACAACAACCCACAAAACACCCCCAACACATGCCACGTAACCAAGCCAACACCCACATGTTCATTATTCCATTTTTTTAACCGGGGTGATCACACAAGGGTTCCAAATTTTCATTTAAAAAGCCAACTTTACGTGATTAACCAATTTCCTCATCCAACAAAGTTTCACTCACAAAAATGGTCTAGAAAGATAGGTAAACATTTAATTGCGCATGCAAAGTCCCCCAACGACTGTAATTTTTAGTAGGCATAAGCCTATTCATTTCACAACATAATATCACAGGATATAAAAGGTAAAATAACAGCAATCACAAACTTCCCATCCCCGTTCTTTAACCAGTTATTATCTTTATTTAAAGGTTCAACTATTTCTCATGAAAACAAAAAGGATACCCACCCCGCATGATGCACAAATTAGAGAGATGAAGGTAAAACCCCTACCTCAACAGGTTCGGGTCACAACGCTCCCCCGGATCAACTTTAGAAGACGTTCGTCGGCATCCCGGAAAAACCTCCTTGGGTGGAAGTTAGAGATGAAAAGCTGAAGGAAAGACAACGAATCCAAGCTCGTAAGTTCCGCCTCGTCGTTACGATCCCGTGGCCGCTGACGGATCGTAAATCGGAGCTCAGATGGAAAAGTTATGGAAGAAAGAGCCTTCGAGTCTCTTAAGAGAGCTCTGCTCAGAGGGGAGGGGAGGAGAGGTGTGAGTTGAAAGGAGGAGGGGACCCCTCCTTTTATAGGTGTGAAAAGCAAAAGTACACGGCGTGTACTTATGGTACACGGCGTGTACTTGGCCATTTTCACACGGTCTCCACGCGGCCTCCAACGCGGCTCCGCAACCGTTGACTGGTCAACACACGGTTTGAAGGTAATGCATACGCGGGGAGGGACTACACGGCGTGTAGATTGGACACACGGCGTGTACCCATTTATTGCACACGGCAGGGACACAGCTCCAACGCGGCACACGGTCGATGACTGGTCAACACACGGTAACGCGTACGTGGGGAGGGACTACACGGCGTGTAGTACTGGACACACGGTGTGTACCCATTTTCTTCACGCGGCAAAGACACGGCCATCCGCACGAGGTATACCCGGAAAGAGGGTACACGACGTGTACTCAAACTACACGGCGTGTAGTTTAAAAATTCTAGAAAGTGTGGGAAAAGTCCATTTTACCCTCCAGAACACTTGTAGCCTTCTTTTTGACAAAGTAATGGGCCGGAGAGGTCGGGCCATTACACATGGATATAGAAATATAAAGCATTAAACACACAAAATATTTTACTTGGTTCACCTAAACTGGTCTACATATAAGGAGTATACGCATGATGATTTTTCGATGTGCCAAAATCCATTAAGATCACTGTTCATGGATACAAATTAAATCTTGGCCACACATTTCCAAGGTTCACTAATTTATACAAAGTTTAGGGATAAGATCACTACCTCTTGAGGGTCACTCCATCTTCTTCCTACTCCACACATTGATTCAAGGAAGGCCTGATAAGTTTATAGACATGAAGTTATTTACAATATCATCATATGAAGCATGATATCTATGTATCTTAAAGTATATGTAGATTCTCTATTATTTCCACTCTACTGCACTTATCATCCTTTAATTCTAGATGATATCTACTCCATAATGATAGAGATTAGTTTTTTTGTTCAAAACATGATCACTATAGTGACTTATAACTCTAGATGAGGGTAATTTCACCCTAGAATTATCCTAAAAAACCCCTTATTTTATTTAACCACTTGAATATAGACAAATAAAATCTATCTTCACAAACAAACTAGACATAACAAAAATGATCTATTATATGCTCTTATTTCTTCTTCTTATTTACTAGAATAGATCTAATAATCATGACCAACATTCTCCACCGATATGGATATAATCATTGATAACCCATCATCAAATATCCTTACATCAAAGTATAAGATGTTGTAATGAAGTTCTATTCTTGAATCTTCCTCCCATGTTATTCTTCTCCCTTTATCACATCTAACAATTTCATTCCACCTTTTCTTCTAGAACTAATTAAGTAGTTTTTAAGATCCTTTATACCTTTATCTAATGGTGAGGATCAATCCATGTTCCTCTAATACTATATGATAATTCAATGCATACCACATGATTAAAATATGGCCAAACAAAAATCTGCAAGTTGAGTCGAAATTATTAAACTCAATACAAATATTATCCTTTTTAAAAATAAACCAAATATTTAAAAATATTCTTGAAACAACCCAAACACAGTGTAGGAATCTACTTTACAGTGTGATGGTCTTCAATTATTAGCATTTTTCAGTGTGAAATCCATTCTTATGGTGAGATACTTATTTAACCACCAATCCATTTAACAATTTCAATGTGATATTCTCCTCCTAATCATGAAAACTCAAGATTAATATTTACAAATAATTTACTCCACACATGTGTTATGGCATAAAATTTTGCTCCATAACACATCCCATTTGACCTTATCAAGCCAACACCACACTAAAATTTCATGGACTTCTACTAATGGTGAAAGCAACATTCTCACTGTGAAACCCCATGAATTACGGAATTCTCTCCCTCTGGATATTTCAATCAACACCAGTTTTTTGGTATGAAATTATTTTTCATGGCTCGTGTCTTCTTCCATCACAAAATATAGAAACTATAACTTGTTATAGTGTAGCGTTGCAGAATGGATCCTTCCAGAAAACCATACTTTACTATGATTTATTTATATATAGTACCCACATTATGGTGTGGTTACCATTATCATAGTGTAATCATATTTTTCATGGTGAAAACTATGTGGTTGAGGTGTGGTCCTTTAACACTTTATCTTCCATAGCCTAGGTTTACTCTTACAAAAAATCCTTCATGGTGTAATGTAAATTTTTGTGACATGATTTACTATTACTTCACTAAAATCATCTTCCATCCTCCAAATTACTCTTAACTTAATTATAACGAAGAAGATATTTCCTAAAGAATTTACTCATATAATGTATTTTGTCCAATAACATAAGTTATGATATAAATATGGAATATAGTGTGATATATATAAACCAAATACATTTTTTATGTTTTGGTTTTTGCATGTCTTTGGTTGAAATATAGTGATATCATAGGCACTACCTTGGATATATAATAATGTTGAGATTCATATTGTATGATAATAGTAGATTCCAACTATTTTCATGTTAATAAAACACGAAATGGTTAAAATTGAATCATCTTCCTTGAAAGGATATTATTAATAGTAAACATTTTATAAGATGAAACATTTAGGGGGGTAAGATGGTTAAAGGGGTTACAATTGTTATAACCACATACATTAATAAAATTATATGAAATGTTTATGTAAATTCATGAATACTTGAGAGAGTCTTGAGAGCCTATACAAATGATTAATAACCATGATATGGTGTTTTGATCAAAACTTCCTAATCGATTTTTGTCACGACCCATCCCCTGGGGCCCGTGTCGTAACTACCCCAAGCCCGCCTTCCATAGGCTAGGGGCTGACGACTAGCACCAAAGGCCTAAATCCCTATAACTGGGAAGGCATTTCCTTTATAAATCGCAAACACACACAACCAGAGTACAAGCGGAAGCAAACACTAAGTAAAAATAGTATAAAAAGTGTATTGAAAGTAAAGGGGGCCAGAATACAAGCCCAACTATAAAGTGAAAGTACAACTAAAATTAAGTACAACTGAAAAGGGATAGACAACTAAAAGGTGGAAGCAGCTCCTGGATCATTCTCTGGGGTTCCTACCTGAATGGTAGGTATAGATGGACTCCTCAGCACTCCACATCCATCAGACTCCACTGTGTACCGATATGTCATAAGGTCCTTTTTTGGGTACCGTCTAGTCCGGGCACTCTCAGCCTCCGTCAGTGCTGTCCGTCGTCTGCATCCAACACAACGAGGTGCGGTCATATCCCATGCAGGGGTGAGTATAATGATACTCATTAGGGACCCCGAGACCCTCAAGGTTTCACAAAATCCAACAAGGATAAACCACAATGTATGATTTCAATAGATAACCATTACTTAGGTATATGACCATACATATACCTAAGTTATCAAGTAACCCATCTCAATCATGAGGAAAACACAAAAGTCATTGACTCAGCTCAACCAGGATTTTCATTATCAAAACCATGGCTGCTGGAGAACTCCTCCTCAGTCAAGTACAGTTGGCCTGTCACGACACCGAGGCACTTCTCACTAACCTTGGACTGCTGAGGTACTCATCCTGTTGAGTACCGCGGGTCTGCTGCCAACTACCAGGTGCTCCATCCGCTATGGGTCTGCCACCAAATACTGGGCGCTCCCCCTAATAGCCTACAGAGGTACTCCTCCTGTCGAGTACCACGGTTCTTCTACCAAATACCAGGTGCTCCTACACTATGGGTCTGCCACCAACTACCAGGTACTCCCCACTGGGCTAGTCGAATCACTCAAAGTCGAATCGGTCGAGCATTCATCAGGTCTTTCAGCTACAAAGTCTCCGTACTCTGCACGTTCGCCTCCTGAAGGATCCGATCCACGAGCTAGTAGTTGATACTCCAAGTGTTACGAAGTCTCATGTGGAAGTATCTAAAAGGAACACCACTTCATAGGGGTCTCAACGCAAGATACGACACGTCAATCGGACGCCCGGTCTGTGAGTTATTGGCATTTCCGTCCTAGGGGCCTAGTTGGTTTTTAGGTTCAAATCAACCCGACCGTACTCCAACTGTGGACAAAAAACAAGTGGGATATGCCAAAGGAACAATCTATCTCTAAGATTTCTATTGCCATAGATGATTCATCGATCAGATACTTGTAGCCCGAGTTATGGGCGATTAGGTGTAAACGGGTCTGATGGGTTCGGGTCTAGTCCGATCCAGTTGGACTGACCTGACCCGATCCGTGAGTCTGTCCCAGCCCGAAGGGGTGGCCCGGTCTGAAGGGGTGGCCCAACTTGAGGCAGTTGCCCGACCCGAAGCGGTGGCCTGGCCCTAAGGGGCGGCCCAACCCGGCGGCCCGCGTGGCCTGGTGGCGGCCCGTGTGGCCAGGTGGTGGCCCGCATGACCTGGTAGTGGCCCGTGTGGCCTGGTCGGTTGGCAGCCCACATGGCCTGGCTGGCTAGCCCACGTGTCCTGGATGGCCAACCCGCGTGGCCTGGATGGCCGACCTGCATGGCCTGGCTGGCCAGCCCGCGTGGCTCGGCTGTCCACGCATGGGAGGGGGGTGCCGTGCCCCCCTATAACCGCGGGACCTGAAGGGTCCCGCCTGTATCGTGCACCGGTGGCCGGCCGCCCTCCCCTATCCACCGAGACCATAGGCTGCGGGTCTTCTCCGGCGCGGTGTGACGGTGCCGCGCCCCTGCTCTCCCGCCGCGGCCTGCCCTAGCCGCGGTCCTGTACGATCGGCGCGGCGCGACAATGTCGTGCCCCTCCACCGTGGCCCGCCCTGGCCGTGGCCTCCTGCTACCCTCTACATGGCGTGACAGTGCTGTGCCACCTTCACCTTGGCCCGGCTTGGCCATGGCCCGACTATCCTCCGCGCGGCACGACGGTGCCGCGCCTTTTCGGTGACCCGCCGGTCTTGCACCGCCGGTTTCCTTGCGGCCGGCCCGACGCCGACTGCCGTTCTCCACTTACATCGTCAACAACAAACAAGATCAAAAGGGGGATGGTCGGCCGTGTTGGTGTGTTCCAAACCCCCCATGTTATGTTGATAACATTTGGCATAACATATACCAAAAAGTGAACGTTGAAGAACGGGAACAAAACAACTCAAATCCCCCTACCTTGCTTGTTAATTGATGATGGAGTCACGGGAAATGGGAGTCGTTTTATTAACGTCAGGAAAGAAGAAGCCGAGGATGGCGTCAGTGTTCTTCGTGGGTGATGCTTCCCTTTATTTCCCCGGTCGAAGAAGGAAGAAGATGGTGTTCGTCGATCTTCGGTGGAAGGAGCGTTCTTCGCGTTCTTCATTGAGAGGATGAAGTTCTCTCTCAAGGTTCCACCTAAATGAATTTCCAACCAAAATAATGGGTTAAGCCAACCCATTATTTAATTTTTGGAAAAATAATTCAAAAATATTTGAATTAAATGAAACCATTCACTTAGTTAATGGGTGGAGAGTTGGAAATTAAATGGTGGGGAAGTTCAAGGGTTTCACACATAATTGGGGGTTCCAAGGGTTTCATCTCCCGGGTGGTCCCCACCAAAGGAAATCCTCCCAAGGGAGGTTATGTGTGGGTGGGCCCCACCACCATAACCTCTCATGGGAGGTTATGGTGTGGTGTCCCCCACAACTAACCTCCTCTTGGAGGTTTTAACCGCCATAGAATAAAAATAAAGTGTAACACTTATTTTTATTCAATTTAACTAATAACCTCAATATCTAACTTCTATTATCGTCAGAACGCAACTGCGGTGAAGGTATCACTAAGAAATCACCGACGCTGCGAGCTCAATGACGCCCTCAGATTTCAATTCCGAGCACTGGTTCAAAAGTTATAAAAACCTGCTCGTACGTTTACTGAACGTACTTGAAAAAAACTTCAGAAATTGTTTCCAGGCACACCAGGCCTCAGAATCAAGAGCCGTCAGTTTTCGCGGACTCGTAAAATTCCCATGCATTTAAGAAAAAAATTTCCATGGAAATTATGGGTCTTTACATTCTCCCCATCTCAGGGCTTTACGTCCCCGTAAGCTACAATTCACACTAAGGGAATAAATGGGGGTACTGAGCATGCATGTGAGCCTCCCGCTCCCATGTGCTCTCCTAGAGATTCCCTTGCTGCCAGTGTACGTGCACCATAGGTATCAACCATCCACATAGGACCCACTCCTGTCGATCCTAAATCTCCACTGAAACCTCCATGAAAGTCACCCCGTCATCGATATCCAACTCCCCGTGGTCGATGATGTGGGATGGGTCGTGCATGTATCTCCTCAGCTGAGATACGTGGAAGAAGTCATGCACTCGGTGCAACTAAGGTGGAAGAGCTAAGCGGTAATCCACCTTGCCTACTCTACTAAGGACCTGGAAAGGTCCGATGAATCTCGGAGATAGCTTTCCACCTCAACCAAACCTCCGTAGACCTCATCGAGGTGAGACCCGTAGGAAGACGTGGTCGCTATCCTCGAACTCCAGAGGTCTTCGTATCCTATCAGCATACGACTTATGCCTACTCTTTACAGTCTTCATCCACTCCTGGATGATCTGCACCTTCTCTGTGGTAGCTCGTACCATCTCTGGTCCCACTAGTGCTGACTCCCCTGGGACTGTCCAGCACAGTGACGATCTGCAAGGTCGTCCGTACAATGCCTTGAAAGGTGCCATACCGATGGTGGAGTGAAAGTTGTTGTTGTAGGAAAACTCCACCAAAGGCAAGTGATCCTCCCAACTATGACCAAAGTAGAGGAAACATGCACAGAGCATGTCCTTTAGGGTCTGGATGGTCCTCTCGGTCTGGCCATCCGTTTGAGGATGGAAGGCGGTGCTCAAGCAATGCTGTGTCCCGAAATCCTCCTGAAACTCCTTCCATAGCTGGGAAGTAAACCGTGCGTCACGGTCAGAGACAATAGAAGAAGGCACTCCATGTAAACGCACTATCTTTTGCACATAGAGGCGTCCCAATCTCTCTACTGAGCCATTCTCTCTGATCGGTAGGAAGTGGGCCGACTTGGTGAGTCAGTCAATGATCACCCATATCGATTTGTGACTCTAGGATGTACGTGGAAGACCCATAATGAAGTCCATACATATCCCATTCCACTTCCAATCTGGGACCTCTAAGGGATGAACCAAGCCTGCTGGTACCTGGTGCTCTGCCTTCACTTGCTAAAAAATGAGGCATCATGAGACAAACTCCGCTACTACCTTCTTCATACTTGGTCACCAGTTCTATCGTCGAAGGTCCTGGTACATCTTTGCCACTTCTAGATGTACTTCTATAGGGGAAGTGTGGAACTCCCTCAAAACTTCCTCCTGAAGTGCTACTGGTACCATAGTACGTCCCCTGAAGAGGATGACATGCTCCCCACCTTCATAAAATCCATCAGGTGCTTGCCCTGTGGATATCTGAGCACGTCGCATCTCACAGTCAGCGTCCCCATGCTGCACCTCCCTGACTCGCTGAAGAAGTGGGGGAGTTACTATAAGAGATTTTAGATAGGCTGCTCCATACCTATCCACAAAGGATATCTGTAAGGCATCTAGCTGTTGTGTCGCCTCTCCTAGAAGCTGTATACCAGTCCTCCTGTTGAGCGCATCCGAAACTACATTCCCCTTCCTAGGAGTATAGACTATCTCGAAGTCATAGTCCTGGAGGAACTCAAGCCATCGTCGCTGTCTCAGGTTCAGGTCTTTCTGAGAGAAGATATACCTGAGAATATTATGATAAGAGTACACGGTAAAACATTCTCCCATCAGATAGTGCCACCACATCTTCAAGGCGAAGACCACTGTTGCTAACTCCAGGTCATGGGTAGTGTAGTTCTTCTCATGCTGTCTCAACTACCGAGAACCATACGTGATCACAGCTCTCTCCTGCATCAGGACACACCCGAGTCCGGTCCCTAATGCATCGTTGTAAACTACATACCCTACGCCCTCCTCTGGAAGCCTCAAGATGGGGGCACTAGTCAACCTATGCCTCAGCTCCTGAAAGCTCTAATGGCATCTCTTTGACCACACGAAGGGTTTCCCCTTCTTCATCAAGGCTGATAGTGGTGTTGCAACTCTGGAGAAGTCTGGAACGAATCTCTGGTAGTACCCAGCCAAGCCCAGAAAACTCCGTACCTCCGTCAGACTCCTGGGTGGCTCCCAAGCAAGTACCACATCAATCTTTGCTGGATCTACTGAAACTCCAGCCTCCGAGATTATGTGTCCCAAGAATTGAAACTATTGAATAAAAAACTATCAATTCTAGATCTTACCATAAAGTTGGTGCTCACGGAGTGTGTCCAGTACTACCTGCAAATGGTAGACATGCTCCTCCTCAGTAGTTGAGTAAATCAGTATGTCGTCAATGAAGACTAGGACAAAGCGATCGAGGTAAGGCTGGAAGATCCTGTTCATGAGACACATGAACACTGCTGGAGCGTTGGTTATGCCAAAGGGCATAACCAAGAACTCATAGTGGATGTAACGACACCTGAAGGTCATCTTCTGTACATCCTCGTCTCAAACTCTGAGTTGGTGATAGCCAAATCTGAGGTCTATCTTCGAGAACCATCATGCTCCCTTGAGCTGATCAAAGAGGTCATCAATCCTCAGGAGTGGGTACTTGTTCCTCACAGTCACCTGGTTTAGGCGACAGTAGTCGACACAAAGTAACAAGCTGCCATCCGCCTTCTTGGTGAACAGAATCGGGGATGCCTAGGGAGAAACACTGGGCCGGATGAATCCTTTTCCCTACAAGTCCTCCACCTGTACCCATAGCTCACAAAGCTCAGCGGGAGCCATCTGATATGCTGGAGTAGATATTGGTGCCGTCCTGGGGTAAAGGTCTATGTATAAGTCCACCTCTATGCAAGGAGATAGTTCTAGAACATCGTTAGGGAAAACATCCACGTACTGGTCCACCAATACAGGATAAGTCAGACTCTCCACATCAACTGTTCCATGGGTAAGGCAAGCCAACTAGTGAGTGATCGGCTGCACCCTCCTCCGAGTAAGTCCGTCCTATGCTACAAAGGTTCCTTTATCTCCAGTGAATGTGAACCCAGTCCCATCCGTGTGGACACACCACACTTTGCGCCTAATACAGTCGATCTGAGCATGGACTGTAGATAACCAGTCCATACCCAAGATGTTGTCGTAAGGCCTCAACGCCACTAAGAGGAGATCCCAACCAAAGCCCTCGCCTCCTAGAGTAATCTCCCGCTTCCATCATCAATGCGTAATCATCAAGTCTGCTCCCGTAGAAGTCTCTGGCCCTAAGGATCGAGCCAAAGACTCCGTCGGAATCTCCGAGCTCCGAACGAGGGTAGTGGCTATGAAAGAGTGACTGAAACCTGTGTCTATAAGAACTGAAACTAAGGTGGAGTAGACACAGATCGCACCATAAATCATCTCTAGAGTGCCATGGTCATATGCTTTATCTGCCTGAAGCTGTGCTCTCCCCTGTCCACTGCTCCCTGCGGTCGGGGTGGACCTCCTGGTGGTGGTGGTGGCAACACCTCGAAGCGTCGTCCACCACCAACTAAACAGCCAGCTCCTCTACCACGTTCGCCTATGCCCTGCGGACCGCCTCGATCTAACCTATTCCTCTGCCTGGGAGGTCCCTCAACTGATAGATGATCGTCCGTACGATGGGTCGGATAGTCATGATCCATGTGACCAAGCCTGCCACATGAGTAACACTATCCGCTCTTGGCATGACTGGCTCTGTCTCCACTCCGGTTGCCCCGCACAACTGATCCTGAGTCGTGTAGTCAACCACCTGTGGGTCTAGTCCTCTTGGACCTCTGCGTCATCTGTCTACTGCCAACTACAGAAGACTCCACTACAAGTTGACTAGTGGTGGGTCTCACTGCTAGAGACTACTCAACGAGGAAAATATCCACTAGTAGGGCTCGCTCCAACACCCCAGTCTGCGTCGGGATGCTGTGGGAGATAACTGAAGCTCTGATCTCTCACCCGAGTCCCTGCTCAAAGGTCCGAGCCTTGAAGAACGGGTCCCGTAACATATCAGTGGAGTAGCGCAAGAGGTCGGTGAACCTCGCTGAGTACTGAGTTACACTCATGCTGCCCTGCTGCAGATGAAGTAGATCCTGTATCCGCACCGCTTGAAGGGTGGCTGGTACAAACTCCACCCGGAACAGGCTCTCGAAGTCTGTCCATAGTAGCGTTGTCTCATAATGTACTTGGAGCATCAGGCTCCACCATTTTCCTGCTGCTACCTGAAGGAGGTTGGAAGAAAGGATCACCATGAAGTCTGCTGGTGTCCCTACTAGCCTGAAGACTCTCACAACAACCTCCAGCCAATCCTCAGCCGCCTGTAGGTCTGTCTCTCCCCTGAACCTGGGTGGCCTCTAGCGCTGGAACTCGTGCAGCGTGCTCAAGCGACGTTCACTCTCTGCTGCTGGGGCTGGTGGCATCGGTGGCCCAATGGGGAGTAGTACTGCTGGTACCTCCGCTGGTGCCTCAACTGGAAGAGGGCCCTGTACTGAGGCCTCATCGCTCGGTGGGATGTCAGTACATACAAATCTCGGGGCTCTAGCTGGTCGTCCATAGGGAGGCATCCTAAAAGAAATAGATGTGACATGGTAAAAAGTCTATACCTAGTGAGCTGACCTGGTTGAGCTGACTTAAAGAAAACTTTTGAAAACACTCACACAATCAGTATTTTCATGCACTGAGTCAGAAATCAGTAGTCAGGGTCCTGGTATATGGATACGTCAGCCGCCGCACCAACACTGGACTCCCTGAACTGAAAACCACACTTAGTACCCTTAACACTATTTCTTCAAAGAAATAAATATCAGAGTCCTAAGTTCTATGGTAGATCTGACTACTCTTATACCAATTTTTCACGACCCATCCCCCAGGGCCCGTGTCGTAACTACCCCAAGCCCGCCTTCCATAGGCTAGGGGGTGGCGACTAGCACCAAAGGCGTAAATCCCTATAAATTTGAAGGCATTGCCTTTATAAACCATAAACACACACAACAAGAGTACAAGAGAAAGCAAACACTAAGTAAAAACTGTATAACAAGTGTACTGAAAGTAAAGGGGTCCAGAATACAAGACCAACTGTAAAGTGCAAGTACAACTGAAAGAAAGTACAACTGAAAAGGGAAAAACATCTAAAAGGTGGAAGTAACACTTGGATCGTCCTCCAGGGTTCCTACCTGAAGGGTAGGTACATATGGCCTCCTCAGTACTCCACATTCATCAGACTCCACCATGTACCGATATGTCGTAAGGTCCTCCTCTGGGTACCATCCAGTCCTGGTGCTCTCGGCCTCCGTCATTGCTGTCCTTCATCTGCATCCAACACAATAAGGTGCAGGTATAGCCCGTGTAGGGGTGAGTATAACGATACTCAGTAGGGACCCCGAGATCCTCAAGGTCTCAAAAAACCCAACAAGGATAAACCACAATGTATGATTTCAACAGATAACCATTACTTAGGTATATGCCCATACATATACCTAAGTTATCAAGTAACCCATCTCAATCATGAGGAAAACACAAAAGTCATTGACTCAGCTCAACCAGGATTTTCATTATCGAAACCATGGATGCTGGAGAACTCCTCCTTAGTCAAGTATAGTGGGCCTGTCGTGACAATGGGGCACTTCTCACTAACCTTGGACTGCTAAGGTACTCCTCTTGTCGAGTACCGCGGGTCTGTTTCCAACTACCAGGTGCTCCGTCCGCTGTAGGTCTGCCGCCAAATACCCGATGCTCCCCCTAATAGCCTGCATAGGTACTCCTCCTGTCAAGTACCATGAGTATACTTAAAAATACTAGGTGCTCCTCCACCATGGGTCTGACGCAAACTACCAGGCGCTCCCCACTGGGCTATTCGAATCACTCCGAGTCGAATCGGTCAAGAAGTTGTCAGGTCTGTCAGCTACTAGGTCTCCGCACTCTGCACGCTCTTCTTTGAGAGGATCGCTTCACGAGCTACTGTTCGATACTCCAAGTGTCACGAAGTCTCATGTGGAAGTATCTCAAAGTATCTCCACATCATATGGGTCTCAACGGAATAGACGGCACGTCAATCGGACGCCTGGTCTGTGAGTTATTGGCATTTCCGTCCCAAGGGCCCGGTTGGTTTTTAAGTTCAAACCAACCTGACCATACACCAACTATGTCCAAAACTCAAGTGGGATATGCCAAAGGAACCATATCTCTCTAATATTTCCATCTACATAGACGGTTCATCGATCTGACACCCGTAGCCTGAGTTATGGGCGTTTAGGTGTAAACGGGTCTGACGGATTCGGGTCCGGTCCGACCCAGTTGGACTGACCCGACCTGGTCTGTGAGTCTGTCCCAGCCCAAAGGGGGGCCCGATCCAAGGCAGTGGACCGGCCCAAAGCGGTGGCCTGGCCTGAATGGGCGGCTCGTGTGGCCTGGTAGCAGCCCGCGTGGCCTGGCCGGTTGGCGGCCCGCGTGGCCTGGCTGGCTGGCCAGCCCACGTGGCTCGGCTGGCCACACATGGGTGGGGGGTGCCACACCCCACCATTTGTCCGTAATGGCCGGAGCATAGCATCGACCCCCATGTAACCGCGATACCAGAATGGTCCCACCTGTAGCGCGCACCGGCGGCCGGCTCAGCCAGCCGCCCTCCCCTGTCCACCACAACTATAGGCCGCTGGTCTTCTCCGGCACAACGCGATGGTGCCGCGCCCCTGCTCTGCCGCCGCAGCCCGCCCTGGCTGCGGTCCTGCACCACCGGCGCGACGCGACGGGGCCGCGCCCCTCCGTCGTGGCCCGCCCTTACCGCGGCCTCCTGCTGCCCCCCGCGCGGTGTGACGGCGCTGCGCCACCTTCACCGCAGTCCATCTTGGCCGCAGCCCGGCTTGGCCATGGCTTGGATTTCCTCCGCATGAAACGACGGTGCCGCGCCTTTCCAGTGACCCGGCGGTCTTGCGCCGCCGATTTCCTCGCGGCCGGCCCGACGCCGGCCCCCGTTGTCCACTTCCTTCATCAAAAAACAAAGAAGATCAAAAGGGGGAGGGTCGGCCATGTTGGTGCGGTCCAAACCCCCCATGTTATGTTGATAACATTCGGCATAACGTATACCAAAAAGTGAACATCGAAGAACAGGAAAAAAACAACTCAAATCCCCCTACCTTTCTTGTTAATTGATGACAGAGTCGCGGGAAACGAGTGTCGTTTCATTGACATCGGGAAAGAAGAATCCGAGGATGGCGTCGACATTTTTCGTGGGTGACGCTTCCCTTTCTTCCCCCAGTCAAAGAAGGAAGAAGACAACGTTCATCGATCTTCAGTGGAAGGAGTGTTCTTTGCGTTCTTCATTGAGAGGATGAATTTCTCTCTCAAGGTTCCACTCAAATGAATTGCCAACCAAAATAATGGGTTAAGCAACCCATTATTTAATTGTTGGCAAAATAATTCAAAAAGATTTGAATTAAATGAAACCATTCAATTTATTAATGGGTGGAGAGTTGGAAATTAAATGGTGGGGAAGTTCAAGGGTTTCACACTTAATTGGGGGTTCCAAGGGTTTCATCTCCTGGGTGGTCCCCACCAAAGGACATCCTCCCAAGGGAGGTTATGTGCGGGTGGTCCCCACCACCATAACCTCTCATGGGAGGTTATGGTGTAGTGGCCCCCACAACTAACCTCCTCTTGGAGGTTTTAACCGCCATAGAATAAAAATAAAGTTTAACACTTATTTTTATTCAATTTAACTAATAACCTCAATATCTAACTTCTATTCTCATCAGAACGCAACTGTGATGAAGGTCTCACTAAGTAATCACTGACGCTGTGAGGTCAACAATGCCCTCAGATTTCAATTCCGATCACCAGTTCAAAATTTATAAAAACCCACTTGTACGTTTACTGAACGTACCCGAAAAAAACTTCAAAAATTGTTTCCGGGAACACCGGTCCTCAGAATCAAGCTCCGTCAGTTTTTGTGGACTCGTAAAATTTCCATGTATTTAAGATAAAATTTTCCATGGAAATTATGGGTCTTTAAAATTTTTGATTCTCTCATTACAAAAGCTCTCTTCCTCCTACATCCTTAGAAACCTGAGGTACTAGTATACCATAGATAATAGGAGAGTCCCACTTGATCATCAAGTGATTCACTATAGATTAGGGGTACACCATAGAGTATGGAGTCTGTTGGATACCTATTATTAATCTTATTAAAAAATATTATTGAAGATAATAATATTCATTGGTGAAAGGTACACATAGTTTCTTCATTTTATATTTATTCATGGTTTCAATTTCAATTCATGGTGATATTTAAAAATTTGGTATCTAATTGCTTATACTGTCTTAAACGAGTGTTTTTCGGTCCTTAGAAATATATTAATAGTATTAGAGATTTACTATGTTTTTTGATTCAAAAAATCATGTTAAGAAATGAAGATAATTGAATATTTTATTCTTTATCATAAGGAATTATTTTTTTGTATTGTTTCTTTTTATAAAATATGTGATATCACAATCTACAATGAGGTCATTCTATACGATATGAGATATCATAATAAATGGTCTAGTACAAATTTTATGTTTTTTACATATTATAGAATATGATATAATATTTCATATGGTATGATGTCATCGATCTGCATTAGAAAAACAATGCATCACATCAAAGGAATGATATTGGTGCTTGTCATAAAATATGAAACTCCACACCGAGGGGTTTTTATTACACATCGTCTTATCATAATATGTGATAACATGAAGCACCACTGGTAAATATTACACAATTGTATATAATAAGTAGAAATAATCCAGTCAAATGATTAATAATGCCTAAAAGGTTTCCACATGACACAACTTATCAACCATTTACTATGACATGCATATATCATTAAATATGATATGAAGAAAAATTTTATTTTTCTAAAATTTTAATTATGAACTGAATTGTATAATTTTTAAATTATTTATAAATCATATAAAAAGGTATTTTGGGATATTTATTTAATTCATAATTATTTATAAATTAATTAACTATAAAATGGTTATAATTAATTTTTAAATGCTTATGAAACATGTATTAAACAAACATTCATAATATTAGATGATAATATTAAATACCCTTTTTAATTATACAGAATGAATTATAATTTGGATATAAAATGTTTATTTAGAAATTATAAGGTCAATTTATAAAATGTTTATAAATTACAAAATATGGAAAAAATATAAACAAGCTTATATTTAAATTTACGAATTGTTCATAATTATTAATTTTAATTTTTCAAACTAAAATGTTTTTTTGATAAATTATTTAAACCATGTCAAAATGACTTTTATCTTTTGATATTATCGAGGCTTAAATAATATTCAATATATAATATTATGATTGTTTACATAATATATGAATAGTTCATATATGTAATGTTTATATTATGTTATTAAATATTTTTTCTAAATGTATTATAAAGGATAATATGAAAGAGTTAATATTAGAAATAAATATGAAGTTTTTATATTTAGTTAATTATTTAATGTTCACAATGCATGGATAAATTATAAAGTGTTTATAATTACTTTATTTATGAATTGTTCATAATTTTTTTATCTCACATTTAAATATATGAATTTTTAATTTATTTAACTTATTCTTTATTATATTCATGGATATAAATTTTTTATATAATGAATTTTTATATGATACCTTTTATAAATTTTCATACATGAATCTAAGGAGTTAATTCCAGGTATAATAATTGATTTAGTCTTATTTAACCTTGAATTTGTCTTGTATTAGGTCATGATATTAAGTTTAGAAGTTTATTATAGTTTATGGATATTAGATGTTAGAATAATGATGTAATTAAGGTCCTTCTTGAGCAATGTATCATTGGGTAGAGGGACTTTGAGTCAGACCACTCATTGACCTGGAGGCTTATGCCTTTTCTAGAAAAGTAATAGTTGGCTATCGATCACTCAAAGATTTATCTTATGGAGTTTTTTGGTTCCATATGATTGTAAGATTTTATATGAAAGAGTTTCATGTACCATATACATGAGATGAATTTTGATATATATGGATATAGTTTGAATTTAATTTAGGCTTCTAACACAAGCTATGGGTTGCATAAAATTTACAGATCAATATAGTTTAGACTTATTGATTTAGTGTAAGGAATAGATATTCCATACTAAATCATTATAAGAATACACACATGAGATAATATTTTAATATTAAATCCACTTTATAAAAATAGTTAGTTTTAGATTCATTCTAAATAAAACAAATGTCAAGAACATGGTCATCGAACCAGGAAGGTTCATACTAAATTTAGGTGCTCATGGATTATCTTTTGTAAGAAATAAAGGAGATGTATAACCCTAATAGTTAAGAAACCAAATCCCACTATGATATTTGGGTTAAATTTAGTTGGTAAAACCTATAAGATAGGATACCAAAGTAATATAATTGATCATATATCCATATAATAGATTTGGGAAAAGGGTTTCCCACTCGACTATCCAAGAATCATATCTAGTATGATTGGTATGAAAACTTACCTAAATAGATAATTGGTTATAGGAACACTAAATTGGGAATATTAATTAGTGAAATATATATCTTGGATCACTAATGGGTATGATGTAAAATTATAAAAGGAAAAATCATTTCAGTGGGAGCACATTTAATGAAAGTCTTTATTAAATGAATATAAAACATGATACTCATATGGGAGTATATTTGGACTTAAAAGATATAGTAATAATAAATAAATTATTATTCCAGTAAAAATACAAAGTGAATGTCAATTAATGTCATAAAAGTTTTAGGATATGTTAGTAAAAAATTAATGTAAAGAGTTATGATAGTCATGGAATTATTTTAAGGAAAATTTTGATAGAAAAATTCCATAAATGATGATAAACTTAGAAAAGTTCAAAGTACACAGTAAAAGTTATTAATATCATAACATTGGATATTTTGATGTAAGGAATTTTTAATATTATGTTTAAAGAGTTAAACATTAGGAATATGATTCCTATGTCTCACCATTATTCAAAATAGACTACTTTATAGATGTTACTCACTAAAGACATTAGTGGGAGGGGTTTTTAAGATGGTTTCATAGATATGTAACATCAATTACATAGAGATGTAATGATTTTAATAAAACACTGAAAAGTGCAGTAAACATAAGGCTGATATGGAATTCTATTATATATTATATGATGAAACAATAGATTATGTATGTTTTTTTATTATTCTAAATAAGTTTAAGAAAATAATATATATCATTTTATACAAAAGGATGTATCCACTTTATCATTGTTTCATGTTTCTTACATATACTCATGAATTGAAAGTATAATTTACCTCTCAAATTATGAATTTGAGTTATCCATAACTAATTTTCATCATTAAGTATTATATATCGTGATGAAATTTTAATGTTAGCATGAGTTTGATTCTTATATTAGGATAAAAAACATGCTCATGAGGCATAAATGGGATTTTTTATAATGGATGGCTCACTAAGTATACCACATGTAGTGTAATACGCTATGTGTTTAGTATAATAGGGGTGTATATATCATATTTTTATTTCCCCATACTTGAGGTTGGTGAGATAACTAGTCTGAAAACCTTCATACTTTGATAACTTTCTTATAAAATCCTTGATAATTAGCTGATTAGGGGGTGTTTGGGTATTTTTTTGATCATATAATCAAATGGAGCTTAACCAAGATGATATTTTTCCTCTTATATGATTATTATGACAATTGGACCCTTTATTGAGATATACTAAGAAAGTTTATAACCAAAACTAGATAGGATATGCGATGTACTTATCTATTTAGATAAGGGGAATGTGATGTGATCATCCATAAGGGTGAATGACATGTGATGTATTCATTGAAAATGTTATTATATAATAATAGAACCAAGAACATTTGAGTAGCTATACAAGATAAAAACACACCGTATAATATAGTTACATGATGTCTTGGAAAAATGTATTTTTTATAATCTCCATAAAACACATGTATCTTTATACTTGTGTCATTATCAATAAAAAACACCATATCATGTTTAATCCTCATTTATAGTCTCTTAGGACTCAAATGAGTATTCATGAATTTACTTGAATGTTTTATATCATTCAAGTAATGCATGTGGTTATAATGCTTGTAACCCCTTTAGACATCCAAATCTCCCATATTTTCATTGGCATCACACCATTGGGAGTTTAGATATATGAACTATATTTTTTAAGAATCTACTTCTCAAAGGAATTCCCCTAATGTTAGCATCGATACTCATACTACTCAATCTTGTCCCTTACTATTCTTATACACTAATCTTGGGAATCTGTTTATTTTATAATATAATGGTTATACATAGTTCATCAATATATTTAGTGGTTTTGGATGGAATATTATCCTACTAAAAGATTGATGTTATTTGATTGGCGATCTAGGAACTCTATTGGCGGCACTAACATTAATTGGGTTTGAACTCAAAGTAGAAATATTACAAGCTCATGCTTTTTACTATCTTAATCTGCATATACTTGAATGATTCTCTAAATATCCATCAATTTTGATTGTTTTCCCAAATCCATTTCAGTTTATTTCCAAATTCTTCCAATGGTGATACACAAGTCAAGGTATATTAGTGGCGATATTTCATTTTCATTGAGTGGGGGTATTGGAAAATCATTTTGATTGTGTGGGATGTTATGAATAGTAGTAGAACAATTATCAATATTTTCATATAAGTATTGAGTCTTTATTATTATAGAAAAATGGGGGATGGTTTTCCACCTTTAATTCCAATTTAAATATAGTTATTCATGATGGATGAAACCAACTTAACTATCAGCATCTTTCCAATGGTCCTTCCTGGGAAATGGTTTTCTTGGTGTCACGTACTATAGTGGAAAGTAGTGGGATGCATTGATAATGATAACCATGATAAAGATATGTAAATGGGTTTAGTGTAAATATTGAGGTTCGAATGAACTGTTCCTCTATGGTCATATCATAATATTTAATGCATCATCTAAGTGAGTGAGGTAATATGATTAGATTGATGGATGTTTCATGGTCACTTGGAATGGGTTGAGGTTGGGGTTTAATTTGTTTATGCATTACCTTGGTATGTTCACCCCTATTTCCTGGTAATTTTCAAGGGAAAATAGGATATTTCATATTTTCTAGTGATATCCTAGATTCCTAATTGGATAATAATAAGGTAGTTTGACATGGATTATAGATGGTTCAAAGAGAGATCATAGTAGTATAGTTAGGGTAACCTACAACAAATGGACTAGAAATGTATTAAGAATGGAAAACATATCCACTATGAACTCTATGATAAATGGTGAGATAGTATCTCTTCACCATGACAAAATCCTAGAGATTTTTCTTAGCTGTTTAGGTATATGGAAGGGGGTGAGAGTGGTGGATCACAATTGAGATCTTAGGTGGAACAGAAACATCAATGATTGAATGATGTAAAAATATTATCTATATTGAAACATCCTATCATCTCAACCCTCCATTAACAATTGATTTATTATCCAACCCCAATAAATATATTGTATTCTTAGGTAATCAAGCCTTTAGTTGGTTTTTGTTTAGTAATGCAGTTGGTCTTTGAAATTTTATTATTGATTCATCACACACTAAAAGTCGATAAATTTTTCTCTTACATGGAAACCTTAATGAGATATATTGTTGGGGGTTGGTTTTTCTAATATCTACATTAAAATGGTGTGAGAAAATTTCTATTTATTTTTCACATGCATCTCATTCTTGGTCTTTATCATGCTAGTTTCAATAGACCTCAATAATGGGTTTGGGATTTTGGTGTGATATTACTACTCTTATTTATTGGGAAAATGTTTCTAGGATACATTCTTCCTTGGGGGAAGATGATATTTTTTGGAGAAACTATCATAAACAACATTATAATCACTATACCATTTATAGGAAACACCATCATTTCTTGGCTATTGTGTGGGTTATCTATTGAAAATATAACCTTAACATGTTTTTTTGATTGAATCTTACACTTACATTTGTTATATAAGGATCCAATATGATTCATCTAGCCCTAGTAAATCAAATTGGATCTAATAATACCTAGGGCATGTATTTGTATATGGATAAATAGAATATTTTACCTATTTCTATGTGAAGGATCTAGTAGGATTGGTTTCTTATTCCCTTGGGCTCATGATGGTTGTGTTTTTTGACCCCCATTTTTCATTTCATCTCGATAATTCTATCACCATTAATCTGATGCCTAACCCAACCCATATTGTTCTTAAATTTTATTTCCTATAGATTCATTCCCTACTACATAGAATCCCTTCCAAATTTGATGGTGTAGCTGCAATCACATTTTTGTTCCTCTCTCTAAATGTATTTTCTCTCTTTTTATTCCATTGATGTATGCAGTTCCAGTTTTTTCACTCTATCCCAAGGACTATTTTGTTTTTTATTTTTAGATCTCTTATTACTCATATGGATCATATGTCAACCTAGCATGAACATGTAAGTGCCTATATAGTAAATGAAAATATTGAATTTCTTGTGCATTATAATTACCCCATTCTTTTTCAGACTCATTGGTGATCTTGATTTCTCTTTGGATGCATATATACCAGAAATCAATCACCCTTGAGAAAATATTGCTTGGCTATAGGAGAGAAAGTGTAATTGTTATTATTAAGTCATGGGAAGAAACTACCTTGGACTTTATTCCATCTATTGGGACTATATCAAATAATATATGTTGATCACACATTATATCCTTAAATTTATATCCCCCAAACCCACCAATGAATGATACCCAATGATAGATTTCCAATATATAATAAACCTAATATGATATCCTATTTAAAGGTGTTATGATGGTGATAGTTGATATGGATTCATCACTAATGGTATTTGGTCACTCAGGAAATCCGAAACCCTAAGAATAAGAAAGGAAAAATCAAGGTGGAGGTGTTCAGAACATCAATTAGAGTAGTGACCACCGATAATTTTTGGAAAAAAAATAAACAAAAACTTATACAATGTACATCGATTAGTATGAATCAATGAACCCCCATAAATCCACCAAAACATACATATATAGATACCTCTAAACTCGATCATAATAAGACCTTTTCTCTCTTTTTTAGTTCTCTTTTTCATAGAAACCTTGGTTGAAAATATTATTGGTTCTTTAGGCATCGATTCAAGTCAAAATAGCCATCATGTTCAAAGTTTTTGAATATTTAGAAAAATTTATTTAATATTTTTTTGACATAAATTAGAGTATTTACAAATTCTATTAGCATCAAAATCAACCACATCACCAATAAAAAGCGAGAAAACCCTCTTTAAACGTTTATGCATCTCATTAGTTTTGTTAACAAGGTAAATTTTGAGATTTTTGGTATATGATAATATGATGAGATAGTACTAAAATTGGAAAACCTCAGCATCCCCACGTATTATTGATTATTTATTGACCATTATATACTATATAAAAACTTGCATCCTTTGGAATTATAATTGATTCAGAATTAAAACCACAAAACCACCTTCAACCCTGATCTTGGTACATGTGGAGTGATTTTTATGATAAGCTCAAGAACTATGTGAAAGGTTATTGAATCACATCCCCTATTTTCACTAAAATGTTTCTCCCATTGAGTGGGGTTTATGGGAATTCCCCAACTATTATAAGAATATGGGGTTCTTTCTTGAATTCTTATGATGCGTCTTGTTTTTGTTATTTGAAAGATATGGGAAGTTTCATCTAATGACTTGGACTATCCACTCCATTCTAGAAGATACCTTTGGGAATTTTACAATCTAATTATATGTTCATTGACTGTAATTCCACAATGGGTACCATGGAAACTCTTTTTTTAGGTGGATCTTTCAAGGTGTGGTGTGGTCGATAGGCTTGTGATTGAATCATTCATCCATGATTGTTCCCATTGTCTATTAATAGTTTTCTGAGAAATGAACCCTTCTAGGTTGTTGGTATATAAACCCCCATACCCATTCCAATATGACCAAACTTCATTAAAAATCCCACAAAATTTATTTAAAATGTTCTTGGTGTGCGCCAACATAGTGAAAAAGTTTGAGCTCACTATTGGAACATGAGACCATATAGTTTGATTGGCCCTTAGGAAAAAGAAACCAATAAGTAGTGGCACCACTTTATAAGATGACCATACTTATCCCTAACTCTTGAAGTTTAAATAGGGGTTTGATCCATGAAATCACTAAATTCACCACATTTATCCTCCAATACTAATTGTGTAGTGGTTCATGCATTTTTTGTTCAGTACTCAATTAGTGTTTTAAATCAAAATTCCATTTCATCCTATTCTGTATAGAAAGATATGATCAATCCAATTTAATATATCCATTTACCTCTCTATAACATCTATAGAATAATTATCTAGAATCCATGGTCTAGTTGTAATCTAACAACCCCCTTGGGTAGTGTGAAGAACCAAGTTTCCAATGACATTCCATAGGGTGAGCCCTATTTACATTGTCTTAAAGGTCTCACACAATCACTAAAAAATAGTGAAACATTTATTCTATAAATCCACTTAAAAAAATAAGATTAAGATAACTATAGTGAAATGGTCACTGTGTTATGGTAGAAAACAATAGGACCGACCTCACATATCTATAGTTGATTTAGTTCAGTAGTTCAAAATAACATCAAAAGTGTGACTCATGTTGAAAAAAGTAATCCATGAGGCCCATTTCATCTTGCTGGTGAATCCCCACCATACCATATCAGGCATCATATTCCATTCATATGGTATTTGAATGTATTTCAATTCATAAATGGGGACAAAATAACTTGGAAACCCCCATGAACCTAGTTTTTCATCCACGAGTAAAATAGATAACTTTCCCTTTGACCATTATTAGTGGTGGTTTAATTCCCTTCAAGAAATAGTGCATTTTTTGGGGGTATGGTTAGTTACTGGATGGGGAAGAAATGGGGATAGGGGGTGAGGGTCACTTGAATTATATCAGTGTTGGAAATAATAGGTGACCATGAACCCATATACTATATAGTGGGTATGGTGTTCATCAAGTTAGAGGTGTCCATTGACCATTTCCCAACCATTCTTTTCCCACACACTTATAGGGAAAGTAGTCTATCAGGATGTTGGACCCCAGAACATTATTGGTCAGAAGAATCACTAGGTTTTTTATAGGTCTAACTTGGGAATAAATAGGGAGAGATTTACAATGACCAACACATACAATGGTACCCATCATTTTCACCACCTACTCAATCGAATGAGTTGAATTGAATTTACTCAAGGTGATGGACCTTTTCCACATCATTCCACTTACAATATTGAAGTAAGGATACACACCACTATACCTTCATTTAAACTTCCATGTTTTATTTTTTTGATCTATTCTTTACCATTCCTAACCCAATAGTTCTAAATAATTAATTTTATTTTCCTTACGCACCATCGATGAATAAGTATGCCTCATGTAGTCACACTTTGATTCCTATTGGGTAGGATAATAACAACCTATATTTTGTGAAAGAGGCACATTATTTTTTGTTTTTGAGGTTGAATAATGTTTTCTAATGTTAGGAATGAGATTTTTCTAATTTGGTGTTGTCACGACATGCCTCCAGTGAGCTCCATCACATAAATGAAACCATCCAATTGATATTAGAACCCCTATGAAATGGTAGAAAACATTGATGAATGAATTCAAAACTATTCCACAAGATATCTATTGTTTTTCCTCCAATGTCCATGGTTCCTATTATAGATTCAATCACATTCACAGTTCCTCATAAAAAAACTCACATAGGTGAGTGGGTACTTGATATACCTTTCTAATTGTACTTTCATGACTACTAATCTATATCCATTGATTCCACTATCACTCATAGGACCCCATTTGTCATCGACTCATAGTGACATGTTTTACCACCTTGATCTTACAATTTTAGACCTTGGTGTTATATAATACTCTCTTAAATGATGAATCATTGTGTTCCATCATAATATTAATTTTTTTAGACTCACTAGTCCATATACCAACCTATTGTATTGTTAGTGATTGATGGTTTTGTTCCAAACTAATTAGGTCTAAGTGATGTTAAACATGTCAAAACATCATGGATGAATGAACTACCCCAATACCCACTTGTTTAATGCACCAAAAATAAAAATTCACCCCCTAACTTTTAGTTTGTTAGTTTTCCATGGTAGTCATATTGTTATCAATCATTGAGTAAGCACAAGTACCACTAGTATAAAAAATTAGGTTCACATGAGGAACACAACCCAAAAATGGGCTCACATGTGTTGTAATAACCCCACTCTTATAATGATAGTTCCCATGGGTATAGTTTATGGTCAATGAACAATTTAACTATAATAAAAAAACAGATTTAATTTTATCATTTGAAGACCTATTTCTCTTGATATGGTATTCACATTAAAAATAGACATGTAAACCTTAAGGGAAATAGGTTTTTCCACTAGATTATATTGGGATTAAATCATTAGGTATCATATAGATTCCCCTCAACACCTCTATGAAACCAAATAATTATTCCCTATGTTCACCAACACAACCCCCAGTCTTTTTGGTATCCCACCAGCCCAAAGGATCAAGTAATCATATGATATTTGGCTAATTCATTCCATTTTAGTCCAGCTTAGGTTCTTTGAATTAAAGGTAGTATAGCTCAACCAAACCACTATATCCCTAACCACACCTCACTCATTTACTTACACATCATCAAGTGTATAATTGATATACCTTTCCTAACATTACAATACCAAGGATGAGTCTTTAGTAGACCCAATTGAACTCTTCTTCCAAACCATCTCATATAACTGCTTAGCCTTGTGAGTAACCATGGAACTGCACTGTTGTGATATTGTGTTCCATCTCATGATACATTATCATTATCCCACTATTTAAACCAATTTTTAATTCTAATACTTTTAATATTTTAAATAAATACCGCATAAGAAAACATACTAGATATTGGTCATCCACCCCATGACCCATAAGTTCCTTTCCCTGCCAGTTCCTGAGTTGTGTCGAGGTGGAAGGAAAGGTGAATATAACAATCAATAGATTAAGTACATGTTCATGTATCTATGAATGAAACCTATAATATGAGAGAAAAACGAACCTTATGAACAACCTATGGGCACACCCCGTATTTTATTTTCAATTAAATGAAACTCAAACCACCATACTAGCTCCTAGGTACACTGATATGAATTTTAAGTAGTAGTTGAATTTAGAGAGTCCTTGGGGTCAAAGAAAGAGGAAATGAGTGTACTAAGAAGAAAATTGGAATTAATACTTGAGATATCCCATTAACAAGACAGAGATTTATTTTTTTGTTTCCAAGTGGAAACTCTGGGTTTTTAATGTTATGGGTTTCATTTGAATCCACTTGTTCAAGTATAAAAATTATAGTTAAAATTTTGTGAATTGAAGCACAAAAACATCTATTAGTATTCAAGGGATTCTTTGATCTCCTGAGTATAATTTTTCAAAATTAAGGAAAAAACCTTGGGATCTACAAAAGTTAGTTAGTGTTTTATGACCTTCAAAATAGTGTAGCTGTAGAATGATCCGACCACTCCAATAGAATTAGATAAGCAAAGCTATCTCAACTCGCCACAAAATCTCCACCCATATCTCATGCTGAACTTTCCAAAATTCAAGCCATATTTCTTTATGATAGTACCCATACTACCTATCAATTTATCTATTACTCTAAGATATCTTAGAAATCCATCATATCAAATAAAAACTCTTTGACCCCCCTACACATCGAACCTAGTATTTCAAATATATATATTAAATAATTAAATACTAGACATACAATAGATATTCAATCAATTTTATTCTTTGATGATATATCCATATTATATTAATTTATCCTTGTGTCATTACTCATGATTAGATATATAGTCTATGTATATTAATGAGAAATTTTATCATGCATAGGAGACACAAATAGAAGATGATATATTGATGAAAGAAAAAAATTATATGAAAGAGGTCCCCAAAACCATATATCATTAACAAATCTATTTATCCCATTTTATTTAATCTCTTCTAGTATGGAATGATTCATATTTTTAGTGTCTTTATCTATATTCAATAAACTCTTATAATACCCAACCACGCTGATTTCACAGATCGATTAAAAAGGATTAACTTTTTTTGGCTTAGATTCGAAGGGACATAGTTAGAAAGACTAACTGTGAAAAAAAACCTCTTATTGAATGGGGAAAGAGACAAATAAGGATGTACTAGGATGGGTATTGACCAATATGATTCCTTAACAGTAAGTTAAGACCATATTAGCCTAGTGAAACTATGAACTAACTTTGATTCAAAGATCAACCACTTGGATTCATGTATACCATAGGGGTTTATAGAGGGAAGAAGATCAAACTTATAAATCCTCCATCTTTAGGGTGTTATATATGATCTAATCGAACAACCTCTATGCTTTTTGGTCACCTTTGAAGTGTAGATTACTCATATCTTACTTTCATCCCTTCCCTTCTACTTCAAAATCCAAAGGTGACTTCTCTCCTAACTAGTCTGGGAAAATGATTGACTTGAATGGGGATTTATCCTATCACAAAAAGGGTTATAAAACTCCTCAATTAATTTTATATGAAACCCTCAAGGTTCCAACACTTATTAATATTTTTTCCTTAGGAATGGGCACACTGATACCACTATCTTAGAGGATTCAAAGAGAAACCATGACCTTCTAACCCTTATTACTAACTCTAGTGATAATTCAAACTAATATGAATACATATTAATTATTATACTTTCTATATATATAATATTTAATTTCTTTGACTTTAGAACTGACCCCTCAACTGGTTCTTTTTATACAAATAAAATTCAATCTCAGTACTCTACTATAATAGTGTAGTCCAGTTCCATAATTTTATCACCTTTTCTAGATATTGAAAATGTTGGATACTTTATCTTTGGATCAATGAAATGGTTGACCAACTTCAATAACCATTACTATATCATCCACCCCATTTTATGGAATCCTTCTATTTGTATGATATGAGTTTTATGCTTGATTTTTTTTTATTTTGGGTTACTCTCAGTTCTTGTTTAATGATTTTCAATTTCATGAAACACGTATAAAATGTTCAAATTTTTGAGTCATTCTCCAATCTTATATTATAAGATAAAACATATTTCTTATAAATCTTGATTTTATTATTCAAGTGGTTTGGTCACAAAAATTTCACTACTCTAATTGCATTATTGGTAGAGGTTATGAATCATTATAACCAAAATGAAAAGGTATTTATTTTTTCTAGTCAGATTGGTAATTTTATTATAGTATGGTACATGTTTTCACTTACCTTATCCAATCATACACATTGAATTTTATTCTGGTCATTCCATCCCATTCCCATATACACTTGGAATCCAAGGACCCACACTCTTACTTATTAGTTGATAGAGGTATATTAGTATTTGATTAATGGCTATGTTTAGTATGGGTGTTTATATTGGACGAAGGGGGTTCTGAAAATTTTTATAAATGACATTGATTGCATCGCCCACCTTGCATCCCCCTTAGCTATCCCCTAGGAAAAATGGGAATTAAGCAATCAAGGCACATCTTTTTTGAGATGGTTCAAGGAGGTTCATGAAGCTGGATTCCCTTTTACATCCTAAAAACTTCCCTATTTTATACTTCAAATTCTATTCCAACCACTCTATATACCCCCACCTCTTTGAACTCTATTCATATCTTACCATCATTTATAGTTTCTACCTTGGTCCATGACTGTTTCCTGATCCAACTACATACTATTAATCTATATTGAAAAATCCTATGATCGTATGACATAAAAGTGAAAAATAATCATAATAGTAACCGTGAAACCTAATTTATAAATCCAAAAACCTATTTTCTTTATTGAATTAGTGTTTTAAAACCGCTCTAACCCATATTGAGTCTATTATTATTGGGTGAGGGAAAGGTACATGGAAGTGGGCCTTTTACTAATTGATGAAAAATAGGAATGACCAATAATAAACTAGATATCACAATCAAGAAAATCCTAGGGCTGCACTTATTTTATCTTAGTAGTTCAGTGCCACCAGTTTCAGGTGGCCATACTAGGGAAAAAATGTTAGTGATCTCGTTGAATAACCACAAAATTTGAGATTAATACAAATCCATATGCAATCTATACAATTTTTTCTTATCAAATGGAATTTGGAAACCCTTGGAGTAATAAAATCAAATATCATTGAATGCCTAAAATTTGATCTTATCATTCAAGTATCCATGAACATCATCTGAGTGAGTTTGATCAAGTTGGAGTTTTAAAATTCCAATGGAAACATTGATATCACCTTTACTATCCCATGTTTTCCATCTCTCATATAACCATCAAAACGTTCTCCACTCCATTACAAACATACCAATTATCCCACTATCTAGAATTCCTATGATCAATCCTTGAACCACTAAAAAACTATGAATAGTTGAAATCATACTAGATATAACCAAGGAATAATTGGAGAGACAGACCATTAATTTACATATGACGATTAGTGAGGACCGTTAAGAAATACATATATGATTCATTATATGAAGATAAGAGGTAACAATAAGATGAGAACAAGTGAATATATTTTAGATGGGATTCTAAAACCACCATTCAACCAAACCTAATTCATGATGAACCTAATAAATTCTTTCCATGATTACCATAGTGTTAAATGACCAACATGTCCAAATAACTAATTAAAACATTGAATGGACTTAACCCAAATTTTACCACTCAACCCATTCCCTTGTACCTGTAGCATGCCTATTGTTTCCATTGAATTTTCCTCTTTGATTTGAGGTATCCTGGAATGGAGTTGACGGTTTAATGATGATGAGATAAGATACATGCCTAGTTTTTTTTATAAAAATTCTTGGGTCTAACCACACTCTAATGGGGTACCCTCCTAGATGTCATGACCAAATTTTCCTAGGCCAAATCTGGAAATAACCTAGTGATTCTTTTGTCTAGGGATGTCCTAGTCTATGGAGGACCTGGTTAGTAAAAACCTATATATGAAATGAAAATGAATCAATATTAATCATGTTTAATTGAGATTATTTTTCATCCTCATTATCATATCATATGGATAGTCCTAAATCCTATGGTTCAATTCCAAGATACTTATGACCATAAAAAATGAGTAATGATAACACTAGTTCAATTCCACACTGCATTTTCTATAAAAAATAAACAGAAATTTATTCC
Source organism: Viscum album (assembly GCA_963277665.1). Classification (NCBI taxonomy): domain Eukaryota; kingdom Viridiplantae; phylum Streptophyta; class Magnoliopsida; order Santalales; family Viscaceae; genus Viscum; species Viscum album. Next base: position 598,015,369 of record OY728167.1, on the reverse strand, counting down.
ATTTCCATAGGTTAGGTATCATTATTCCAACCATGAAACAACTTATAAGGTCACCCCAATAATAAGTTTTTGAAGTACCTGAGATATGAAATAGAATCAATGTATTAGAGGATAAGTGTAATTGAATAGTAAAGAGATTCGAATACTACAAAAATGAATATCCCATAAAATTAAGCAACATGATCCCAAAAGTACAAGTGTTTTCAAACTCATCTATTTGAGAATTTTATAATGAAACCAAGGAAAACATAATAATGAAATAGTTTCATTGGAGAACTCATTGAAGCACCATAAACTAATTTAGGGATGTTCAATGAAGGGTAGTCAAATGGAATCATCCAAACTCATTGTACTCATCCTAAAAAAATCTCACCCCCTTACTCCTCTCCCCATTTCACACTTGACCGGTTCCCTCATGATAATTGTGCAGTTTATTGACCATGATTGATCTCACTATTTCTGAACCAATCACATTCATTACCCAATTTTCCTCACCCTACATTTCCCATGCCTAACTATGATTCAAGGATGATGTTAGTGGATATGGTTGTCATCACTTGGGCACAACCATAAATGAGGTTTTTCTTTAAGTAGTGGAAGGGGATAAATGATGGGTGACTAACTTATTTGAGTCATATGAATGAAAAGTAAACCCCCATTCATATTCAAAGGGTAATAAATGGAACACACATCATACCTCATTCCCATAACACCCGTGTTGGGATAAGAACTACCAAACTAGATATATCCCACTAATTCCATTACTAATATCCAATGTAAACTGTAATCAAGTCATGAAACCATCAATGATATCAAACCAACATACCCCCATAGACAACCTCAAACTCATATTTCAATTCAATACTTCATAGTTTTTCTCCGACTACTAAACCCAATAATCCCATGAACCCCATATGTTCAAAACAATCCCATTATAATACCCTTTAACCATTTCTAGTAGGTGATCATATGAATCTTACACAACTTATACAACTGGAAAGTAGTTTCCACCTAGGTACTAGGCCACTAAAGGTGGTTTCCAGAATGGAATATCAAATTGTGCATATCTCAACATATAAATTGGGACCAAATATTTTATTATAACATACTCACAATCATCCTTTCAATTTTCTATGTTTCCACCATTACATACCATATACGTGTATACCAATTGACCCAAGAATCTACTTTTCAAGACGAACAAAAATTCCCCAAAGGTAAAAGTTGACTACATTCATGGGTCAACACCACTTTTGTTTCCATTGAACACTTAATACATTCCATAATAGTAAATGATCCATGTAACACCTAGAATATTATACCTTGATGTCTCTGGTTATTTTATTAAATCGGTATAGAATTTATAGATCATAATACACATGATCCAATAATTTAACGGTCTTAGAAAACTAGATACATAATTATACATTTCATTACTTTGAAAACATACAATATATTATTTGAATAAAAGAAAAAATTATTATTTATCCTTGAAATTTCATTCATTAAACATAGTAATATTCATGGTTTCCTGGACAAATAAGAGATAATATAAAGGGGTTAGCTCAAATGATCAGTATTGGGCAATGTACAATGAAAGAAATCACATAAAAACAAGGCATGAAAGATATGGAAGGAATAAAAAATATTTAATTATTCCATAAAACTATTAACATGAGTATAGAAAATATCCAAATATATACAAATAATAACATGGAAAATAATAACTAATTTTATAGTGATGTAATTTATAATATTGTACATCTTACTTCTATCATTGAGGCCTCACACCAAGACATCGTACATAAGAGTTAAGGCATACGCCAATATCCAAACTAGTTTATCTCATTAGAAATATTAATTCATCATGAGGATATATAATTTTTGGCCCCACATATCACAAAATAATTCTAATGATTTCATCACATGAAATAAATAAATAAGAAATACAAAATCAACATAACTTAGTAATTAATAATTATACATATTGAAATAACTAATATATATATTTTCAATAATTCTTAATAAATCAATGGAATTCATTTTTAGTAAAACCACTTCAATTTTTAATGTATTCACATCATATTTATTAATATATATTGAGTTAATTCAATAATGGTAATGATATAACATGTGTATATGAAATTAAAGGACATAGACATGAAGTAGAACAAAAATATCAAGAGAGGGATGAAGAGTGATAGAGAACATAAAATTAAAATCAATATATTCAAATCCTCTAAAATGGTTTATAAATAATCATGTGAAATATAAAAATCATATCCCCTGAGAGTATCAAACCATGTGTTCATTTGGACCCATTAGTTGTGCACCAAGTGAAGATCGAGTTAATACTCAACCAAAATTTTTATGGGTTATTACCCCTAGGTGAATCTGATAAAAATAATAAATCCAATTTTTTTCATCCATAAAGGTATTCAATTTCTAGTAAACCACTACTCTTTACAAATTTTTTGGATGTTTTTATATATTTAGATTCATTCCTTCGGTTACCACTAATATTTGAGCATTTCAAATGATTATGAAGGTAGTATAATGGAGGGGGATAAGTAATATATCATTACCAATATATCTAAAGGATGATAATAACATGGAATTACAATCATGGTGACATATAAAAAACAATTCTAAACAATATTACAACAAAAGGATTGCAATTGAAAAGGAAAGAGGAGGATTATGAACTCTTATATTTATTTTATTTTTAAATGAAAAATTCCTAAAACCAAGATAAAATATTTAAATTATGAAATCCATAAAAATTTAAATATAATAATGAAAATTAATAATGGGAATAATTTTAGGTAAATTCATACAAGCAAAGAATGTTAAAAATGATCATAACGCAATGCATGGTAATTGAGTTAGAAATTACCTTACCTTTAATCTTAACATACATGAAATTGATTTAATATCATTTATAATAAACATAACCAAATTAATAACTTATTTTATAACCTTATTGATATCTATTACATTTTCTACTTCTCAATTATAATAATTAATTATATATTTATTAATTAGTTATTATTTATTCTCATCATCAGATGTTAGTAACCTTGATTGTTTTGTACAAGTTTTGTATGGGTGATGTAAATATATAATATTTAATACCAATATTATCATTCTTATATTATTAAAGGTACTATAATATAAGATCTATAATTATTTTTAAAGTTCCAATTTCATTATATGATAGTTTTATTTACGATTAATGAAGATGAAACCACCGATGAGTTTGTTTCTTTAATTTTTAATGAACAAAAGGTTTTTTTAAAAGGTAATGCTTTGGTCAAAGACCAAAACACAATTTATTAATAAAAAAAAAGGTTACAAGAGTCAGAAAGATGGGATTTTTTTACAATCTCTATTAAAAAGATAAGATAAATCAGCTGGTAGAGTGTCCAGCCAAGTCATGCTCTGATGAACTCCTTTGTTAGCAAGAGCATCAGTAATGAAATTCGCTTCACGGTAGGCATGGGTAGCAATGTAATCAATCCCATGAAGCGTCTTCAAGCAATTCATCCAGCGTGTAGTGAGCGTCTAGTCCAAATGCATGATTCCATTCCAGATGGCATGAATGATGGTGGTAGAATCGCTTGCAATCCAAATCTTTCTCCAACCTCTTTGAAGCGCAAAATCAACAGCGTGAATGACTCCAAGAATTTCTGCCTCCAGAGATGAAGTGTGACCACATCCAACATAGAAGCAACCCTGAAACTGGCCAGCTGAGTCTCTGAAGATAGCACCACAACTGGAAGGGCCTGGATTTTCTTTAGAATCACCATCAACGTTCAATTTGATCCATCCCGGCATCAGAGATTTCCAGAATACTTCAAAGGAGCGTTTTGGCTTAGGGTAGATTCCAGGAACATGGAGATGACGAAGGATCTCAAAGTCACCAATCGAGTTGTTGCAATAGTCTTTTTGAATTGAGGCGGCTTCATGAATCACAATAAGAATCCTAGATTTTCCTGCATTGAGACTAAATGAGTGATTATTATGAATAAGATCATTTATAATGTACCAGATCTCATGCAGGAGTTTTGCCACTGCCGCAAGAAAGATATTTTTAACCTGTAAAGACGCTTCGTGTCTAATAAATTTTTTAAAAACAAAGAAATATAGTCAGTTAAGATCTATCTGCAATTGAATAATTCAAAAACATAATTCCATAAGGCAGAGGCCATTTCACAAGATAGAAAAAGTTGATCAGCGTCCTCCGTGTGTTGATTACACAAGCGACATTTAGAACAAAGTTGAATGTCATTTTTGCAGAGTAATTTCAGTAGGCAATATATTATGTGCAATGCACCAAATAAGGGTGTGCCTATAAGGTTTAATCCAAGGCTTATTAAAATTACTCACCCATAGATAATTAGATTCATTCTCAGAAAAGTTATGCTTATAATAGTTTTTAGAGTATAGAATGCCATTTGGAGAAGGTTCCCAAACAAGGAAGTCCCCATCAGAAGAAAAGGAATGATTATCAATAATCTGCACAATATTATCAGGGAGATCATGTCTATGTAATTTTAAGGCATCCTTTATTGACTGACTAGTATCATAAGGAATAACATTGGGTGGTAACAGTGATATCAGGGGGTTACCACAGCATTTGTCACACCAAAAATTAATGGAAGAATCAGCACTAACCATCCATCTAGCATTTTCCATGATCCTATGGTATGAGTCTCTGATAGATGGCCAGATTGAAGAGTTTATGAAATTAAAATTCCCTTTTAAAAGTTTATGTAGGAATCTATGGTGCAAAAATTCAGAAGCTTTAGAAGTAGAATTAATAATACACCAAGTTAGACGGACCTGAAGAGCGCTATTGAACAACTTTAAATTTTTTATGCCAATGCCACCTTTATCAAGGGGTTTACAACAATATTTCCAAGGAATAGTGACAAGATTCCTTTCAAAAATACTTCCCATCCAAATGAAGTTTTTAATGTAAGTATTAATTTTTTTGAAGAGGACAATAGGCCATTTATAAATCATAATGGAGTATACCATTTTAGAAACAATGGTGGATTTGACCAAACATATTTGCCCAGCCATGGATAGGGATTTCCCTTTCCAATTAGAGATTTGGTTAATAATTTGATCAATGGTATTATCAAATTGGCTGGCTTTGGGTCTACCCCAAAAAATAGGAACACCTAAATAAGAGAAAGGAAAGAGACCTTCTTTGATTCCAAGATAAGCGGTAATGGTAGATTTTCTCCTAACAGGAAAGTTATTTCTAAAAAATATATATGATTTATTCTAGGAGATATCTTGACCAGAAACTTCCTTATAGTGAGTTATGGCTTGTTTGAAAACTTGAATATTTTTTTGATCCCCTTTAAGGAACATAATAATATCATCAGCATATAAAAGATGAGTAGGGGAATTTAAATTTCTGGAAACTTGAATAGGCTTAAGCTTACTTTGATCAACTAGATTGTTGAGGAGCCTACTTAGTTAATCCTCGACAATAACAAAAAGGATGGAAGAAAGGGGATCGCCCTGTATGACACCTTTAGAGCATTTAAGAAAACCTCTAGGAGTGCCATTAATCAAAATAGAGATGTAAGATGAATGAAATAAAGTATTAATTCTTCTAATAAAGGAATCATTAAACACAAAGTTTTTTAAGACTTTGAAAATAAAATTCCATTCTATAGTGTCAAAAGACTTTCTGATATCTAATTTGATGGCCACACATCCTCCTATAGTGTTTTTATTTAAATTGTTGGTACATTTGGAGGCCAGAAAAATGCAGTCTTGAATAGACCTACCTTTAATAAAGCCAAATTGATTCCAAGAAACTATTTTATTGCAAATAGGAGAAAGTCTATTCATAATAATTTTGGTAATAATCTTAAAAAGAGTGTTAATCAGGGAAATCGGCCTGAATTGATGGATATCAGAGGCATTATCAACCTTAGGAATTAAGGTTAAAAATTGAGCATTGATTCCATGAGGTAAGGATCCATGAATAAAAAAGGTCCTGACAAGTTTACAAACATCATTGTGGATAATATCCCAATGCTTTTGAAAGAAACCATTATTGAACCCATCCGGACCAGGTGCACTGTCTGGATTAATGCCAAAGATAGTGTCTTTAATTTCATGATCAAGTGGAATGCTTAAAAGCATCTCATTGTATCTTTCATCCACCATTAAGGGAATAATATCAGGTTTAAGCTCAGTATTAATTCCCGGACCATTAAAGATGTTGTAAAAGTATGAGGTAACATGTTCTGTAATGGCCTCTTCTGAATCAATGATTGAATCATTACGAATAAGATTAGAAAGAGGACGATTGAACTTTCTGATTCTTTGAAGGCAATTGTAAAATTTAGTATTACGATCTCCATCTGTAAGCCATTTAGTCCTAAACATTTGCTTACGAATATTATCCTTAAATGTGAGCAAAGAGTTAAGTTTGAGGGAAATATTTTCTTCCAATTGAGGATCCATATTGAAATATGAATTAGTATTTTGAGTTTGGACACTGCTAAGTTTATTTTCAAGATAGGAGATATCAAGATCTATTTGCGAGTTTATAGTTTTACACCAACCTTTAAGATCCCGTTTAAGAATTTTCAATTTGTGCATACAGGCAAAGGAATCATTATGATGATTCATAGAGTTCCAAGTGTTAAAAATGAAAGTGACACAGTTAGGATTTGAAGACCAAGCATTATTAAATTTGAAAGGAAGAACATGATTTTGATCATTCATAAGGAAGCTAACAAGGATGGGATGATGATCGGAGTTGAGTCTAGGTAGAGTTACACTGGATATTTTATCCCAGTTATCAAGAGCCTTCATGTTAACAAAATCCCTATCAAGCTTACTGGCAACATTTTTGTTATAGTGTTTTCTGTACAAAGTATATTTAGCACCAGCAAGGGTGATTTGAAATAGGCTACAATTTTCAATAGTAGACCTGAATTCCCTAGAGGATATAGAAAGATGCGAGGGGCCAATTTTTTCAAGAGAGATAAGAATGGCATTAAAATCACCCTAACTACCCAAGGTTCTTTAATAGAATTGTCTAAGTCAAGAATTTCATGCCATAGAACTCTTCTATCTTGATATCTATTACTGGCATATACTATAGTGCAAAAAGTATGCCGTCTATTCCACAAGAAATCACAGGTGATTTGTTGTACAGAAATTCTAAAGATGTTGATATTCTGAAGGGTATTATGGTAAAATATCCACATAGAATCAATCTGAGGACTATTTTTACAAGAGCATAAAAAACTGTAATTAAGAGAGCCAAATCTCATGAGGTTTGTTTTAAAATTGACTTTAGGTTCTGAAATGGCAAAGAGATGAGGCTTATGAGTGTTTAGAAACCTCCTAAGTGTTGTGGAGGTATCATTGTTAGCCACACCCTGACAATTCCAATATAGAAGATTCATATCTATTTGTGTTTTGGGTTAGAACCCTTCTTTTTTTAGATTTTCCAGAACCCTTCTTCCATTGAGATCGCGTGACCATAGGGGAGGAAGTAGGTTTTTGTTTGCTCTCATAAGTTTCAGAACTTATAGGAGCATCTGTTTTCAAATCAGAATTTGTATTAGGATCAGAAATTGGAGTACTGACAGTACTGTCCATAGAGATGTCATTCACAGCTCCATGAACCGTGTTCTATTCAATTGGAGGATTTATCTCAATTCAAAACAGAGTAAGTTTAGAATCTGGTGAACACTGATCTGGACTGGACATAGCAGTAGGAGAAGCTTTAGGAGAACTGCTCTGGTTATGTTCCAAATCAGCAACATGAGCAGAGGGGTGACAGTTTCCAGCTACTGTCTGGACAGGTTCCAGATCAGCTGAGGATTTAACATCATTTTTGGTTAGAATGGCAGTGGTATCCTTAGGTTTCAAGGGGTCAGAAATGGGATTATAATTAGTAGGGTGAGGCTGAGTCATTTCAGATTTCTGTTTTTCAACAGAGGGGATGGATACCAGCCTGTTAACCAGAAAGGATGTAGGAGCTTGAGAAAACTCAGATTGCATAACAGAAACAACAAGAGAAGTGTGTGAGATGCTGTGTGGCATATAAGTTTTAACAAAGTTAGTAGTATAAACATGAACATCAGTTACAGAAGTAGGAACAATAGTCTTATCAATAGATTTGTAATGTTTTAACACAACAGAGTTATGTATGTCAACAGGAGGGTTGGACACTCCTCTGTTAACAGAAACAGACTCAATATGAGGAATAGGGGAAGAAACAGGTGTGAGTGTGATGCTGTGTGCAATAGAAGTAGTAGCAGTATCTACCTTAGTAGCATAAGTCCCTAGTACAAGATTTTCAGAAACAGGATAACATGATTTAACATTAGAAATGTGAAGAACAGTAATACCTGTATCTGAAACATTTTCCATGCCACTTTGTTTCTTATTAGAATCATCATAGGAACCATTCAGAACTGAAGGCACTGATGTCTCCAAGTCCCTACAAACAAGCTCATTCGAAGTATATATACCAGGAGTAGAAGCAATATTTGCTAAATTGGAAATAGTGTTGGGATTATTCATGCTAGGGTTATTTCCATCTCTTTCAGCCACTATTTTTTTTAATCCAATGGCAGTGTTATCTTTCTTTTTATTGGCCTCTTCCTCCTCAACCAAATCTCCCCAAGATTTACCATATATGGTTGTGAGGTCATAGGATTTTTTGACCCAAATGTCTTATTTTTTCTCAGGGAGCCCAAATTTGTCTGTGATTTTCTTTCCCATTTTAACATGTTTAACTTCCTGCCAGTCATTAACAATTAGAGGGTCCATTTGTTTCCGAACCACCCTACAATTAGCGAAGTTGTGTCCAATCAATTTGCATACTTCACAAAAGGGTGGTTTCTTTTCATATTCAATGCTGAGTTCAATTCTATTGTTAGGAGCATTGAAGCCTATATTAGATGGTAGTTCACTGGCCAAATTGACTTCAACCATTATTCTAGCATATAGGCCAAGATCTCCATTCAAAGTCCTATGATCAATCTTAACGGGGGACCTTATGCAGGAGGCAATGTCATTCAAAATCTTCGGGTGCCAGTAAAACCAATTGAGCCCATGTATTCTAACCCAAACATGTGCCATATAATTTTTGTGTGTGTATGGGTTAAAAGAAGCATCCCAGTATGACATTCTAAGAAAGCCCGGTTTGAGATGTAAATTACCATGTTTCCATACCTTATCAAGCTCACCTTGAGAGATGAAGAGGATGTGATAGTAGCCTTTACCTATGGAAACCATCTTCCATTTTGATGAGCCCTAGCAGTGAGCAATCCGGTTCTTAAGCTCGAAGAGAGGCCAGGGCTGGTCACCTATGTTGTATGAGACTCAGCAAAGAACCGAGTATTTTCACAGTTGTTCCCTTTGTTTTAGGGCTTCCGGATCTTCCTCAACTATATAGCCAACATCTTCAAGATTTTTATAAAGTGGTTGCTTTAAATCCTTCACGCTACTAAGATCTGATCCTTTCAAGGCATCGCAGAAGGAGACTGGTAAAGTGCGAAGAGGGATTTCAAGGCTTCCCACTTCAATTTTTGAGGAACCAAGATCTGGAGAAGCAAGAACAGGAGAAGAATTAAGCTCCCATGCCGGATCAAATATGGCCATCGGGAAATCTCAACGTGGATCAACAAGAAAGGATAGGTTTTCTAGTCTCCCGTTGGAGAACGCTGCGAGAGCTCCCATATCAACGTCAAAAGAGCACAACTGATATTTTAATGAACAAAAGGTGATATATTAATAATGAGTTAAATATTAATATTAATATTATATATCCAAAAAACCTTATTTACTTATTAATATCAAATATTACCATTAATTAAGTTTCAACAATCATCCATGATGGAATTTATATCATTGTTTACATAGGTGGTTAACTCGACCCAAACAAGCACATGTTATAATCTAAGGGTGAGTATGGTTATGGAAGTGATTATTTTATTATAATACTATATTAGTAGAATTATAATTATATAATATATATTTTTATTAAGTTGATTAATAAAATTGGAGGATAGGTGGATGAGAAATATATAGAATAAAATGTTATAGAGTGAATAATAATCACGTTGAGGGCTTTATTCTTCTCTTGAAGGACCTCTTGGAAATGGAGGACTTGGGGAACTTTATTATAACCAAGGGATAAAAAATATGAAATATTATTCTTGAAAAATTAAAATGGGATGGTATTAATTAGGAATTATAAGGATATTTTTTTTCTTGATGTGGGTGGAAATGATCTCCTTTTGTAGGTGAAAAGGGACATTTCTTTAGAAAATTAAGTTAGGTGAAGGGTAAATATTGAATCATATAAGAGTTAGGTAAATAGATGTGGGTGAGAAATGTGATATTGAATTTCATACCTAAAAAATATTCTATAATATTTTAGTATAATTTTAATCCTTAAAATTTCAAGCTACTTTAATTTACCCCTTTTACCCCCATTAACCTTGATTAAATATTTACTCTGGTAATTATTATTTTACTAAAAAAAATTAGAAAACACCTTTATTATACATTGAAATAGGATAATATTAATTGATAATATTTTAATATTAATGTGTTTAAAATTCCATAAACACCAATTTTCGTGCATTTTATAAATTGAACTTTATTTCTCATCACATGTGTAACTCGTGTTTAAAGTAAAAATTTGGGCCCAATCAATCATCTGTTTGTGGAAAAAATTATTTTGATAATAATAATTTTATATTTTGGAATATTATTGATAAATTTTATTGGAATATTTTATCTTTTAGGATCAATGGATTAATCCCAAAGGAAGAGGGACATTTGTGGCCATGAATGAAAAAATTTATGGACAAAGAAGAATGGGCCTTAGGCCCATAAAATAAAAGTGGAGTGCACATTTAAAGCCCAATAAAGATAAAATTTTAAACTTATATATATAAAATTATGGGGATCATTTAATTAAACTGTGTATGAAGCTAATTCTGAAGTTTTCAAGGAGATACAGGGAGACCAAGTTGATATTTAATTTGTGGGCTAGATTTGAAGGCACATAATATCATCCCACCATTTCAATCATAAAATCCAAATGGATGATCCAATTTTCATGAAAATTTTAAAGATATTATAGTAAAACTATAATAATATATTTATATTATATGAAAATACAATATTATATCATCTTTAATGACATATCCAAATGCCAAAAAGTGGTATGAATCAGGCTGAATTTTTGTGGCCAATGTTGAAAAGTCAAATTTCCTTTGATTTCTATCCCTCCTTTTGACTCTCCTAATTAATGGGGAAGGAATTTATTTATAGGTTATAGACCCTAGGAACCAAAATTACATATTTAAGGATCTAGTGGTTAAGTTATTTAGGGATCCATGTTTTTCTTTCAATTGTATTGCTAAGATTTCATTTTGTAATCGCGTGTTCATTTTTTTTCATGTAAGTTTTCCTTTCACCTTAATTTATTAATAAAATTTATTATTTTTCTATTATTATATTATTATTAATATTATTTTAATACCATTTCCTTAGATATTGAATCCATTCACATCATATTTTGTGAAATTCTTCACATAATAGTGGAGTGATCATTTTTTTACTGTTTTTCTATTTCAATTCCTACCTCATGAGTATACATCCCACTTCCATTGATAAAATCACATAAATAGAGAGAAAAATAACTTATGGATTGATACAAGGGAGTATAAAGGGATTGGATTGAATGTTTTTTCATGTAATTTATTATTTAAACCTGTTCGTTATTTTAATATTTCTATTCGATGCGTTATATTCTTATTTATTTTCACCAACTTTAACAATGAAATTTTTTGACTGCTATTACAATCCATTTCATTTGATTTTTCATTAAAGTTATCCTATAAGTGAATTTTTTATTAACCTTGGAATTGTTTAGGGATTAAATTGGTGAATTTTGTTAAGGAGTTATCTCATTTTTTAGATACATCTCGAATTAATAACACGAAATTTTCTAAGAAAAAAAATTCATCCTATCCACCCCAAGTGATAACCTAGGATCAAATCATTCTCTTAAATTGGATTAAATTGAGTATTTAAAAATATTTAATTATCCACTAAATTAAAACCCAATTTGGCCACTTCATATCAAAATCACCCCCATGGAATGTATGTGTCTTTAGGTTTCTTCTTAGGTCCCTTAGGGTTCGATAACCCAAGTTGTTCTACAAGAGACCACTTTAGCCATATAAATCAGGTAAATTTGGGTGAAACCAAATTTTGGTGCCGTTTCCAAGTACCTAAGTAATTAATCTTAGAAACTCATTCTTTTCTCCCCCATTTCTCTTTTCTCCTCCCCTTTATCTTCCCTCTTCCCTTTTTATTTGTGTGTGTCTTGAAAATCTCAAATATAAATCTCTATACACTCTAATAGAATATCTTTAAAAGTACCGCAACATAAACTCGAGATGGAATCAAATGGAAAATAAATACTGTGAATAACCAAATTTAGGGAATTTATTTAATAAAAACTTGAATGATTACCCCAAAACTAATGATATGTACAATCACTTGGATGATTATTATTTAAAGGATCAATTTATAGCCCTCACAAGGATGATTAAAGAGATAAATCTTGAGAAAGTCCATGATTTCCAAACTCCTATCCAGCATAATACCCAACAACTTCTTAAACAATTGTGTTAAAAAATGGATAAAATGAATTTTAAAGTTTCATAATTGAGATTAGAACTAAAAATCATTGAAATAATTACTGAACCCATGCCCACTAAGGTTGTCCCTTCCTCAACATTAATAGAAGAATATTTTTACACACAAACCCCTCATGAACAAATTAAAGATATTCATATTTATAAGAGTGAGAAATCTAATGAAAAAATTTAACATTTGATACTCAAACCATTAGAGGATTTAAAATCACAAGAAAATTCTATAGGACCAACTATAGAATTTGAGAAATCAGATCTTGAAAATTAATTAAATTTGTTATGGAATATTTAAAGTCAGCCAAAGGAACCAGAGAAAATTGTTAAAGGGTGTATAAATCATGATGAAATTGATTTTATAAATTCACATGATGGAAAATTGTATCCATGGCTTGAATATCTTTTAGATGGACCTAATAGTGACTTTCTAGGATCTCTACTAACTAGAACCTTAGGTTAAATAATGAACTTTTATTCCAAACTCATTTCTAAAACTCATCTATAAATTTTTGTGGTTTAAAATTATATTAAAAATTAATAAATTATGTTGAGAAATTTTGAAAATGAAATCGATTTCAATTCTAAGTCTCGACCCATGTCTGAAATTTCTAGACAACCCGAGCTCAAATTAAAGGTCCATACATCCCCTCTCAAGTCTTATTTCATAGGGGTAATAAAAAACATTCTTTCATAATTTCATCCTCTCTTTATTATAATAAATATAAAATCATCCATGATGTCTTAATAAATATTAGGAAATAAATTGGATGGAATATTTTCAATACTCATGGGATTAGTCTATTCACTGGGACCTATATGATTTTTCATGAATTAATTTCAAAACCATCCCACCAATACCACTAGATACTCAATCAAAATAAAATTTAAGTGGTGAAAAAAGTGGTCCTTAAAATTTTCAATGTTGGTATTTGATAAGTTTGGGGGTTTAAGTCAAGCTAACAACTTTAAAATAAGCGATTTTCATGGGGAAAACTGACTTTTTCATTGTTTTTATTTTATTTTATTTTGTACATTTTTGTGTTTTTTCGTTAAGGGAACCCACTTGGGGTTTCCAATATTATCTAATTTCTCTTGTGTGAGAGATTTCTGAGTTGAAACATTTTTAGTATTTTCAAATAAAACCAATTCTTTCTAACGTTCAAACCCAACCATCAATCATCCCTGAGAAGTCAAATTATGACAAGAAGATAAAGTGAGAAATTTATTATTGATGGTTCAATAAATTCAAAATAGGTGGTTTTGTTTCATGATTTAATTTAAAATCTCCTTTCCCCCCTCTTTCTTCCAAATTTTGAACTCTCTCTTATATTATCTTCCAAAATAAGGACAATTTCGTAATAAGTTGGGGGGAGTGAAAATATGACATATAATTTTTTTTGGATTTCCTGGATAATTTCAATTCATTATACTTGAATGCATTAATGTACATTGTGAAACATGAAGACTGAATATAAAATAATTTTTCAATCCTTGATTATGATTTTAATGCAATTTTTTGTTTATGAGAATTATTTTTGGAAAGTGCAGTTGTCCAATGTGATTTTAAACATTAAATATTCATCCTCTTAATAAAAATTCCACAATTCAATTCCATTAAATTTTGAGTGTATGTTTTTTTCTTAGGTACCTTTCATCATAACATGGGGTTTGGTGTCACTTTTAGTTTAATTTGAGTATCCAAAAAATGGAAATATTGAATGTATAGAGAAATTATTTGTCTAAATGTGTGGTGTTATACACTTGAGGATCGTGACTCCATATTTTTATTATCTAGAGTTAGGTTTTACATCTCTATTGTAGATAAATATAATTAAAAATATGTGTGGTGTTCGACACTTGGGGATCATGACTCCATAATTGTCTTGCCCAAAGTTAGTTTTTTCATCTCTATTATGGTTAAAAAACAAAAAAAGGAAAAAAAATAAATAAAATTGGGTACTAATATTAAGGTTTAATGTGATTCCCAAATAGATATTCCATTTTTTCCCTTTTAATAAGAAAATTTACCCAATTTCTTTTGAGATACACAACACATCATCATGTTTAATTGAAATTGGATGAAATATGGCGATGAATTTGAACAAAGGAACGGAATAGGGCTTGATATTTGTTTGTGAACATAGATTATGTGAAATTATTTTGATATTTTTCATTAATTTTTTGCATGATGTATTTTGGTGAGCATTTTATGTTAAAATATTTTTGAAAAAGGGAATTTAATTTCATATTTTTGAGATACTTTTTACTCGGGACTTGAAAAACTCAAGTTGGGGGTGGGGGGTATGATTAGACACTAAAATATTCTAATATTCATTGATTATATTTTAATATTAATTTGTTTTAAAGTCCATAAACACAAATTTTAGTGAATTTTATAAATTGAACTTAATTTCTCATCACATGTGAAATTCATGTTTAAAGTGAAAATTTGGGCCCAATAAATCGTCTGTTTCTGGAAAAAATTATTTTTATTATTTGAATTTTCTGTTTTAGTATATGATTGATCAATTTTATTGGAATATTTTATCTTTTAGGATCAATGGATTAATCCCAAGGGAATATGGATATTTGTGGCCATGAATGTAGAAATTTCTGGACAAAGCTGAATGGGCCTTATGCCCATCAAATAAAAGTGGATCCCACATTTAAAGCCTATTGAAGCTCACATTTTAACTTTAGACATAGAAAATTATGGGGATAATTTAATTAAACTATTTTTGGAGCTAATTATAAGGTTTTTAAGGAGATCTAAGGATCCCAAGTTGATATTAAATTTGTGGGCTAGATTTGAAGGCCCATAAAATTAGCTCACAATTTCAATCATAAAATCCGAATGGTTGATCCAATTGCAATAAAATTTTAAAATATATTATAGTAAAACAAGAATAAGATATTTCTATTCTACGAACATCCTAGATTCAGATATATTCAATGACATATTCAAATGAAAAAAGTGGGATAAATCTGGATGAATTTTCATGGTCAACATTGAAAAGTCAAATTTCGTTCGATTTATCTCCCTCATTTTGACTCTCGTAATTAATGAGGAATGAATTGATTGATAGGGGATCAAACCTAGGATCCAAATTCCCCTATTTAATTAAATGGGGGTGAAGGTATTTATGGATCCATTTTTTTTCTTCTAATTGTATTGTTAAGCTTTATTTTTGTAATCGTGTGTTCGTTTTTTTTCATGAAAGTTTTCTATTCACATTCATTTGTTAATAAAATTTATTATTACTATATTATTATATTATTATTAATATTAAATTTATACCCTTTACTTAGGTATTGAATCCATTCACATAATATTTTTTGAAATTCCTCACACAACGGTGGAGTGATTGTTTTTTTATTGTTTTTATTTTTCAATTCCTCCCTCATGAGTCTACTTCCCAATTAAATTGATATAATAACATCAGTGGAGGGATACAAATATTATGGGTTGATAAAATAAAGTATAAAGGGGATGGATTTAATATTTTTCCATGCACTTTATTATTTAAATCTGTTCGTTGTTTTAAGATTTCCATTTGATGAGTTACGTTCTTCTTCGTCTTCACCAACTTCAACGATGACACATTTTGAGTGCTAGTATGATCCATTTCCTTTGAGTGATCATTAAAGTTATCCTATAAGTGAATTGGTGATTAGAATAGTAATTTTTTAGGTATTAAATTTTTTAATTATGTTTGGGATTTATCTCATTGTTTGGATAGATCTTGAATTAATGACATGAAATTTTCTAAGAAAAGAAATTCATCCAATACACCACAAGTGATAACCTAGGATCAACTCATTCTCTTAAATTAAATTCAATTAAGTATTTAAAAATATTTAATTATCCACTCAATTTAAACCCAAGTTGGACACTTCATAGATAAATCACCCTTATACAATTTATTTTTCTTTAACTTTCTTCTTAGGTCCCTAAGGATTTGATAACCCAAGCTATTCTAAAAGTGACCACTTTAACCATATAACTTGAGTAAATTTGGGTGAAACCAACCCTCTTTCCAAATTTTTATGTGATAATTCAGAATTTGGAACCCATTTAATCTAATTAAAGTTTTAAATATGAGAAAATTAACTTTCAAATTTTAGAAATAAGATATATAAAAAATTATTTCTATAGAAAAATGTTTTTTTATAAATTAAGAATTTTTATTATTAATTATCATAAATTACTAATTAAATAATGGTTAATATATATTTTTATATATTTAAACATTATATTAGTGTCAAGAAATAAATTCAATTTATTTAGATATATATAAAAAACATTTAAAATAGAAAATCCTTTGAAAAGAATCCTTTTTAATAAAATCCCAAAAATTCACCTCCAACTAATTTTGATATTCATAATCCAAAAAATGTTGTTTATTTTATAAATTTTAAAATTATAAAACTTATAAATATGAATTTTAAATATATTTATGAATAAAATCTCATTCCACTGTACTATAAGATAATGTAATATAATGTTCATTATGAAATGATTTTAGGGATATAGTGTTTACCGACTATAGAAGAATCTATAGTATTATATTCCCCCATTATATGATATTTTCATCAAATTTTTTTATATAATTTATCTCATAAAAAATTTTGGGTATTTTTTTGATCATTTATTATTCGGGTTCCCACATTTATTCCTTTAAATTGCAATTCCTCCAAAATACTTTCACCAGTTGAGTTGTCCGATTCTCTAGTACTTTCTCTCTAGTGTCATGAATTTGGACTATATATTCATTATAAGAAAATTGATAGAGCTAATATTTTCCCCATTTTTTTATGAATTTTAATTATTTTATCCCTCATAATTTATCAATTTTATCTTATATGGATAAATTTTGGATTGATGATGTGTTTTGAGAAAAATTATGAAAAGTGCTTAATTTTGGATTTTTGACAAATTTTAACATCAAGGGTATTTTTTTCATTTAATTAAAAATATAATTCTAAATTGAGATATTATTTTTTTCATGAAATCCTTATTTTATTTCTTTCACCTTTTTATTTTGGACCAGGGTCTGATTCGAACCTATATAGGCCTTAAAAAATCAATGAAGTTGAATAATTGTCCGAGCGGACAACGTGGACCCTACAACCGTAACAGAAGCATATTTGGGCCTAAAAATCTCCAATTTAAGTGATTACACATTAATGTTAAAGGGTAATCAATGTAATGTTCACACATTAACTTCCATGAAGTTTTTCATCTATTAAGGTGGCTTTTGAACGAACTCAATTGAAGGAAGCTTCCTAGAAATTTCATCCAGAAAAAGAAACCAGCAATAAAAAATTCATAACTCGTACATGAGGTGAAAAATTAAACTTATATTTGGAGGGTTTCCACTAAATACAATTATAAAAAAATTTCATGTATGATATAATGCGTTAAGAGGCTGTTTACATGGTCATTAATGCATGATAATACAGAAGTTTTGAAATCTGGAGAAGCTGACTAGACAAAATAAATTATCAGAGTGAAATAAACATAACTCCCATGAAACACGTCCAAATACTATGAAGTTTTGAGGATGTAAGACCAAGAAAATTGTGAAGAACTATCATGAAGGTATCAATGCGTTATTCTATCATTAATTGTGGATTCAACATGAAAAATTATGGAGGAAACATTCTTCCTATAAAAGGATAGGAGCTCCCACCACTCAAATCATTCCATCCACTCCATATCATTCGAGGCACCAAGGAGGAGATATCCACTGAGGGAGGCTGGTCAAAAATCTTCCCCTTTTCATTTTTTTTTTATTTTTTAGTTTTCTTAGTTTTTTCTTATTTTTCAATTGAAATTTTTATTTCTAATTAATCCACGCATTTGTGTTTCTCTATCCACTTTTCTTCATTTATTTCCCCCCTCTCTCTCCTCTTCCACCCACTCCACCAAGTAATCTATTACTCTCGGAAATGAGAGGCTAAACCCAAGACTTGGCCCAAGTGGATGTCAAAGTCTTCATGAATTTTCTTTAAAGTTTAATTTTAAGTTTCTAAATAGAATTGAGTAGAATGCATGAGTAAAGAGAATATCCCCGATGTGGTGACTACCTCCGATGACATGCAACTCAACCTATCTATATTATTTTATTTAACCATTTCCCCTATCTACATTGTTTAGTTCTTCACACATTAGAGTTGAGATAATCAATGGATGAAATGGCTCTGATTGAACTGGGTCATGGAAGATGACATATTCTAGACAGAGGTGTATCATCAACCTTGATTAAAGGAGGAGGTGGAATTGAGAGTGCTTATACATTCAATGATATTCTAAAATTTTTAAATAAATAAAATTATTTCAAACATGAGATTTAATGTTTGTATTATCAAACTAAAATAAAACATATAAAGGAGAATAATTATTGAACATTAAACCAACCCCTAAAACCAAGTGCTTTCTTATTAACTCATTCTGTTTTGATTTGAATGATAGTTTAAATTATCATTTTAAATGTCATTGTTTTTAATAATCAAAAAATACAAAAAGAGATAGTCTAGGTGATATATAAGAAATAGTTTAAATACATTGAGAAGTTTACTCAAGAGAGACAACCCTGGTCAACCACTGTGCTGCACTAGGAAAAATATAATTGCTTTTGTCCATGCCCTGTGACAGGCGTGTGTCAACAATCTAAGTTACAACTCTATTTAACTAGTGGTGAGTAAATTTTTTATTACTTAATTAGTAATGAAACATGTAATACACCATGAACTTTAGAAAGGTTGGGTTTTATATCCAAACAATAATCCACAACTCCACTTCTCTCTAAAATTTCAAATGGACCGATATACCTAGGATTTAGTTTTCCATTATTTCCAAACCTTATTAATCCCCTCCATGGAGATACCTTTAAGAAGATATGTTCCCATACTTGAAATTACAAATCCTTTCTATGATTATCAACATATATTTTCCATCTGCTCTAAGATATCTTGATATGAATCTAGGTATCTTGAACATTCTTAATTTTATCCCCAATGAGTTTTGAAACAAAAATCCTCATCAACCTAATTTCATCTTATAAGATTATAGTATGAAATATTTTATCATACAAGGCCTCTTAAGGTGAAATTTTTATACTCAAATAGAATCTATTATTGTATAAAAATTCCACCATAGGTAGGAACTTGTCCCATATTCCTTGGAATCCAAGTGATAATGACCTCAAAATATCCTATAATTTTTGGATAGTTCTCCTAGACTACCCATAATTTTGAGGATGGTAAGTGGTACTCAATTATATCTCTATATTCAAATCCTTTTTAAGACTCCTCTAAAATTTATTTGTGAATTGAGGGTCATGATCAGATAAAATTGATAGATATTCACCATAAATCTATAAAACTTTATTAATATAGATTTGTTTAAGTTGTTTGAGGGGTAGATCCTACCTTATTTCTAGGAAGTGTACAGACTTGGTGAGTCGATCCAAAATAACCCATATATTATCATTATTATCAGATGTATTAGGTAGTATAGTAAATAATTCCATTAAGATATCATCCCATTTACACATTGGTATAGTGAGGGGTTGCATTACACCCTTTAGGATTTGTCACTCAGCATTCACTTGTTGGAATACCAATCATATTGAAAAATATTTAGAAATATCATGCTCCATATTTTCACACCAAAATCTCTCCCTTAGGTTCCTATACATCTTTGTTCTACCAAGGTGTATGGAGAAATTTAAGATATGAGATTTATCCAAAAATTCCATCTTCATCTTAGTTATGGATGGTACACATAGTCTCTTTCTAAACTTTAACACACCATATTCATTGGTGAATTATATCAATATCCAATATTCTAGGATTTTAATATTCTTTTTTAAACACTTTTCATAATTTTAAGACATAGTTATCATATCTTGTAATTATGGTTGTGTAATTACATGGAAATGGAATGATATTTCTGCTTCCTTAGTAATTTACATATCCAACAATACTAAACCCATGAATATTCGATCCTTATATATCCTCATAATAGATAGGACTCCATGATCTTTCCTACTCAATTAATCCACCACCTTGTTTTCTTTACCAAGGTGTTAGTGTATTACAGAGTCATAGTCCTTGAGTAGTTCCAAACATCACCTTTTTCTCATGTTGATCTCTTTTTTGCATGCATATATACTTCATTTTTTTATTCATATATATTTCATATATTTCACCATAAATATAGAACCTATATAATTTTAATAAAAATATTATAGATTCCATATCAATATAATAATTTGGATAGTTTTTCTCATGGGTATTCAATTTACTAGATACATAAGCAGAAAATCTATCATTTTGAATAAGGATGCACCATGATCCTTTCTTTGATGCACCATTATATATAAAAAATCCTTATTTTACCAATGGTATGGTCAATACTGGTGTATTGATCAATATCTTATTTAGTTCCTCAAATCTCTCTTCACATTCCTTCGACCATGTGAATTTTACCCCTTTACGTGTCAACTTGGTTAACTAAGTATCTATTCAGATTTTTAAAAAAAATAATTGATAGTAACCTGATAAAATAATGAAACTATGTATTTAAATTATATTCATTGGAATGGGTCATTATTTAACAACATTTTCATTATGGGGTCAATGAATATTCCATTCTTGTAGACAATATAGCTAAGAAAAGGGACTTGTTGAATCCAATAATTACACTTATTGAATTTAATATATAGATCATTTTTCCTTAGAGGGTCAAGGATGATTCAAAAATGATCTTCATGATCTTCATAGATATTAGATTATATTAAGATATCATTAATGAAAACACAAAAAGTTTATCAATATAATAATTTAATACTCCATTAAAAAATATATAAGAATATCGAGGGTGTGTTTGTTTACCTAAAGGGAATTATTGTGAACTCATAATTACCACACCTTGTGAAAAAAAACCATTTTTGTTGTATCATCCTTATTTAATTTTAATTGATGATATCCCGAATAAATATTAATCTTTGAGAAGTATTGGACCCCTTGCAGTTTATCAAACAAGTATTCAATGCAAGGTAAATAATAACTGTTCTTTATAGAAATGACATTGATTTCCTTATAGTCAATGAATAACCTCAGAGACCCATCCTTCTTCGTCACAAATAAGATAGGTGCTCCTCAAGGTGAAAAAATAGGGCATAAGAATCTATTATCACACAAATCTTGTAATTATTTCATTAACTCCCAAATTCCATTGGATCTATTCTATACGGAGGCTTAGATATGGTTTTCACATCAGGGATAAAATTAATAGAGAATTAAAATTTCTGATTATGTTTATATTTAGAAAATTCCTTAGAAAATACATCATAATAATCCATAATAATAGATAGGTCCTATATTATAATTATTCCCTTATTATTCATTTATTCATATTCTCACAAAATTTCATTCAAATGAGAAACTAGGGGTGGTTCCAAACATAAATCAGGAAATAAATTCTCTCTATTAAAAATAAGGGATTTTATTCTAGCCTCAAATATTGTAATATCCTTATCTTGATAATAAATTGTTGCATTATACTTTGAGATCCAATCCATACCAAGTATTATATTGTATCCAACCATGGGTATAAAAACTAGGATTATAATTAAAGAACCTCTATGTGATTTAATAGGGATAGAGCAATATAATTTCCTTTCTATAATATTCCCATAAGGATTTTTAACTGAAAACTCCTTCCTTGATGCATTATTGGATGATTAAATATTCTTAGAAAACTTGAGAGATATTAAAGAGTTTGTAGATATAGAATCAAATAATGTATTATATAACTTTTTGTACATGATAAAAGTACATTCAAAGACATCATTTGGACCTCAACATATATTGTTCTAATAGCATATTCTTATCCTTTCTCCTTTGGATCCTTCTAGGGTAAATTCCATTGATTATTGGGGTATAGATTTTAAATGTGACCCATCTTCTTGCAATTGAAGCATTTAAGATTTGTGGCTTCTTTCATTCCTTTGAACTCATGATATTAATGGTCTTTATTTACACACATGTAGAAAAATCTCATTCTCTTCAATAAATCCCCATGTCATTTATTCCCATAGTTATTTCATTATGGTAATTCTATCCTTCCCTTCTTCCCCTTTTCAAAATTCCTTTGAACATGGTCCTTAACCTCCCTTCTCTTCTCTTTCTTCCTTTGAAAGTAAAAGGCTTAGAAAAAACCTTCTCAGTTTTGATGGAACTTACCAAAATATCTTCATAAGATGAAAATGGTTGAGATACTAATTCCCTTATAATAGTTGGATTTAATCAATCAAATAAGATATTGATCTTGTTTTCAGGTTTGCGTACATAATCTATAGCATGTCTATAATGACCCAAGATTTTAGTAAACTATTTCTTAAACATAAAATGATATTTAATATTCTTATGTTTCAAAATTGTATATGTTTAACACATTTGAATCATAAAAATAAAATAAGTATGATTTAACTAAGTAAATATATAGTAATTGTAGAATTTAATAATAAAATAATTATAGTTTATTTTTTTAACTTAATATATATATATATATATATAGATAATAAAATATTAGAAATATAAATTTGATGTTAATATAGTAAAATAATGTATAAAATTCAGTGGGAATATAATTCTAATGATAATTTAATAATTATAGTTATAAGTGAATAAGATTAATTTTAAGGGAATATATTTAAATATAAATATAAATTCTAATAATATGAAAAATATTATAGTGTATGTAATATTAATAAGAGATTATGTTTAATGAAATATAGTTGATAAAAATAAAAATGTTGTAAATTATCATTAATGAAAATATAAAAAAAAATTGTGAAACTTTTGAAAATATAGATTATCAATAAGTTGATTGAATTGAGGTTGTATAATTAAGTTCTAATTTATAAAATTAAAAATAAATGATTGATAAATAGTTTGTAAATTCTTAATTAATATTTAGAAATAAATATTATTATATTTTTAATTGTACTTATAATAGATTAGTAATTTATAGATAATATAATTTTAATACCTGATATTACAATTAAGTAATAGTATTATAATTTCTAAAATCATAATAGATAATTATTATTAAAATAATTAATTTATGTATATAAATAAAAACTTTTGGGAATCATACTGGTTAGCGTAGTTTGATTCTGTAGAAAAAAAGATTATTATTAAAATATTTTAAAAAATATTTTATTATTGTTAATTTTGGAACTATTGGATAAAAAATATATAGTAAATGTAAAACATAAATTTTAATAGTAATTAATTTTGATACATAGGCATTTCAAAAATTAAAATATTAATTAGAAGTAAATAAATTCAATCATCGATAATAATATAATATTTATCACAAAATATAAATCCAAAACAAATATACGATTTAATAATGAAATGATTGTAACGCCCCGACCCCAGTTACCCAGAGTCGGTGATTTATTACATAACATTGGTATGATCACAAGTGATCTAGTCCCGAAATATATATCAGTTTAGTAGCCTTGGAATTACTAGACACATACATAAGTTTCATGTTACATTATGAAATAAAAAACAACAATATTGTGTCTCCTTTGAACACACTCATATCCCTTAGCCTAACCCTACAGGCCAGTCATAATATACTTCTTCACATCCTAGGAAAGATAAAACATAAGAAATGAGTGAGATCAGATGCTCAGTAAGGATAACAATATAGTGGAAATTATCATAAATAAGCATAAACATTTAAAGTAATGTATAAGACTAAAACACAAGCCTTTTAAACTTAAACTTCAGCATAATATGGAAAATATAAATCAAACAATACCATTTACTTATTCACATGGATATTCTACTAGTCGAATAATCACATGTAATACCAATATCTAATTTCATAATGATGGAATGCATAATTCCAGACATCATAACCACATAGTCAAGGCTTCCTGCCAAGACTACAAATAATAATTTTGTTAAGGCCTTGTGCCAAGACACTAGTTTGTCTCATGAGACCTACCAATGCATTGAGGGGATATAGTGGGCCCCGCCCGTCACTTACTAAGTCCAATGCATCCCCCATATGAAAAGGGTGAAACATAATCCAAACATTTGTATTAAAACTAGCATATGAAATGTCAATACTTTAACCACAAACCATGAATGGTATAAAAACAGCACATCCATAGTCAAACATAACTTATTCAATACAATATGGAAGATTTTATTATAAAAAATCAACATAAATAAAGAATAAAATACAATAACAGATATTGACATAGGTGAAAATAATCAATAAAACTATTTGAGATAAATATTCCCTTTTTCTGGAAAATATTTAAATGTCACACTATTTATCAAAGAATTCGTTTAAAAGAGATTTTTGAATCAAAGTTTCATATACCACTTGTAAACTTTGAAAAGAATTTTAATTTTAAAACATTCATTTCTATATAAATAAATCTATAAAAACATTCTTAAAACATGGAAATTAATGAGAAATATTTAGAAGAATAAATATTTATTACCATTAAAAATATATTTTAGTTAAAAAGTTCCTAACCAAATGAGAAATGCTTGAGTAAAAATAATTGAGGAATAAAATTAATCAAAACCTTATAATATCATTAGAATAAATGGATTTGTGATATAATATGTCAAAAGATAGTATATAAACCACATAAAAGTGAATTGGCGCATAACAACAAAGAAGTCTCAATGGAATGTAAATTGAGACAAAATCCATTATAAAGACCATATACCTAGATTAAGGATAAATCATTGACATAATTATGTGTTAAAAATATAAATTCACTCAATATTATTGTATATTCAGTGTAAATCAACCAGAGTACATTCACACATATTCTTGTAAAAACAAAACCAATGACTTATATGTTTAACTCAATGAATGGAAATTGAGTTAAGATTAAACTTATCAAGTTCATATCAATGACTTGAGAATTTATAAATGGAGTTATTATGTGTATAAAAAGTATATCAACACAAAGGGTAGTGTAAATTACTAAATAAATAAATAAATAGCGATTCCACACATAATCTTCGAGTAAAATAATCAATGAAGTATGCGTAAAACCCAATGAGTGGAAATTGAAATTATAAATTCCCTTACCGATTTGGTAACTTATGAAACATAGACCCCATGAAATAATGATCATAAAATGAAGATTTAAATATCCATAAATTAAATTATATTAAAAAAATAATACAATCATGGGCAGTACATACACCATACAAAATAAAATAGTGGCAAATATAGCATGAATCTCACGGGAATAAAAAGTGAGATGAAAACCCCTTGACTTGTACTTTTCCTTAGTCAAGGGTAGATTAAACTCATGTATATTGGTTAAATATTTGTTATTAAATTATACAATAATCACATACATAAATATGATATCAAATATGATCCTCTAATATTTATTTATTAATAATATTTCAGTTGTATCATTGTTTCGGGTGTTAACTGATTCATTTTCCTTTATATGTTTTGTTATGTAAGTAATGTTTATTATGGATAGGATGTATTTGATTCATATCCATAATTATATTATGTTCTTTAAACATTATTTTTAATCATCAAATGAAAATTATTCTTGAATGGTTACGATGGGGAACAAAATCTCATCGCGTCATGGAGACGGTAAGCCGTACGTACGCACGAGCGACAATATCATTCTATTGATGGTGAAATCATATGTAATTGGATGGTGTATTATATATACAGAATCATTAACATGTTATATTTATTATTTACATCAATTATACTCATTATTATACCCATCCAAATAATGAAGTGTTGAATAACAAACTACACCACGACGTGGAGATGGTAAGCTGTACATACACACGTATGGTGACATTTTCATTAATAGGATAAATAGAATAATGAATATGGATGTACCATATTTATAATAACATATAAGTATGTATAAGGTACTAGATTTATTATTTTATAATGTAAAGAACAAATAAAGGGTAAGTGGAATAAGAAAATAAGATTGAAAGAGGTGATGAAGTAATTACCTCTTCTTCGGGCGTTTCCTTTTGATTTGAACAAAAGGGATCCTTAAGTTGAATTTATGATCAAATTAAGGCCTCTAGGTTTAATTGGGGGTAGTTTGGAGGATATTTTATTAGGTTTTGGCTGAGACAAATGAATTTGGAGGTGTGAATTTGAGAGAAGGGGAAGTGCCCTTTTATAAAGAGGTGAGGGTCACTTTAGGAAAAGCTTGAAATATTATTTTATTATAAAATCATTTGTGGTTTATAATGGCTAAAAATAGATTTATTTCAAGGATAATGTGAGTATATTTAGAAATAATCTCAACCAATAGGTTTTAGACAAATTTAGGTCCCATATTAACCTTATCTTTTAGATTTAACTCTTAGATAAATAATTTTACTTTTACCATGTCTTCTTGTATTTTTATATTACATGGTTAATAAACTTACTATAAACTGACAAGATAACATAAAGTGGTTCATTAATGAAAAATATATCATTATTTAAGTCCTTTGGCTAAACCTTATATTTTTAGGAATATTATATCATTTAATAAAATAGTATATGTTTTAAAAACTCATTTATGTCAATTTTGACACTATTTAGTATTTGGTTATTTTGAAAGTCATAACAATATGATTTATTTGAAAAAAATACATTAAATCAACCCTAACAAGTCATATTAACCTATAAAATTCGTGTAATTCATCAAAAGTCTCAATTTATATTTTTTTTAATATTTATAATATCAATTATTTTAATCTTTCATTAATAAGGTAATTACTGCATCATCATTGTGTCATAAATAAATTTAATTATTTAATGTGTAAAAATTATAATTAAAATACCATGATGTAGGAAATATTTTTATATTTCAAATGAATATTTATAGTCAAATTTATCTTATGTATAACCCTATATTAATTTTTTTAGCTAATCAACTTTGAATTTAACACTTTTAACTATTCTTTAAATAAAATATAATAAATGTTATAATCTAACACAAATGGATAAAAAAGGATCTTATTTTTGTCCTAAGGTTTATTTTTTTTAAAAAACACTTATATAATAGAATTAGGACATGTGTTAGGGTAATTAAAATATCATTTTTACCTTTAATTACCCTATTTACATTTTACCATGGTAAATAAAATTCAAATGTTACTATTCACCAAAAATTATTTTCATCCTATTGAAACAAATTTTTATTACTGATTTCAAATTAATCTCTTTGATTTTTGAAATTCAATTCACAGAAGAGGTAAAATTATGTTTTATTCAAATTTGGAAATGTGCTTGGAAGGTGGGTAAAAGACGGTTAAAAGTTCAATAAAATTTTACATATCTAATCTTATTATAAAATGAATTCAATGAATTAAATTGCAATAATATAGGTATTATGTATCTATTTTGACTTTAAAATAAATTTAAATTAAAAATAATTATTTAAATAAAATGTCGGTTTTAAACAATAATGCATCGTTTTTCACTATTCATTAAAAATTGAAAGTTTTCAAAAAAATACCAAAAATTCAGCCTAAGATAATTTTGATATTATGAATCCAAAAATGAAGTCCATTTTTAAAAATAAAATTAATAAAATTTTAAAAAGTGGGTATTACTATTCATTACTTCTTTTTTAAACGACTAGTTTGATTGGTCGTGGTGTGCTAGAACTCGAAGTTGCGTACAACGCAAGATAATGTATTATTTAAAGAGAAGTGTATTGTGGAGGATTGGGGTGTTACATTCTCCCCTCTGTAAAATAATTTCATCCTCAAAATTTAATCTAAAAAAAACTAGGGATTTGACATTTGAAAACATATTTGTTGAAATCCCACATCGGAAAAAGAGTCAACAAAACTATCACTTTAAAATAAAGAAAGAGAAGTACAAAGGTCACCCTAGATAACCCATATTAGGGTTCCATGTAGAAAAACATGGACATATAAGAGAAAAAAACCATCAAGTTCTGATGGAGAGTGATAGAAAACATGATCAGGAGAAAGTTAACTACTGGAAATCCATAAACTTCTGATGGGTTAAACGGTCTTTGATTGCCCAGTAGGAAGAGTAAATGGACAATGTTTTTGTTTTAAGTTCCTTTTCATAATGTCGAGGAATTTATTTATGATATTGACTAAGAAAATAAGGAGATATACTTAATTTTCAAGCATATTTTCATCCTTTAATAAATTTATACCACTAAATCATATTTTTCCCAAATGATGAGTATTCAAGATGACTTGGTCAAACCTGAAGTGCTATAATCAACTTCTAGAGAATCACCTAATACACAAAATATTAAATATATATTTACCTTGTCTTTAGAGATTAACCAAAACCAAAATGGTTAGTAGAAGATCAGATGATCCGTAAAACGGATAATCCTTTATAGAAAGAAATACTACTCTTAATTTCCAAAATTAAACAAACAATACCCAAAGTTCAATAAAGACCATTCAATAAACAATTGTTATTAAAATTATTCAAAATAATCCAAAATAAGTTTTAAACCTAAAATTTAGAAGGATTTGATAACATATTATTCCACAATAAATCTTAATATTAATCTCCAAATAACATCGACTACTCTTAAAGTCACATACTTAAAAGTAATTAACCTAATCACATATTATCTATGATAGGTTAATCATTTCCATAAATAACCTAAAATTTTATAATTCCATAATAAAAACATAGATTCTTCCAAAATAAAAATCCACCATTACTCCTCAAATGAAATCCCATAGTATTCTATTTTCCTTAGGCATATAGTGTTCCCAAAAGAGGGAACGTCTTCCAAAATAAAATTTATCACTTAATCAACAAATAATTTTCCTATACTAAGGATATCAATGTGATAAATCATAAGTTCCAAAAATCAACATATTATTAATCCATAAAATCATTTAACTTAAAATAATTAGTCATACTAACTAGGGACTTCACGTAGTCCAGTGGTAGACGATAAATCTCAGTCAAACTTTGGTTGTGGGTTTGATTCCCGCAGCTTTTTCCAACACGACGGATTGTCACATGGTCAGCGTGTTGTACTTTTTAAAAACTATATAATTTTATAACATTTCAAAAAAAATGAGATAAATTCCTAAAAAATAACCATAACATATTTTAACCACAAATTTTGTCTCATACTTCGCATTTTCATCCAAAAAGTAATAACCTGTAATTGCCTCAAATTCAAGGATAATATAAACCCAAATGATTATTTATAACTATATCCAGAAAAGAAAAGACAATTCCTCCTCAAATAATATTTTCACATAACAAACTTCAGGGTTACACATACAAGAGAGTAGTATTCCAAAGTAATCCCATCAATAAATAGGATTAATACTTTTAAACATTCCACAACCTATTTATTTCCACATAGGTTGTTCCTTGACATAGTGGTTATCCTATAGAATAGGGAATTGACTCGGGTAATTCCCAGGTCCCCTACATTTATGGAAAATGACTGTAAATATATTCTTAGGATCATTTTTATTTTCTTCTATAGTACTCTTCATTTTTCCTCAACAATTCTTTACATTGTGTCCTTATTTCCCACACATAAATCATTTCTTTGTTCCATTGAGACACTTTCCTTGGTGTCTCATTCCAAATTTCCTATATGATGAAAATTGAGATTTCTTTTCTCCATGGTATCCACTTCTGGAGCTCTTATCATTCTCTGCCTTTATCTTCTTTTTTGAGTTTGGGAGTTGGTTAATGTATATGTTATTTATCATATTTTTGGAAAACTGATTCAGCATGAACACGATATCTTTTATGCCTATAAACATTCCATTTTGTTGCTCATTTACACCACTTTTCCCACCTTTTACATCATTTTCAATGTTAATATGACTTTCTTGGATGTCATCCATTGACTAAAATGAGAAATCATAGTGTGAGTAACAATAGTTATAAAATAATTTAGATAATATCATGACACCTTATTTTAAATCTAAAACACTTTAGGATTAACCAAGGTTATTTATTCTCATCTTATATTAAAATCATTTAAATCAGTTTGTAAAGAAAATGTGAATTATCCTAAGCATATCCCCTGGGAGTGTCAAACCAGGTGTGCAGTAAGGCCCATTGTTGTGTACCTGGATACCCCAGGTCATGCCTGAAACTTCTTGTTGGATTTTTCACTCATAGGTACAACTATTCCAGAACCACGTCCACTTGTAGTATCCCGACATGGATGTATTTCTTGGAAAACTCAAAAAATATCTATATCACCAAAATTCTAGGATGTTATTCTATAATAATCCTCAAATTCTATCTTAGGGTAATGTTCTATAATCAGAGTTTTTCTAAATCTAGTTCCCATGGTTTGTACTAAACTTCCTCTGATACCAACTGTAACACCCGGACCTTAGTTACCCAGAGTTGATGATTTATTACATAACAGTGTTATGATCATAAGAGATCAAGACCCGAAAGACCTATCAGTTTAGTACCCTTGGAAGTACTAGATACATTCATACGTTTCACATTACATTATAAAATAAAACAACAACAACATTGTGTCTCCTTTGACCACACTCATATCCCTTAGCCTATCCTTGAAGGTTATTCATAATATAAGTCTTCACATCCTGGGAAAGATAAAACATAATAAAGGGGTGAGCACATATGCTCAGTAAGGATAACAATATATCAGAAACTATCATAAATAATCATAAACATTTAAGGCAATGTATAAGACTAAAAAAAATCATTTTAAAATTAAACTTAAGAATAATATGGAAAAGATAAATCAAATAATTCCATTTACTTATTCACATGGATATTATACTAGTCTAATAATCACATGTAATATTAATAGCTAATTTCATAATGGTGGAATGCATAATACCAGACATCAAAACAACATAGTCAAGGCCTCATGCCAAGACTACAAATAATAATTTTTTCAAGGCCTTGTGCCAAGAAACTAGTTTGTCTCATGAGAACTACCGATGAAACGAGGGGATATAGCGAGCCCCACCCATCAATTACTAAGTTCAATGCATTCCTTATATGAAAAGGGTGAAACATAATCTAAACAGTCGTATTAAAACTAGCATATGAAATGTCAATACTTTAACCACAAACCATGAATGGTATAAAAATATCACATCCACAGTCAAACATAACTCATTTAATACAATATGGAAGATTATATTATAATAAATCAACCTCAATCAAGAATAAAATACAATAAAGTATATTGATATAGATTAAAATAATCAGTAAAACTATTTGAGAGAAATATACCTTTTTTCTTGAAAACATTTAAAAGTCACACTATTTATCAAAGAATTTGTTTAAAAGATATTTTTGAATAAAATTATCCCATTCCACTTTGATACTTTGAAAGTAATTTTAATTTTAAAAAATTCATGTCCATATAAATAAATCCTTAAAATAATTCTTAAAACTTTAATGAGAAAGATTTAGAAGAATAAATCTTTAAAACCATTAAAACGATATTTTAGTTAAAGAGTTCCTAACAAAATGAGAGATGATTGAATAAAAATAATTGAGGAATAAAATTAATCAAAACTTTATAATATCATGATAATAAAGGTATTCAAGATATAATATGTCAAAGGATAGTATATACACCATATAAAAGTGAATTGGCTTATAATAACAAAGAAGTATCAATGGAATGTAAATCGAGACAAAATCCATTATAAAGGCTGTATCCTTAGATTAAGGATAAATCAATGAAATAATTATATGTGAAAAATATAAATACACTCAATATGACTGAATATTCAGTGTAAATCAATCAGAGGAAATTCAAACACATTCTTGTAAAAACAAAACCAATGACTTGGATGTTTAACTTAATGAATGGAAATTGAGTTAAGATTACCCTTATAAATTTCATATCAATGACTTGAGAATTTATAAATTGAGTTATTATGTGTATAAAAAATATATCAACACATAGGGGAGTGTAAATTTCTACATAAATAAATAAATAGTTATTCCACACATAATGTTGGAGTAAAATAATCAATGAAGTATGCGTAAAACCCAATGAGTGGAAATTGAAATTAGAAATTACCTTACCGATTTGGTAAATTATGAAACATAAACCCCATGAAATAAGGATAATAAAATTAATATGTAAATACCCATAAATTAAAGTATATTACACAAATAATTCAATCATGGGTATTACATACACCACACAAAAGGAAATAGTGGCAAATATAGCATGAATCTCACGGGAATTAAAAGTGAGATGAAAACCCCTTACCTAATACTTTTCCTTAGTCTAGGGTACATTAAACTCATGTATAATGGTTAAATCATTTTTATTAAATTATACAAGAACCACATACAAAAATATGATATCAAATATGATCCTATAATATTTCTTTTTTAATAATATTTCAGTAGTATCATTGTTTCGGGTGTTAACTGATTCATTTTCCTTTATATGTTTTGTTATGTAAGTAATGTTTGTTATGGATATGATGTATTTGATTCATATACAGAATTATATTAATTTCTTTAAAAATTATTTATAATCATCAAATGAAAATTATTCGTGAATGGTTACGATGGGGAACAAAATCTCATCGCGTCGTGGAGACGGTAAGTCGTACGTATGCGTGAGTGACAATATCATTCTATTGATAGTGAAATCATATGTAATTGGACGGTATATTATATATACATAATAATTAACATGTTATATTTATTATTTAAATCAATTATACAAATTATTATACCCATACAAATAATGAAGTGTTGAATAACAAACTACACCACGACGTGGAGATGGTAAGCCGTACGTACACACGTATGGTGAATTTGTCATTCATAGGATGGATAGAATAATGAATATTGTTGTACCATATTTATAACAACATATCAGTATGTATAAGGTACTAGATTTATTATTTTAGATTGAAAGTAACAAAGAAAGAGGAAGTGGAAGAAGAAAAGAACTTTGAAAGAGGTGATGGAGTAATTACCTCTTCTTCAAGCGTTTCCATTTGATTTGAACAAAAGGGCCCCTTAAGTTGCCTTTATGGTCAAATTAATCCCTCTAGGTTGAATTGAGGATATATTGGAGTAGATTTGAGTAGGTTTTTGATGAGACAAATGGATTTGGTGGTGTGAATTTGAGATAAGGGGAAGTACCCTTTTATAAGAGAGGTGAGGGTCACTTTAGGAAAAGTTTGAAATATTATTTTATTATAAAATAATTTTTAGTTTATAATGGATAAAAATGGATTTATTTAGAGGATAAGGTAGGTATGGGTCTAAATCCTCTCAACCAATAGGTTTTAGACAAGTTTATGTCACCATATTAACCTTATCTTTTAGATTTAACTCTTAGTTAAATAATTTAACTTTTATGATGTCTTCTTGTATTATTATATTACATGGTTAATAAACTTACTATAAAATTAAAATATAATATCAATTGGTTCATTAATTACATATATATCATTATTTAAGTCCTTTCGATGAACCTTATATTTTTATGAAAATTATATCAATTAAAAAAATAGTATTTGTTTTAAAAACTCATTTATGTCAATTTTGACACTATTTAGTATTTGGTTTTTGTAAAAGTCATAAAAATATGATTTCTTCAAAAAAATACATTTAATAAACCCTAACATGTAATATTAACCTAGAAAATTTGTGTAATTTATCAAAAGTCTAAATTTACATTTATTTTAATAATTATAATATCAATTATTTTAATCTTTCATTAATAAGGTAATTGCTGCATCATCATTGTGTCATAAATAAATTTAATTATTTAATGTATAAAAATAATAATTAAAATAAAATTAGGTTGGAAATATTTTTAGATTTAAAATTTATATTTATACTTGAATTTATCTTATGTATAACCCTATATTAAAAATGGTTTAGTTAATCAACTTTGAATTTAACACTTTTAACTCTTCTTTTAAATAAAATATAATAAATGTCCTAATCTAACCCAAAATGGATCAAAAAAGATCTTATTTTTCCATAAGGTTGGTTTTGGTAGAAAAAAACTTATCCAATAGAATTAGGACATGTGTTAGTGTATTTATAATATCATTTTTACCTTTAATTACCCTATTTACTTTTAACCATGGTAAATAAAATTCAAAAGTTACTATTCAAAAAAATTATTTTCATTCTATTGAACCACATTTGGCTTACTGATGTCAACTTTGTCTCTTGTATTTTTGAAATTCAATTCACAGAAGTGGTATAATTACGTTTTATGAAAATTTTCAAATGTGCCTAGAAGGTGGGTAAAAGACGGTAAAAAGTTCAATAGAATTTTACATATCTAATCTTATTATAAAATGAATTCAATGAATTACATTGTAATAATATCGGTATTATGTATCTATTTTTACTGTAAAATAAATTAAAAATAAAATTAATTATTTAAATAAAAAGTCTGTTTTAAACAGTAATGCAATGTTTTTCACTATTAATAAAAAATTGAATGTTTTTAGAAAAATATCAAAAATTCACCCTAAGCTAATTTTGATATTCTAAATCCAAAAATGAAGTCCATTTTGAAAACTAAAATTTATAAAATATCAAAAAGTGGGTATTACTATTCACAATTGTTTGTTTAAATAGATAGTTTGATTGGTCGTGGTGTGTTAGAACTCGAAGTTGCGTACAACGCAAACTATTGTATTATTGAAAGAGAAGCGTACCGTGGAAGATTGAGGTGTTACAATGATATTTAATATGGTATAAAAAATATTATATGATGATTATATTAAATAAAAACCCTCAATAATAAATTTCCTTGATAATATAATATTTATTATATATAAAATATTAATGTAAATATATAAATATATATACTTTTAAATAAAAAATTTTTAATAAACAATTTGTGTTAGTAGTTAAAAATTAATGGTTTGTAAGTTGGACCATATATATATATATATGTTTGTGTGTGTTTGTGAATGTATGTATACATAAAATTAATTAATTAAAGTATTTAAGAATAAAAAACGACGTAAATATCCCCCTTTCCAACTTCTTCAATCTCTCACCCATGCTTGGTTCAAACGAACCAAATCCTCATCACCGTGCTACATATCCTTCGACCACATCGAGAAGAGGTTCCAGATTCTATTACGGGGAACTGTAACATGAAACCGAGAATGGGAATTGATTAAATTTGTGGGTTGGGTTTATCTTTGTTTTATATCACTTGTCCAATTCAGGCTTTGATTTCAGTTACCCATAGAAAAAAAACCGGTCGTTTCACACTCTTGAAATGATGGGATCCTCTTAAGGTTATAAATTATATGAGTTAAATGGTAGTCAATGCTACATGGAATTTTCATTCTTCCCCTCAGGTTACAATTACTAGGTATTCAATACGTATTACAAATATATATATACACATTTGTTTGAGGAGGAAAGAAACATGATTAGGGGTAAAACCTGTTCCCAAGTGATAAAAAAGATGAAATTTCTCATGTTTGGAGGAATTAAAAAATAGTTAAAAAAATATTGATAACAAATATATGGGGTACATAGGGGATTTTGGACAATAAAAGGGGAAACCTCATCTATAGAAGGAAAAAATTGATACATACTATAGTTCTAGTCACTGAGAGAGAGGGATATTGAGTTTTTAGGAGACACCTTTAGATGCAAAGGATAATTCAGTGATTTATGATTTATAATAGTAGGAAAGGGGTAAAAATTATTTTAATTGTAAATTTATATTTTAAAAATTTTGTTTTAAGGAGTTTAAATTAACATTTTATATTTAAGGGATAAATTTTTTTCAAAATTTTTGTGTTAAATTTTCAAAACCCACTTAGGGAAAGGTTTTAGAAATAAATTTCTTTTTTATCCCTCTTAGTAAGGAATCTGCTTTTTTAGAAATTTTTTCTTTATAATTATAAATAAATAAATTCTTTATAAGGTAACACATTTTAAAATTTTTATTTTCAAGATTTCTAATAATTTCAGTGCAAAAGGATTATGTTTTAAAAATGCTATGTTTTAAATTTGGTTATGAAGGAGTTTAAAAGTTATCATTTTAAATAAAAGAGAAAAATGTTTTTATAGTCTAAAAACAAAACCTTATGTAAAAAAAATATATTTTGATTTCAAGGTTGTTTTTTAAGTATCATTTTATGTACAAAATATTGTTTTTTAATAATTTTTATGTTATTATTTTATGTAAATTGAACTTTTATTATCATTTTTTATTTTTTAATTTAAAAATCCCACTTAATATTTTTTTGTAAGCATTCTTTCTTTTAAAAATTTCATTCCACATATGTCATATTTGTTTAAAGTTTTTGTATTTCCATGAATTATTTAATCCTTATTGGTGTTCCATGCATGTTTTAAAAATAATAAATTATTCTATAGATTTTTTATCATTGATCATAATTATTTAATAATATAAATACATATACATATATATATATATGATTTTATATATACAAATATATCCTTTGATAAAGTTTTGAAAATAAAATTTTAATAAAAATATGAGTGAGAAATGGGGCAAGCTATAAATTTTTTTACATAAAATTGGGCAGTCAAACATTGTAAATAGATGAGGGAAGGGGAGTAAAACCAAAAACTCAATGCACTTTTTCTACTATGTGAAGGGTACGACCATATATATTTTAATGTTATAGGTTTCCATATGGTTTTTTTTCTAAACTTACAATTTTTTTTTCTGAAAAATCACTGTATTTATTTTGTAAGAAAATATTTTTAAACTTATTTTAAAACATAAAAGTTTGGAATTGAATTTTTTTCATGATTTTCCAAAATATTAAATGTTCTTGATTTGAAGTTGTATTAAAATATTTTAAAAAAATATTCCAAAGAAATTTTTCGACGTTTTCAAGATTATAAAAAAAGTTTTTAGAAAATACTTCATCTTATAAAGGAAAAGTTAGATCATATGATAAAATTTTTTTTATTTTGTTTTTATGAAGAATTTTTTCAATTGAATTTCTATTATTTGAAAAGGGACTATTCAAAAAAACCTTACTGAGAAATTTTGTGCTCACTCAAAGCTTTCAAAAAATGTTTTTTCAAAGGGCTTAGTGATGAGTATGGGAAATTATGAAGACATGATTAACTTGAGTGATGTTTTTGTACATAATTATGTTATTGCAACATATATCAATATATTATATATTATAATGATTCCCAAAATCCCTATTTGATTACTAATGAGTTTATCTTAAGTATTTTAAGAATTTTTCTTTAGCTATTCTTAAAAGCTATGAGTTTTTTAATGAATAAATTCCAAAAGGAATTTATCTTATGTGGATAATACATAAAAATAATTTATCCTAGAAGTATAAAGGTATTCTTTCTATTAAAATTGGAATTTAGTTCTATCAAAGGAATTTATCTTATGTGTCATGTTTATCTTACATGTAATTCTCTTATTAATAAAACTTATAACTTGCGATGGAATATTAGTAATTAAGCTAACATTTTCATAAATTTTATACTATATTCAAATTTTTATAATCCCATAAAATTATTACTTTATAATCAATTGTCAAATTTTTATGTTTTTGTGGTATTTTGAGCTTAAATGCAAAAAATGTTCAAATTTTGGATTTTAACTATTTTAATTTTATTCTGTATTTCAGACATAACTTTTTCATCAATGATTTAAACTATGAAATTATTTTTTTTAGGCTTCTAAAAATCTTGGGCTAAATTTTATCCTTATGAAGTCAAATATCAATATATCATTTAAAGGCCCAAAATAATCTCTCAATTCGGGCCTTGAAAACTGTACACAAATATGTATATTTTTGATAATGGGACTATATCTCCTAACTTGATAACTAAAAAGAGTTGAAATTCTACATGGATCAAGAACTCATCTGAGGGAACAATGATTTTTAAGGTTTCCACATGTTATTTCTTCATTTAAAATTACATAAATTCATTATAAACTAGAGAAGTGGAATATAAAGAGTCTGTCTGGGAAAAATAACTTTTTGGAATAAATCGGACATAAATCTCTACAGACATGTCCAATGAAGTTGATTTTTTTGTCAACATACGAGATGTAGGTAAGGAAATTTCAATAATACCACATTTTGAAATTATTCCATATAACAGGGCCAACTTTAAAATACATTTAGAGGATACTTTTGGAGTGAATTCTTTCACCCCCTCTCCCTATAAAAATGTACCCCTTCTTTATTTCAAGTGGTTGGAAACTAGGGGGTAGAATTTATTGTAAATTTATACTATATTTTTAGTGTTTTAATTTATATAATTTAAAGTCCCATAAATTCCATATTTTTTTTAAATTATTTGGGATTATTTTATGGTCACGAAATCTGACGGTACACGATTCTAAGACCCAGAGTGCCTGGAATGATCCGTTAATTTTTTGTTAAGCTTTAATTAGCATGTGTGAGTAGTTTTATTGAAAAAGTGGAATAAATATTAAATAGGTGCCTGGATCAGAAATTCGAGGGCACCATTGCATTCAGGATAGTGGTTTTACCCTAGGAACGACTTAATTTTAGTCGGCGCAGGCCTCCGGTGAGAAAACCCAAAAATGACATAACCATAATTAAAATAATTAAATAAAGTTATTTTATTTTTCAAATGATTATAACTCACAAACAGTGACTCAGATTAAAAATCTGAGACCACCGCTGAGCTCGTGAGGGTATTATTTCTTTAGGAAGATGCTAACATTGGCCAACGCAGACCAACTAAGGAAGTTAGTTTTTGACCGTAAATAAAATAATTAAGTAACAATTATTTTATTGTTAAAATCCATAACTTCTAAACGGTAACTCAGATTGAAAATATGAGAGTACCATTGAGTTTTTTGGGGCCTGTTCCCCTTAGTCAGAGCCTAACCTTGACCGGCGCGGGTCGAGGGTGAATGTTAATAATTTATTGAACTTATTTTAAGTTACGTTCAGTAAACACACTAACGACGTTTTCTAACTTTTCAACCGGTGATCAGATTAAAAATATGAGGGCACCGTTGAATCCGTAATGTGGGGATTTTCTTAAGAGAGGTTTCACTTCGACCGTCAATGGTTGGGAGAAAAAGTTATATTTTGGACTTTTAAAAGAATAATAAAATAACAAAGATATTTTATTTCCTTTCTTTCCTTTCCTCTAATAGACAAGCAGCGTTGGTGGGACCAACGACGTGTCAAGCCATTAAATGGCTTGACTCCTCAATTTTTTGTAATAGAACTATTGGGATTAGGAAGGTTCCTTAATTAATTGAACCCCATTAATTCCACGTATATTACTCCCCCTCCCACTCTCCTATTTATATGAAGCTTGGGGAGGAGTATTGGCACGAATTCACTAAGCGACGAAGCTCTGTAAAAGTACCGTGATGCCAACCACTTGGAGGATGGAACCAGTTCCAAAGGGCGGTGACAAGTGCCACCGAATTATGAACACCAAAACTTCTTCAAACACGGACGTCCTCTAATGATATTGAGGTAGGGGGTTTATTTTGAAGTTGCCTTTGATGAATCAAATCCTCTCCCTCTTTCTATCGCCTTAACGTGAAGGGAACGGGCCAAACGAACAAGGATCGGACCCTCCGCCTCTTCGTTCTTGATGTGAACTTCATGGAACAATTTCCAAATTGACGGAAACATGAAATAGCGGGTCACGTTTTGTCGGTGACAACACAGAAGAGCTGTAGGTGCAGAAAACACCAAGAACGGACACTGGAGCACGTTCGGTGACCCGCGGAAGAAACCGCCAGCATGCCATGTCGGCGGCGGCCGACGGTGGTTGGAGGAGACCCGAGACAACCGGCCGTGGGCGGTGGAAGGGGGCACGTGATGGCGCGCCGCGATGGCCGGCCCGAGTTGGCCGCCCGGTACAAGTACAATACCCGCAGGCACTGTCGGCGGACAGAGCAGAAAGGAAGGTCACGGCCTGCGCCATGCTGCGTTGGTGGAACCCGATCGGCCTAACGGCCGAGCAGTTAATGGAGTGGGGTAGAGCCCCACTGGTTGGGAGAAATGGCCCCACAACCGCGGGGCCAGCGAAGAAGGAGTTCTGCCTTCTGGAAGACCGAGCCGACGCAGCCAGCCATGCTGGACAGACACTGCCAGTAGGCCGGGTTAGACCCATGACCCAGCAGGCCGAACCCGTCCAGCGGGCCGGGCCAGACCCGCGGCCCAGTAGGCCCCCACTGGTTGGCCGAGCCCCACCCAACGGACCGGGCCAATCATGTCTCAGGCCCGCGAACTGAACCGGGCCGACCCCGACGGGCCGGACCCAGTGAACCCAGCTGACCCTTAGTGGGCCGGACCCGAGCGGGGTTAGGTAGACCCTGAGACTCGTTGCGTCAGGCCGATCTGACCGAGTTGGACCGAGCCCAGACCCAACCGGAAACCGAATAAAGAAATGCCCGCAACTGACGAATCGGGTGTCCGGTTGACACGCCGTCAGTGGCGTTAGGTCCCCTTTTGGGAAGAAGTACCTTTGGCATATTTTAGTGGGCCCGATCGAGCCAGGCCGGACTGAGGTGCGATTACCCCCCATTTCACGGAAAGGGTTGGAACTAACAGATTAGGTGTCCGATTGATGTGCCGTCTATGGCATAAGAACCCTAGTGACAAGGAAATAATTTTGAGGTACTCTAAGTGAGTTTTTTTAGAGTTTTATGTAAAACTCGGGTTGGATCTGACTTCAATCCCACTGGGCTCTTTTTACAAAAGTGCCTATATCTCACAGACTGGGCATTCGATTGATGCACCGTCTGTCGCATTGGAACTCTCACGACATGGTGGTCCCTTGGGATATTTCTTCATGGAACTTTATTGTGGTTGAAATATGAAGGATGGCTTGAGGATTGGATCCTCCCAGAATCAAGTGTGCTTAGTGCGGTAATCTCGTGGTTTGCTGCGACGTGAAGAATGAATAGCGATCCTATGTGGGTCAGTACCTATGGATCCTATGTGGGTCGACGCTCATCAGTCCTATGTGGGTTAGCACATATCGATCTTATTTGGTTCAGATCCTATGTCGGTCAGCGCTCAGTGATCCTGTGTCGGTCAATGCATACCGATCCTGTGTGGGTCAGCAGCAGAGCCTCTCGATATAATAAGATGATCTAGATTTACGACTAATCATCTATATTTATGTACTTAAGTTATACACTTGGTGTGACCTAAGTCCTTACCTTTGTGGTACTTTTACCTTCGTGGTGATACCTTCGTGATGTTACCTTTGTGGTACTTTACCTTTATAGTGTTACCTTCATGGTGTTACCTTTGTGGTACTTTTACCTTCATGGTGTTACCTTAATGGTGTTACCTTTGTGTTAATTTACCTTCATGGTGTTACCTTTGTGGTGTTACCTTTTTGGTACTTTTACCTTTGTCGTGTTACCTTCGTGGTGTTACCTTTGTGGTACTTTACCTTCATGGTGTTACCTTTGTGGTATACTTCCCTCATGAATCAATTTTGAAAATGGATTAAAGATTGGGGCCTTGTGTTTCCTCATGTGAGAGACGAGTATATTTTGATAACTTAGGTATATGTATTGGAATATACATAAGTAGAGTTGATTACTGCTTCAGGCTTTGTGATTGAGGTATTGCTTTATGGTATTTCCTTTGTGGAACTCTGGGAGACCTTCAGGGGTCTCAGTGTCCCTACTGAGTATTATTATACTCACCCCTGCACGGGATTCACCCACACCTTATTGTGTCTTGTGTAGACGATGAGCAGCTGGGCTGAGACTTGAGGGAGCCAGGACAATGCGGTACACGGAGGAGATAGGCTGACGTGGAGTGCTGTGGAGATGATCCGTACCTACCCTTCAGGTTGGATCCTTAGTGGATGATCCAAGAGCTATTTTATCTTTTCAGTTGTACTTGTACTTTTCATTTGGGCTTGTATTCCATCCCCCTTTACTTTTAGTACACTTTTTTACTTCAGCAGTTTACTTCGTGGATTCTTCTTGTTGGGTTCTTAGATTGTGTGTTTGTACAAGTTTAAAGGAAATGCCTTCCCATTATAGGGATATGCCTTTTTGGTGCTAGTCGCCAACCCCTAGCCTATGGAAGGCGGGATTGGGGTAGTCACAACACGGGTCCCAGGGGATAGGTCGTGACAAAGTGGTATCAGTGGAGTAGGTTCTACCGAAGAACTAGGAATATGTTCTTTTCAATGTGGAAATAGTGTTAAGTGTTATGAGTGTGGTTTTCAGTTTGTGAAATCCAGTGTTGGTGCGGCGAACCATGTATCCATACACCAAGACCTTGAATTATGATTTCTAACTCGGTGCATGAAAACATTGATTGCATGTGTTTTTGAATTTTTTTCCTTGGTTTCTTTGGAGTCAACTCACCAGGTATAACTTAATGTCCATTGCGGACCTGTTCCTTATTAGAATTCCACTGCGTAGACAACCATCTAGGATTCCCGAGAGAGTACATGATGACGGCCCACTGAGCGATCCTGTGTGGATCATAATTCTAGTGATCCT
This sequence comes from Viscum album, assembly GCA_963277665.1. NCBI lineage: Eukaryota > Viridiplantae > Streptophyta > Magnoliopsida > Santalales > Viscaceae > Viscum > Viscum album. Next base: position 597,972,090 of record OY728167.1, on the reverse strand, counting down.
GTGTGGATCAACAATAGATGCTACCAGTGGACCATGCACGCTGAATGAGTGCATTGCACGAGTTCTAGTGGCAGAGGCCTCGAATGTTTAAAGGTGAGAAAGATCCCCAGGCAGCTGAGAACTAGCTGGAGGATGTTACTAGAGTTTTCTTCCTAGTTGGGACACCAGTAGATCAGATGGTGATCCTAGCTGCTAGTCTTTATCAGTACGTAACCGTGAGGATGGTCTGCATGGTGATGAGGCTTCAATACATGGACCATTGCTCGAAACGGTACCTTCAGGTAGTGTACCACCTATATCACTACCCATTGGTCAGCGGTTACAACTGGCAGTACCGGTAGAGGACACATGTAGGCTTAGTGCCTTACATGTGTTTCATCATCTGATACCCCCCAGGTTCCGAGTTGATCCCGACTCACAAGCAGCTAAGGATTGTCTTGAGGAGGTGGCCGAGTTTCCATCTAGCCAGGGCACCATTTGATCAGATGGCGGTCCTGGTAGAGATCTTTTTTATGTGTCTCACCAGGATGATGATAGGGTTTAGATTACCCTGATCTTGCGAAGAGGTGACTTGTCTGTGGACAAGATTGAGAACCTTCCTCAGAGAAGGGGGTCTCTTTCTATAATAATCTAAGGGGTGAGTGTTCCCAAGAGCTTCTACAGCTTTCGAAGGACAAAATGTCGGTAGCTGAGTATTCATTGAGGTGTACTGACCATCCTAGGTACTCGATGAATACAGTATGGTCAGTACTTTAGGGCTAGGACCTCTGAGCGAGGTGTGTTTAGGGACATACGATCCAACACTATTACTCTATGCATTCCTACTTATGTTAGAGTGCTATAGAGAACCTTTGTGGTTGAATTTTATTTTTCTGATTGGATACAGACAGTGATTATTAGCATTGGGAAAGCAGGAAACTGATGCCAGTCTCCGTGACTTGGGTGTGTAAAATGTTTCAGGAAGAGGAAGTGATAGGGAAAGTTGAATCTGTGGGGCGACATATGTGGAAGTGTATCTAGTAGAGCAACATTTGGTGGTATACATTTCGACATGTTACAACAAGCACCCTAATGTGGTCCCCACCAAGCTCAGGGAGATGAAGGATAGGGGAAGGGAGTAGCTGTATGTGGTCAAGGAGTGTGACCCATGGGCTCTGGGAATTATTCGAGGTATGGTCTGTGTCTACTACTAGCTGCCGTATTAATAGACATAGGTACCAATCAATCTTTCTTGCCATGAATCTTGTTTAAGACCTAGAGTTTCTGGTTAAACTGACGACTAGACCCTTATGTCTGGAGATACCTTTGGGAGGAGAATCGATAATCATTCTTATACCGATGGTGTGATATGACCCTTGTGGTGAGAGTTTCGGTTGGAACCTCTTGGTGGTAGCGTCGAGACCTTACGATGTTAGTTTGGGGATGGACTGGACATCCATAGTTCATACTCAGACTGACTGTTTTAGGAAAAAAGGATATAGTATATCTACAACATTGGAATGGTATTTTCCTTGGTCGACAAAAAAGGAAACCCAGACAGCTTAGGATAAACTCATGCATAGGAGGGTGCAACTGATCACTCTTGAGTCGGCCAGCCTTACCCTCGTGGCAACAGGAGTTTTGAGTTTTCAGTTCCCAACAGTAGTGGAAGAATGTGGGGACATCTTTACAAAATATGTTTCCAGGACTACCTCCCCGAAGGGAGAGGGACTTATTCTTTGGACGAGTACTACTAGAGATTTGTACTTGGAATCTCTAGGGTAGCGGCACCCTTGTCAGCTTTGACAATGAAGGGGGAGCCTTTCCTATGGATAGGGAAGTGTCAGTGTAATAACCTGAGATTTTATAAGATATATTCTTTTTAATTTCTTTCATATCTTCTGTTGTATGATACACCAAGATTATCTTTCTCTATACGCAACACCGTATTAGCTTGAAGTATATGCAACATTATTCTTGGATCGTGATACACACAATTTCATGTTTGTTTGATTGTTGTTATTCTATGCAACATTGAGTGTGTATATATATGTATATATATATTCAATGTATAAATGAAATATTTTTGTATTTTGTTATATGAAACAACAAAGGAGTCGTGCACTACATGCAACCCTAACATGGCTTTCATTACACGCAATCACGACCTTCCTCGATAGCGTGTGTTGTACGCAATACCGAGTTTTACAAAATAATGATATATTATTATAATATTATTACAAACTAGCTGTTATGAATAGTATTAACTAAATTTTGAATTTTATAACATTATTATTCATCTTACACATTTTCTAGAACATGGTATAAGAACAAAATAAATTTTTCGGGTAAAATAAGTATTTTTCAAAAAAATGCAGTTTTGCCGCCTTTTGATGGTACACCCACTTTAAATCTAATTTTTCACATGTTTATAAGTTAAATTTTTAAAAATAAAATTATTCTTTGGAATCAGGATATAAAATTTTACCTTGCATAAAATTTTCATATTATTCTGATAACTTTCATATTTTAATGAATAGTAAAAACACGCTATATTTTAATTAAAAACAACTTTTTCATTTTAATAATTTATGTGGTTAAATTATAATATTGAGTGGTTTTAAAGTATAAATAGAATATATTTTTACCATTTAATATAATGTATGTCATTATAATTGATTTTACATTGAATTCGTAGGTTAAATCAATTCAATCTTTTGCAATGTTTTAAACAAAAACCCGTTTTCATTCGACAACGGGATTAATTTTAATTTAATTTCTGCAACTTCTGTGTATTGAATTTGAAAAAATGGATTCCATATTTGGAATCATTGGGTCCAAATTATTTTAATAGGCTACTTTTTATTTTTGGGAATTATGAATACTAACTACGGTAAATTTTATTTACCATAGTTAAAGGTAAATCGGGTAATTAAGGGTAAATATAATTTTATAAAATTACCCTAACACATTCCAAAATTCTATTGGATGGATAAAAGTCGACCCATATCACCTGAGGGTAGGATTAGATTCATTTTATGGACTTTTGACCATGAAAATAATTTAATTATTATTAAAACCAAAGAAAGTGACAACATGTCACTCTCTTAAATCTTATAAGTATAATAATTTTAATTTAGTGATAAACATCATAAAACTTCTAACATGAATAGTATCCAGAAATCTAATAAAATTATCTACATCATGAAAATTTATTTATAATTTTTAGGGATTAAATAATTGTCATTAATGGTGATACATTAATGATGCATAAATTATTTATTAAGTGAAACATTAGTAATATAGTTTTTATTGAAATAATAATACCCATTAAAAGGCCCACAAACCTGACCAAAACTTATTTTTAGTGTATATCTATACCATAGTCATCTAATTACCTAATATATAACCGTTTGGAGTCTTATAAAAGTGATTATGACACTTATATTATTTTATTTTAAATGATGCCAAAGTTGTCAGCTTCATAATTTAATAAATATAACAATTTAAATATTGTGATTTTAAGATGATAAATTTGAGTAAAAGTATTATTTTGAAGGTTAATAGATTTATATTCATCATAGTATTTTATTTTTAATTTTTATGAAACAAATAAGTATATTAAATAATTATACAAAAATGTTTTAGTAATTATTTTATTAAGAGATAAACCAAATAAATGTTTTTAAAAATAATAAAATAAATATTATATGAACTATTTAATGTGCTCCACTAATTTTATAGATACATATGGAATTTTACGAATCTATTAAAGCTTTTAGTTCGAACATATATTCTGTATATATTTTATTTAAATTCATATAAATGAATAGTGTCAAAATTGACACTATTGTTATTTTATAAAAATAACATATTATAAAATTGTTTAAAAATCACAAAAATAATTAAAAATTATAAATTTAAATTTATATGGTCTAAAATGTTATAAAGTATCCAATTATGGACAATTCACAACAAATAAGTAATTATTTGTTATAGTTTAAAATTTAGAATGTTATTACCACAAATAAAATTAAATTGATTAAATATGGATAAATCAAGTTGATAATGTTTAAAATAAATTCATAACTTGTTTAAATTTTATTTTTTGATGAGATTACAACCCTATATAATCTAATCTTAGTATATGAGTCATTTTGGAAGTTTTTATGTGGGGTTGGGATTTAATATAAACAAATATTTCTTATATTTCCAAAGGTGCCCCTCTCCTCCCTTATAAAAGGGCACCTCCTCCCTCTCTTCCTCACACCAATTTGAGCCTTCAAGATCGGCCAAAACCTGCCAAATTCTCTTCTAAACTTCCCTAGAAACATCCTAGAGGTCCTGGCCGTCTTCAAAGACCAATTTTAGTGCCCTAAGAGGAGGTCTCAAAGAGGCGCTTCAAAGAAGAGGTAATGTTCGTTACTGATTCTTTCAACTTTATTTCTTCTTCCACTTATTCTTCTTTAGTAGTTTCATTATGAAGTAATAAAATCAGTATCACTCATATAATGATATGTTATTATAAGTATGAAACAACCCTATTTCACCATTTATCCATCCTACGGAAAACGAAATCACCGCGTGTGCGTACGTACGGAATACCGTCTCCACGCCGTGGTGTAATCTATTTTCCACCACCACCTTACTTGGATGGGTATAATGGTGTAAATAATGACTATATATGATTATTGTAAAGTTATATTTATTCTGAAATATTATACATACACTTCAATACAATTCCACGATCATGGTAATGATATCATCGCTCGTGCGTACGTACGGACTACCGTCTCCACGACGCGATGAGATTCATTCTCAATGATTAACCATTCATGAATGATTATAAAGTTTATATAATAAGTAATCATGAAATATATGACATAATAATTATACTATATTTATGTATATATGTATGTCATCTACTTAATTCCATTCAATTCAATAAGGAAACGAAAACAACGTTCATGCGTACGTACGACCTACCGTCTCCATGAACGATGTATTTCATTCCATTTATTGATCTATTATATATATTTATATTCTGAATATATATTATATATAAATCATGTTTTACATTCTGGATTTAAGTAACCATGATCTAAGTAATCATATGAATAATTACAAGTTAAAACACGAACGACAAATGAAACGATTTTACCCAAAACGTTACTTTAACATTAATTTACAAAAGAATGGGTAATATAAAGTCATAAGTGAACCATATATGATATCATAAAAATTAATATTATTCTATAATAAGTCAATGACATTATTTAAATCATTATACAGGAGGTTCGGATACATACGAAGCATATCAGACGTAAGGTAAGGGATAACTTTTCCAATCTCGTTCTTATCAGAGATTGTTTATTCGTAAGTATTTACTGGGGTTGTTGTTATCATCCATGTCCATGTTTCCTAAAAATGGTTTCATGTATGTTTAAAGTCCTTTTTACCCATTTTTGACTTTTACTACATGGTATGTATGAAATCTTTCTTTTACGAGGTACTTTTCGGCTTTTCCGGCAAAAGTACGAAAAGAATGTTTTTTTAAACTTATACGACACGAACGGATTTTTACGGTTTTATAAAGCCTTATTTTCATGAAGATTCCTCCAAAATATTTCATTACTATTTTCAAAAAATCATTTTCTTTTAAAATTGCATGATGTTTTGTGAAAAGAAATTGATTTTGAAGAAGAAAGGATATTTTCCTCAAGAATTCATTTCAAGTGTTTTATCAAAATCATTTTCCATCTAAGATGACATTATTTCACATGTGTATGATTCAAGTATAATGTATCTATGATTTAAATGGTTTCACTTTTCTTATTATGAAATGATATACATTTCTTTTATATGGATTATGTTATGATGGGATGATGTTTATGAAACCCATTTTATTCGTTGGGTTATTATGAATGATGTATGTTTATTTTGTGGAACAAGTAAGAATGATTTCATTATGAGATAGGTGGGACCTATATCTCTCTCCAATGTATTGGGTAAAGATTTATATCTCATGAGATAGACATGGCTGGAACGGTAAGTTAATCCGGTTCAGTGTTTCAGGACTGAAACGAGGAGTGAACTCGATTCAGAAAGAGACTTTGTCCACTAAGATGGTCTTGGCAGCAATGCCTTGGCTACAATAGAAATCATAACATGTGCTTAATGGTTGCCACAATTACATGTTTTATTCCCATGATATTTTATTTTTATTGATGTTTCTTTATGATCTATGCCTTACGTACTTCCATGTTTTATGTCATTGCTCAAGATTTTGATGTTTAAACATTATGTTCATGTTTTTAAGTTCAAATGTATATGGTATGTTTTACTTTATCCATGCTTACCCTTACTGAGTATTTGAGATCACCCTTTTTATGTTTTATTTTCCCCAGGATAGAAATAAAGGTTTTAGGTAAGGAAATAAAAAGGGGAAGATCGTTATGGGAGTTGTTAAAGATATTTCAACATGATTAGAAGTTTATAGTCCGAGTTTCCAAAGACACTAAACTATTACAATCCTTGTGTGTCTATTTTTATTATGTATTGAGTATTCCTCAAAAGTAATGTAATGTCCATGAACATAAAGCTTCGGGTCTCTACAGTTGGTATCAGAGGAAAGGTTTAGTCAACCTTTGGAAACTAGGATGCGAAAACGTTAGTGAGATCCCTAGAGATATTTATAAGGTATGTCTAGGGATGTCCCTAAGGATAAGTATACGTATAGGATATAGTCCTAGAACTGTGGTAACGATCTTATAATTTAACCTAAGATGTTAGATATTGAGGTTACTCCCCCTTTACTATGTGGTTTTCCCTAGCATGATTTTTTCCTCTCACACTATTCTTTTTGGGTTTTAAAAAATGGCTGGAAACAGGAAGATTCATGATAATGGAGGATATGATGGACAATGGAATGATATTCTTCTTGATAAACCAAATGAAATGGGATTTGGAAGTCCAAACATCATTATTATGCCAAATATACAATCTCATACTATGATCAATAAACTAAAATTTTTATAAGTTTCCTGACTCGGCTAATAAGAGAAAGATGGAGTTTCATAATGATCATAGAGGAAAGAAAGTTCAATTTACCCTATGTAAATCATGTGGGAAGAGGCATCAAGGAGAATGTTTCAAAGGAACTGGAAGATTCTTTGGGTGTAGAAAAGAAGGACACAAAGCCAGTAAGTGCAAAGGAAAACTTTCAGTTAACACTATGGATGAGGATAATGGTATTGCTACGACATCAAAAATGGTTAAATGTTTTAAATGTGGAATGAACGGGCATTATGAAAACCAATTACCTAAGGGAAAGTCTCATGAAGAGAATTATTATGGTCGTATGGGAAGTATTTATGTTGATGATGATGAAGAGACTACAAATGATATGTGAGATGAAAGAATTGTTGAAGCTCGGTCAATGGTTTAAGAAGGTAGTGGAATGATTAAATTTTTATGAAGTGTAATGTTGTATAAGTAATCTCATGGTACTATGGAATAAAGAGACATCTAAGGATTATTACACTTTTGTATTTCCTTGAGTTTTGAAGGTGTATGATTAATGGTACCAGTATCCATGAAAGGTTATTCAGATATTTTTGGAATGTAGATGATATGCGCATAATGAAGGGATAAGGATAAAGTTAAATGTTTGATAGTATTCCTCAGCTCATGACTGATATAAGGATAAGGTTATATCATGGTTTGAGTATAAAGAACTTTGAGGATTTTGGTATGTGGAAAGTGTTAACTTTTAACTGCATCCATGTTTTCACTAAGGCTCAATGGGTATTCATTCTTCAAGAGAATACAGGATTAAGGTATTCACATGTTTGTAATTTGACCAACAAGATATATCTTATGATATATGGGGGATAAATGATGGCATTCATGTGATTGTTATGTGACATTTCAAGTAATCATTTTCTTATACTATGAGATTGGACCGAAGTATTTAAGATAAGCCTAAATATTGGAATGGATTATGTTGAACATAAGTTAGTATTGTTTAAGGATAGAACTTTTTTTTTGATATTATTGATAGGATGTTATAGTAATGTAGTTTTATAAAAAGGACAACCTGTAGGACTGGTGACAACCCATCACGTCAGACAAGGCTGTAGGAATCGAAACCACAACCGAAGTGCGACTGGACTTTATCGCCTACCACTGGACTACAGGAAGTCCCTAGTTAGTAAAAAGTAGTTTTATTTTATTAAGTGGTATGATATATGAAGTATAAGTTCATTTTTGGAACTGTATATGATTAACCACACCATAGATAGACTTATGTATATTTGATGACTTTTGATAACATTTTTTTTGAAACAGATGGAATGACCCATCATTCTATCACATGATCTGTTAGAACTTCACAAATAACAAATTCAACTTCATTTATTTAAGAGATGAAGCAGAAATTGTTCAAAGCACGAACAACAGTGAGATAATACCAAAATCAAGCAAGTATTTCTTATAATTCAAAATTTTCAACTTTAGGGAAATGATATTGAAAACCAAAAATGTTGTCCTAGTGCTCTTATATCTGACGAATCAGATGGTACCTTAGATCATCACAAATCTATGACTTTGTGATTTTTGGATTTTTCATAGCCATGTTCTCTACCACTCTCCATCAGAACATGATGGTTAGATTTCTCTTCCATATCCATATTTTCACCTATGTTCTCCTATGTGGAAACCCAGTGATTAGTTAATTTGGGTAACCGTTACGTTTCATACTTTAGTTTTTAAAGTTAAGTTTTGGTATTTCATTTTACGATGTGGGTTTAAATTAAAGAAACTTTCAAGTAAAAACCCATTTATAACCCCGACGAATTTCGAGGGCGAAAATCATTTTATGGGGGGTAGAATGTAATAACCTGAGATTTTATAAGATATATTCTTTTTAATTTCTTTCATATATTCTGTTGTATGATACACCAAGATTGTCTTTCTCTATACGCAACACCGTATTAGCTTGAAGTATACGCAACATTATTCTTGGATCGTGATACACACAATTTCATGTTTGTTTGATAGTTGTTATTCTACGCAACATTGAGTGTGTGTATATATGTATATATATATTCAATGTATAAATGAAATATTGTTTTATTTTGTTATATGAAACAACAAAGGAGTCGTGCACTACACGCAACCCTGACATGGTTTGCATTACACGCAATCACGACCTTCCTCGATAGCGTGTGTTGTACGCAATACCGAGTTTTACTAAAAAACGATATATTATTATAATATTATTACGAACTAGAAGTTATGAATAGTATTAACTAAATTTTTAATTTTATAACATTATTATTCATCTTACAAATTTTCTAGAACATGGTATAAGAACAAAATATTTTTTTCGGGTAAAATAAGTATTTTTAAAAAAATGCAGTTTTGCCACTTTTTGATGGCGCACCCACTTTAAATCTAGTTTTTGACATGTTTATAAGTTCAATTTTACAAAATAAAATTATTCTTTGGAATCAGGATATAAAATTTTACCTTGGATAAATTTTTCATATGATTCTGATAACTTTCATATTTTAATGAATAGTAAAAACACTCTATATTTTAATTAAAAACAACTTTTTTCATTTTAATAATTTATGTGGTTAAATTATAATATTGAGTGGTTTTAAAGTATAAATAGAATATATTTTTACCATTTAATATAATGTATGTCATTAGCATTGATTTTACATTGAATTCGTAGATTTAATCAATTCAATCTTTTGCAATGTTTTAAACAAAAACCCGTTTTCATTCGACAACGAGATTATTTTTAATTTAATTTCTGCAACTTCTGTGTATTGAATTTGAAAAAATGGATTCCATATTTGGAATCAGTGGGTCTAAATTATGTTAATAGGATACTTTTTATTTTTGGGAATTATGAATAGTAACTACGGTAAATTTTATTTACCATAGTTAAAGGTAAATCAGGTAATTAAGGGTAAATATAATATTATAAAATTACCCTAACACATGCCAAAATTTTATTGGATGGCTAAAAGGCGACCCATATCACCTAAGGGTTGGATTAGATTCATTTTATGGACTTTTGACAATGAAAATAATTTAATTATTATTAAAACCAAAGAAAGTGACAACATGTCACTATCTTAAATCTTATAAGTAAAATAATTTTAATTTAGTGATAAACATGATAAAACTTCTAACATGAATAGTATCCAGAAATATAATAAAATTATCTACATCATTATAATTTATTTATAATTTTTAGGGATTAAATAATTGTCATTAATGGTGATACATTAATGATGCATAAATTTTTTATTAAGTGAAAAACTAGTAATATAGTTTTTATTGAATTAATAATACCCATTAAAAGGCCCACAAACCTGACCAAAACTTATTTTTAGTGTATATATATACCATAATAATCTAATGAACTAATATATAACCATTTGGAGTCTTATAAATGTGATTATGACACTTATATTATTTTATTATAAATGATGCCAAAGTTGTCACCTTCATAATTTAATAAATATAACAATTTAAATATTGTGATTTTAAGATGATAAATTAGAGTAAAAGTATTATTGGGAAGGTTAATAGATTTATCTTCATCATAGGATTTTATTTTTAATTTTTATGCAACAAATAAGTATATTAAATAATTATACAAAAATGTTGTAGTAATTATTTTATTAAGAGATAAACCAAATAAATGGTTTTAAAAATAATAAAATAAATATTATATGAACTATTTAATGTGATCGACTAATTTTATAGATACATATGGACTTTTATAAATCTATTAAAGCTTTTATTTCGAACATATATTCTGTATATATTTTATTTAAATTCATATAAATGAATAGTGTCAAAATTGACACTATTGTTATTTTATAAAAATAACATATTATAAAATTGTTTAAAAATCACAAAAATATTTAAAAATTATAAATTTAAAGTTATATAGTCTAAAATGTTATAAAGTATCCAATTATGGACAATTCACAACAAATAAATAATTATTTGTTATAGTTTAAAATTTATAATGTTATTACCACGAATAAAATTAAATTGATTAAATAAGGATAAATGAAGTTGATAATGTTTAAAATAAATTCCTAACATGTCTAAATTTTATTGGTTGATGATATTACAACCCTATATCATCTAATATTTGGATATGAGGCATTTTGGAAGTTTTTAGGTGGGGTTGGGATTTAATATAAACTAATATTTCTTATATTTCCAAAGGTGCCCCTCTCCTCCCTTATAAAAGGGCACCTCCTACCTCTCTTCCTCACACCAATTTGAGCCTTCAAGCTCGGAAAAACCCTGAAAATTCTCTTCTCCACTTCCCTAGAAACATCCTATAGGTCCTTGTCTTCTTCAAAGACCAATTTTAGTGCCCTAAGAGGAGGTCTCAAAGAGGCACTTCAAAGAAGAGGTAATGTTCGTTACCGATTCTTTCAACTTTATTTATTCTTCCACTTATTATTATTTAGTTGTTTCATTATGAAGTAATAACATAAGTATCACTCATATAATTATATTCTATTATAAGTATTAAACAACCCTATTTCACCATTTATCCATCCTACAGAAAACGAAATCACCGCGCGTGCGTACGTACGGAATACTGTCTCCACGCTGTGGTGTAATCTATTTTACACAACCACCTTACTTGGATGGGTATAATGGTGTAAATAATGAATATATATTATTATTGTAAAGTTATATTGATTATTAAATATTATACATAAACTTCAATACAATTCCACGATCATGGTAATGATATCATCGCTCGTGCGCACGTACGGACTACCGTCTCCACGACGCGATGAGATTCATTCTCAATGATTAACCATTCATGAATGATTATAAAGTATATATAATAAGTAATCATTAAATATATGACATAATAATTATACTGGATTTATGTATATATGTATGTCATCTACTTAATTCCATTCAATTCAATAAGGAAACGAAAACAACGTTCATGCCTACGTACGGCCTACCGTCTCCATGAACGGTGTATTTCATTCCATTTATCGATCTATTATATATATATATATTCTGAATATATATTATATATAAATAATGTTTTAAATTCTGGATTTAATTAACCATGATCTAAGTAATCATATGAATAATTACAAGTTAAAACACGAAGGACAAATGAAACGATTTTACCCAAAATGTTACTTTAACATTAATTTACAAAAGAATGGGTAATATAAAGTCATAAGTGAACCATATATGATATCATAAAAATGAATATGATTCTTTAATAAGTCAATGACATTATTTAAATCATTATACAGGAGGTTCAGATACATATGAAGCATATCGGACGTAAGGTAAGAGATAACTTTTCCAATCTCGTTCTTATCCGAGATTGTTTATTCGTAAGTATTTACAGGGGTTGTTGTTCTCATCCATGTCCATGTTTCCTAAAAATGGTTTCATGTATGTTTAAACTCCTTTTTACCCATTTTTGACTTTTACTACATGGTATGTATGTAATCTTTCTTTTACGAGGTACTTTTTGACTTTTCCGACAAAAGTACGAGAAGAATGTTTTTTTTAAACTTATACGGCACGAATAGATTTTTACGGTTTTATAAAGCCTTATTTTCATGAATCTTCCTCCAAAAGATTTCATGACTATTTTCAAAATATCCATTTATTTTAAAATTGCATGATGTTTTGTGAAAAGAAATTGATTTTGAAGAAGAAAGGATATTTTCCTCAAGAATTCATTTCAAGTGTTTTATCAAAATCATTTTCCATCTAAGATGTCATTATTTCATATGTGTATGATTAAAGTATAATGTCTCTATGATTTACATGGTTTCACTTTTCTTATTATGAAATGATATACATTTCTTTTATATGGATTATTTTATGATGGGATGATGTCTATGAAACCCATTTTATTCGTTGGGTTATTATGAATGATGTATGTTTATTTTGTGGCACAAGTAAGAATGATTTTATTATGAGATGGGTGGGACCTATATCTCCCTCCAATGCATTGGGTAAAGATTTATATCTCATGATATAGACATGGTTGGAACGGTAATTTAATTCGGTTCAGTGTTTCAGGACTAAAACGAGGACTGAACTCGATTCAGAAAGGGACTTTGTCCACTAAGATGGTCTTGGCAGCAATGCATTGGCTACAATGGAAATAATAACATGTGCTTAATGGTTGACGCAATTACATGTTTTATTCCCATGCTATTTTATTTTGATTGATGTTTCTTTATGATCTATGCCTTACGTACTTCCATGTTTTATGTCATTGCTCAAGCTTTTGATGTTTAAACATTACGTTCATGTTTTTAAGTTCAAATGTATATGGTATGTTTTACTTTATCCATGCTTACCCTTACTGAGAATTTGAGCTCACCCTTTTTATGTTTTCTTTTCCCCATGATATAAAGAAAGGTTTTAGGTAAGGAAACAAAAAGGGGAAGATCATTATGGGAGTTGTTAAAGATATTTCAACATGATTAGAAGTTTATAGTCCGAGTTTCCAAAGACACTAAACTATTACGATCCTTGTGTGTCTGTTTTTGTTATGTATTGAGTATTCCGCAAAAGTAATGTATTGTCCATGTACGTCAAGTTTTGGGTCTCTACAGTCAGCAGAGCTTTAAGGAGATGAGATAGAGACTGAAAAGTGACCCATCTTGAGGCTACCATAAGAGGGCATTGGGTATGTAGTCTACTGTGATGCATCGAGGACCGGAGTAGGCTGTTTTCTGATGCAGGAGAGTGCAGTGACCGCCTATAACTCAAGAAAGTTGATACAACATGAGAAGAACTACGCTACCCATGACCTGGAGATAGTAGCAGTGGAATTTGCACTGAATATGTAGTGGCACTACTTGATGGGTGAAATATTTACTGTTTACTCTGATCACAAGAGTCTCAGATATATCTTACCCCAAAAATACCTGAACATGACGCAACAACGATGGATAGAGTTCCTCTAGGACTATAACTTTGAGATAGTCTATACTCCTAGGAAGGGGAACGTGGTAGCAGATGCGCTTAGTAGGAGGTTTGGTCTACAACTTCTGAGTGAGGCGTCAGATCAACTAGTCACGCTGCAGATATCCTTCATGGATAAAGATGGAGAAGCTTACCTTCAGTCTATGACTATCACTCCCTCAATTCTTCAGTGAGTTTAGGAGGCACAACTTGAGGATGTTGACTGTGAATCCTGACGTGCTTAGATATCCTTAGGACGGTCTCCTAAAGGATTTTCTAAAGGTGGGGAGCATGTATTTCTCTTCAGAGGATGCACCACGGTACTAGTGACGCTAAAGGAGGAGGTGTTGAGGGAGTTCCATACATTCCCTTTAGCGGTACATCCTGGAGTGGCGAAGATGTACCAGGACCTCCGGTATCAGTATTACTGTCCAGGGATGAAGAAGGCAGTGGCATAGTTTGTATCATGATGCCAAACTTGTTAGCAAGTGAAGACTGTGCATAATAGGCATAAGTCTTATGCCGATAGGAGATGGAGACCCTTGGAGTTCAAGGAGGGAGACCATGTCTTCCTACTGGTCTCACCCCGATGAAGATTGCAGAGATTAGACTGGGGTAGAAAGCTATCTTCGAGGTTCATCAGGCCTTTACAAATCTGCAACAGAGTAGGAGAGGTCGAGTACCATCTAGCTCTTCCCCCACAAATGCACCAGGTGCATAATTTTTTCCATGAGTCATAACTGAGGAGATATGTGCATGATCCATCACACGTTATTGACTGGGGTGAGTTGGGAATCAATGATGGGGAGATTTTCACAACTAGAAAATTCACCTACGACCACGATTTAGAACCGTGGCCATAGGCCCTAAAACCGTGGTAATATCATATGGACACGATTTCATAAAACTGTGGCCACTATCGCCATGGAAGTAGGTCTTACCTACTTCCACGATTTTAACTATGGAAGTAGGGGCCAATTGACATGGTTAAACCGTGGAATTAGGTGGCCAAATTCCACAATTTTAACCATGGATTTAGGGGCCTACTTCCACAGTTTTAATTGTGGCCTTAAGTCCCTTAGTGCCAATGTTTAACCATGGAAGTAGTCTTCTACTACCACGGTTAAAACCGTGGCATTAAGGGCCATATTTCCATAGTTAAAGCCGTTGATATATCATTTAAATGGTGAAAAAACTCACCCCCCTAGTTCCCCACCCCCACTGCCAGCTTCCCCTCCCCTTGGCCCTGGAAAACCCCCATGAACCCCTAGAAAACCCCCTTGTACCCCCTTGACACCCCCTTTGCACCCCCTTGAACACCCCCTACACCCCCATGCCCCCATGGACATCCCCCTTGCACCCCCTAGATAGCCCCCTGAACCCCCTAGAACACCCCCTACACCCCCTTGAACACCCCTTCCTGTTCCCCCCTACACCCCTACTAGTTCCCCCCCTCCCCTACCAGTCCTGCCCCCTACCAGTTTTCCCCTACCCCTGCCCCTTGCAAAAGAACCCAATACACCCACTTCCTAGTCCCCCCTACCAGTCCCCCACCCCACCTTGTCCTCCCTTAACAGTCCCCCCTGAACCCCCACCCACCCTGCCCCTTGCACCCCTCCCCCTGCCAGTCCCCTCCCCTACTAGTTCTCCCCTCCCCCTACCAGTTTCCCCTCCCCCCTGCCAGTTCCCCCCTCCCCCTCCCTCTACCAGTCCCCCTCCCCCTTTCCAACCCCCTTACACCCCCTGCCAGTCCCCCCTTGCACCCCTTCCAGTCCCCCCTCCCCCTGCCAGTTTTCCCTCCTCCCCCGGTCAGTTTCCCCTCCAATCCCCCCTTGCACCCCCTACCAGTCCCCTCCCCCCTTCCAGTTTCCCCTCCCCCCCGCCAGTCCTACCCCTTCCCTACCAGTTTCCCCTCCCCTACCCTTACCAATCCCCCTCCCCCTGCCATCCCACCTTGCACCCCCTTCCAGTCCCCCCTCCTCTGCACCCGGCCAGTTGCCCCTCCAGTCCCCCCTTGCACCCCTATAGATTCAATTTCACATAATTTGGAATTTTTCTAATATGAATTCATAGAAAATAAATGCATACAAGAAACACACTAAGAGAATAAATTATGTTTAAATGGTACTATTAAATGGAAACTCATAAATCATGAGTTCAATTCCTGTGTTTCCAAATACCTTGATAACATGGATGTTAGAATCATAAATTCTCAAATGTTTTATTTTGTGAAGCCTAGCTAGTTGTGTGACTTTATCAAGCATTGGGAGGTCATCATCCTTCCTACCATAGAAAACTCCAAAGCTTCTTCCCTTTCATGTATCTACACCAAAAAATATATTTAATACACAAAACAGATTTCTATGTGATTCAAATGATCGTAAGAAACAGATCCTCCCCACTCACCCCTCTGAGGAAACACACACACAAAGGTTCTGAATATTTTTTTTGGAAACAAAAAAACCACTGATTTTTTCAGATTGTTTAACATAACTGATAAACATGATAAGCAGTTTTTTTGAAAGTGATGTCAAATGGACAGAATAGTTGAACCAGAAAACCTTATCAAGGCACTCTCCTAGTTGAGAAAACATGTACTACTCATGGACTTAAAAACACAAATTGAACAGACACCATCAATACTAAAGATGTTGAGTATGATAAAATTAGCAAGAAATGGTTAAGAAGTATGATAAAACTTGATGACATAGATAACCCATGCAAAGGTAAGATATTAAGAGAATATATGGAATTGGACAAACCTAACACAGAAATATGAATCCAGAAGGTCAATTGAGAATACATGTACTACTCATGGACTGAAAAACATAACTTGAACAGACACCTTCAATACTATATATGTTAATGAGTATGATAACATTCAAAATACATAGTCAAGAAGTATAATAAAACTTGATGAAACTAAGAGAATATACAACATGATTCACTTACACATAATTTGAAATATTTCCAATATGTATTCATAGAAAATAAGTGCATACAACAAACACCCCAATAGAATACAAGATGTTTAAATGATACTATAAAATTTAAACTCCTAAATCATGAGTTCAATTCCTATGTTTCCAAAATCCATGATAACCTAGTTTTTGAATCTTAAATCCTCAAATGTTTGATTTTGTGAAGCCTATCTAGTTATGCGACTTTATTAGGCATTGAGAGGTCATCAGTATTCCTCTCATAGAAAAATCTAATGATGCTTCCCTTTCATGTATCTACACTTAAAAATATATTTAGTACAAAAAATAAATTTCCATGTGATAAAAATGATCATAAAAATAGATCCTCCCCGCTCAACCCTCCCCAGAAACACAGAGACAAAGGTTCTGAAATTGTTTTCGGAAACAAAACAAAAATCACTGATTTTTTCAGATTGTTTAACATAATTGATAAACATGATAGGCAGTTTTCAGAAAGTGAGTCCAAATGGACCTTAATAAGTGTATTCAAGAAATACACTAATAGAATACATGATGTTTAAATGATACTGTAAAATAGAAACTCATAAATCATGAGTTTAATTCCTGTGTTTCCAAAGGACTTGATAACCAGGATATTAAAATTGTAAATTCTCAAATATTTGATTTTGTGAAGCCTAGCTAATTGTGTGACACAGTTAATGAGTATGATAAGACTTTATGACATCGATAACCCATGAAAAGGTGACACACTAGGAGAATATACGACAAGATTCACTTGCACATAATTTGAAAAATTTTCCATATGCATTCCTAGAATATAAGTGCATACAAGAAACACACTAAGAGGTACATTACTTATGTTTTTTAATTCCTCTTACTTTCCAGCTATGTAACATCTACAAAAGTCCCCTTTATAAGCCATAAAAAAATATAAATAAAACATACCATTAGGAAGCAACATTGACACATTTACAGTGACTATGAAATTTCCCTTAAAAGCTTCTAAGATGAAAATCTTGTCATCCAGCATCCTACAAAAAGTTTTAGAATTTTTGACACGTTGATATGATACAGTTCGGGAAAAAATACTTCAAAAACATTCTACAATTGAAATTTATCATCCTTGTTAATTTCAGGGGAAAACATAAATATACTTGTTCAAAAGATTTGAATAAAAGGGATTATAATCATTAGAATATTCAATCAATTAAATCCATAGTGAGTTGAGAAGTATATCTATACATTTCCAATATGTGGAAACACCTAAAAACATAAAGTAGCATGTATATAAGTTTATTCATATTAATTACTTTAATGAAACAGATCAATAATAGTTGATGGGTCATAGATTTTAAAATCATATGCAAAATATCTTCTTGTAATTAACCATAAATATTTCAACAATAATTTCATTTTAATGTGAAAAAATTCATACCTTAATTGTAGGATCCCCGATGAAGTAATTATAAGAACTTGGAAAAAGACATCCTAAAACATGCAAGTCCCCCAGTCCCCCACCCCCTTGCACCCCCATCACTTGATCCCACCCCTTGCACCCCCTCCCCCTGCCAATCCCCCCTACCCCTACCAGTCCCCCACCTTGACCTCCCCCTTGCACCCCCTTCCAGTCTCCCCTACCCCTGCAAGTCCCCAGTCCCCCTACCTCTTCCAGTCCCCCTTGCCCTCCCCCTTGCATCCCCTGAAAATGTCATAACCATAAATAAAATAATTAAATAAAGTTATTTTATTTTTCAAATGCTTACAACTCATGAAAGATGAATCAGATTAAAAATTTGAGACCACTACTGAGCTCGTGAGGGTATGATTTCTTTAGGAAGATACTAACATTGGCCGACGCGGGTCAACTACAGAAGTTAGTTTTTGGCTGTAAATAAAATAATTAAGTAAAAAGTATTTTATTATTAAATTCCATAACTTCTAAACGGTAACCCAGATTGAAAATATGAGAGTACCATTGAGTTCGTTGGGGGCGTGTTCCCCTTAGGCGAAGCCTAACCTCGACCGGCGTGGGTCGAGGGTGAATGTTAATAATTTATTGAACTTTTTTATGGTAAATTCAGTAAATGTGTGAGTGGAATTTTATAACTTTCAAACTGATGCTCGGATTAAAAATCTGTGGGCACCGTTGAATCCGAAGTGATGAGATTCGCTTAAGGGAGGCTTCACTTCGACCGCAGAAGGTCGGGAGAAAAAGTTAGATTTTGGACTTTTAAAAGAATAATAAAATAACAAAGTTATTTTATTTCCTTTCTTTCTTTTACTCTAACGGACAAGCCGCAGTGGCAGGACCAATGATGTGTCAAGCCATTAAATGGATTGACTCCTCAATTCTTTGTAACAACACCATTGGAATTAAGAAGGTTCCTTAATTAATTGAACGCAGTTAATTCCACATGCGTTACTCACCCTTCCCCTCTCCTATTTATATGGAGATTGGGGAGGAGTATTGGCATGACTTCACCAACCGATGAATCTCTGGAAAATTACCGCGACTCTAACCACTTGGAGGATGGAACTGGTTCCAGCGAGCAGTGACGAGCACCACCGAACAATGAACACTGACTCTTCCTCAAACACTGACGTACACCAACGATCTTGAGACAGGGGGTTTATTATGAAGTTGTATTTGATGAATGAAATCCTCTCCCACTTACTATCGCCTTAAAGCGGAGGGCGCAGGACCAACGAACAAGGCCCATACCCTCCTCCGCTTCATTCTTGATGTAAACTTTGGAGAACAATTTCAAAATCGACAACAACACGAAATACTGGGTCATGTTGTGTCGGCGACATCACAGAAGAGCCGTAGGCGTAGAAATCACCAAGAACGAACACTAGAGCATGTTCGGTGACCCGCGGAAGAAACCGCAGGTGCGCCATGTCGGTGGCAGCCGACAGTGGTCAGAGGAGACCCGCAGGCAATCAGCCATGGGCGGTGCAAGGAGGCACGCGACGGTGCTCCGTGGTGGCGAAGGGCGGCCGAACCAAGCTGGCCGTGTGGGACAACTGCGGTGCCCACAGGCGCCGCCGGCGGAAGCGGGTGAGGCCCGCGCCACACTGTGTTGGCGGAACCCGGTCGGCCGAATGGACAACTAGTTAATGCAGTGTGGTAGTGCCCCACCATTTGGGTGAAACGGCCCCGCAACCGCCAGGCCAGCGAAGGAGGCGGTCTGCCTTCTGGCGGACCAAGCCGGCGCGGGCTGGCCAAGCGTGCTGGACCTACCAGCGGGCCGGACCCTGCCAGAAGACCGAGCTAGACCCGCGGCCCAGCGGGCCGAGCTAGACCTGCGTCTTAGTGGGCCAGTGTGGGTGGGCCGAGCCCCACCCAGCGGGCCAGGCCAACTGTGGGCTGGACCCGCGAACCGAACCGGGCCAACCCCGATGGGCCATACCTAGTGAACCGGGCCAAACCTTAGTGGGCCAGAACCGAGCGGGGTCAAGCAGACCCAGAGACCCGTTGTGTACGGCCGGTCTGACCGAGTTGGACCGAGCCCAGACCCAACTGGTACCCGAATAAAGAAATGCCCGTAACTGACGAATCGGGTGTCCGGTTGACATTCCGTCAGTGGCGTTGGTACCCCTTTTAAGTTGCAGTCCCTTTTTCATATTACTGTGGGACCGACCGAGCTGGGATAGACTGAGGTGTGATCTCCCCCCGTTTCACTGAAAGGGATGCAGCTAACATACCAGGCATCCGATTGACGCGTCCTCTATGGAATAAGGACCCTAGTGACAAGGCAGTACTTTTGAGGTACTCTAAGTGAGTTTTGTCAGCGTTTGACGTGCGACTTGGGTTGTATTAGACTTCAATCCAATCAGGACCTTTTTACAAAAGTTCCCATATCTCACAGACTGGGTATCCGATCGACGCGCCGTCTATCGCGTTGGAACCCTTACGACATGGAGGTACCTTGGGATAATTATTCATGGAACATTGTGGTGGTTGAAATACGAATGATGGCTTGGGGAGAGGATCCTCTCAGAATAAAGCATGCTTAGTGCGGGAATATCGTGGCTAGATGTGACGTGAAGAATGAATATCGATCCTGTGTTGGTCAGTACCTATCGATCCTGTGTGGGTTAGTGCTCAGAGATCTTGTGTGGGTAAGCGCATACCGATCCTATGTGGGTTAGATCCTGTGTGGGTCAGTGCTTAGTGATCCTATATGGGTCAGTGCATACCGATCCTGTATGGGTTAGCAACAGATCCTCTCGACAAAATAATATGATCTAGATTTATGACTAATCATATGTACTTCTATACTTAAGTTATATACCTAGTGTGAGCCGAGTCCTTACCTTTGTGGTACTTTTACCTCCTTGGTGTTACCTTTGTGGTGTTACCTTTTTGGTACTTTACCTTCGTGGTGATACCTTTGTGGTGTTACCTTTGTGGTACTTTTACCTTCGTGGTGTTACCTTTTTGGTGTTACCTTTGTGGTACTTTACCTTCGTGGTTTTACCATCGTGGTGTTACCTTTGTGGTACTTTTACATTCGTGGTGTTACCTTCATGGTTTTACCTTTGTGGTACTTTACCTTCATGGTGTTACCTTTGTGGTATACTTCCCTCATGGATCAATTGTGAAAATGGATTAAAGATTGGGGCCTTGTGTTTCCTCATGTAAGAGATGAGTATATTTTGATAACTTAGGTATATGTATGGGAATATACCTAAGTAGAGTTGATCAATTCTTCGTGATTTGTGATTAAGGTCTTACTTTGTGGTATTTCCTTTGTGGAACTCTGGGAGACCTTCGGGGGTCTCGGGGTCTCTACTGAGTATTGTTATACTCACCCCTGCATGGGCTTTTCCTGCACCTTGTTGTGTCTTATGCAGACGATGAGCAGCTGGGCTGAGACTTGAGGGAGCGAGGACCAGGCGGTACACAGAGGAGATGAGCTGACATGGAGTGATGTGGAGATGATATGTACATACCCTTCAGGTAGGTTCCTCGTTGGATGATCCAAGAGCTTTTTTTATCTTTTCAGTTGTACTTTTACTTTTCAGTTGGGCTTGTATTCTGACCCCCTTTACTTTTAGTACACTTTTTACTACATCATTTTACTTCATGGATGCTTCTTGTTGGGATGCTGGATTGTGTGTTTGTACAGGTTTAAAGGAAATGCCTCCCCCTTATAGGGATATGCCTTTTTGTTGATAGTCGCCAACCCCTAGCCTATGGAAGGTGGGCTTGGGGTAGTCACGGTGCGAGCCCCGGTGGACGGTTTGTGACATATAATATTAGTTTTCTTTTAATATATTAGTCTACTTATTCATACCTCATTTATTTCATTTTTAATTTTATGTGTTTCTCCAACCATAATCCCTTATCAACTCCAAAAAAAATAGAGAACTGACCTTGATGATTGTTCAAGGGAGGTAATGGTGGTTTGATTGAGTTTCCTATGCTTAAATTCGTTTTCCTTATTCAATTATGGGAATTTTAGTGGTGGTTAAACCAATTACAGTGAGTGGACATCCCATTTTCTCTACCACTTAGTTCTTCTTCTCATTTATAAATTATCATTCCCTTCACTATTTGTGTCATGCATATGGTGGATCATGGAATGAGTTGTGATTTTCGGTGAAGAGGTATCCTATATGAATTTAGGAAGAGAATTACCCTCTATGAAGAGGTATCGATATGGGGTGGTGACAATTCAAACCATATGGTGAGGTGTGATAGGTCTTGATCACCTCATTATGTTTAATATTGAGACTCATTTGAACAATGATATCAATCATCGTAAACTCCGAGGAACATTTGTCTTCGTTATTTATTTCTGAAAACATTTTTTTTCATTTCATATATATATTTATTATATTTATATTTATTTCATTTCAAAACACAACTTATATATTAGTTTTATAGTTTTATATTAGTCAAATTATAATAGTGACAATAGGAATATAGTTTAGGTGAGTGACCTCATTGTGATCGACCCTAGAGTGTGCCACTATGGTGAATTATTAGGAAAGTAAGAATTTATTTGAATTTTGGTTTGTGAAAAAACAACTATCGTCACTTAGTTTTCATTAAATTATTTTATCTTACAAAATACCAACATAAAAATATTATTTTACTACATAAGTAAAGTATCTTATGGAGTATATGAATTATCTCTCAAAGAAGTCAAGATCAGAAAGCTAATTCAGATATAAAATTACATGAGTCCTTTATCTTATGAAATTTCCCTTCTTAAATGGACTATATTATATGTGAAAAGAAAATCATATAATTTTTTTCTCTTATGAAAGTTAAAGATTATCTTAGGGATACTGATTACTTATAATAAGAAATTATCCTATGGGAGTGGTAAATTTAGAATGTTTAACATATGTGATGAAGAAGTCAAATAATTAAGAAGTGTTTTATCTTATGAAGTTTCATGATGGAATTATCTTACAAGAATAGTGATTCCAAACTTTTATCTTATGGATACCAATTTATCTTAAGAATGATCCTTATGATTAGGCTCCTTACTATTGGTATAACTTTTGATAAGTTAACTTTTCTTTTTTAAGTGAATATGAAGAGGATTTTTCTAAATAGGGAAATATTGAGTTGGACAAAGTTTATTTTTAACAAGAATGGAAAAATCCAATAAAGATGAATCCTGATATTTCTTCCATTACATTTCATTCCATATTTGGAAAAGGACACATGATAATTTTGAGAACATCACTTCAGTTTTTAGAAGAATTATTCGTTTGACAGTTAGGATTATAAGGCGTGCTGAGTTCAAATTCAAAATTGAATATATATATAGAAGTGTTTTTCAATGCATGAAAAATAAACAGATATTGCACATGATTCATATGATATATATACAATACTTGAGTCTTACTCTATTTTTTTTGGGTTTACAAGTTTATCTTTTTCAATCAAAAAACTTTTAGAGGCACTCCTGGTATATATTCATCTTCTATAGTGGTTTCTTCAATATCTATCAGTTGATTCTTTCAACTATTTACTACACCATTTCAAACTTACTTTTCATCTATTTATCTATCTATAGTTGTTTTAATTGAGTATGATAGATAATTTCTGAGTTTAAAGGGAGATACTAGTTAAAATCAATTATAACTTTGTAACAAGTAATAGCTACTTTCAATCCGTTGGGTAGCCCCCAAAAAAACAGTTGGTATAGAGAAAATCACCAAAATCATGGAGTAGAGTGTTTATGGAGTAGACTAGGGGATATTTATTCCTTAAACCACTATAAATTATCTATGTTTAATAATTATATTTTATTTTTTCATTCTGTTGAAAATTTATAATAATAAAAGATCAAAATAATTTATTATCAAAGAGAGGGTGGGTTTAAGTAAATAAAATTTCAAGTACTCAATTTACCCCCTCTTGATTCATTTATACATTTTTATCTGACCAAAAATTGGTATCATAGGAATAAGCCTTTTAGTTTTCAACACTAAAAGGTTGAATTCATAAATATTAAACTTCAAATGGCTGTAATGAATGATAATAGAGAAAGAATATCTATGGTCAGAGAACCTTATTTCAATGGTGAAAACTATAGATGTTGGAAAGATCTAATGCTGATCTACCTAAAAAATATTGGTCTAAAAGTATATCTAAAGGATTATAAGCCTTAGAAATTACCAAGATCGATCCTAAGACATGATATTATACTGCTAAATCCATCTATGATCTAAATTCCAAATCAATGAATTCTATTATATGCTGTCTTCATCCAGATGATTTCAATAGAGTCTCTCACTATGCTACAAAACATGAAATGTGGACAAAAATTTCAATATCCTATGAATGAATTGATAATATATAAGATCTTCAATAAAATAGTTCAAAACTCAAGTTTTACACTTTTATAATGGAGGAAGGAGAAATTATCACTCACTTATATAGATGCATAATTGAGATTGTGAATGAAATTTATACTCTATGAATTCCAATTCCTGAACCAGATCATGCTCTAAAAATACTAAGAAATATACCATCCAAATGGAATAGATTTTCAACTTCCATTAGTCAATCCACTGTTATAAAATAATTCAAAATAAAAGATCTTATTGGTATACTCATGATGTTTGAATTCAATATGGAAGATGAGATTGGAGAGAATAATCTATTTAAGAATGAAAATGATAATTTAAAATATTTTATCTCAAAGGATGATACAAATAGAAAAAGTATACAAATTTATGAATCATTTGGTGAAGAGGATACTTCAATAAGTTTACAATGAAATGTTTTTTTTCTCATCTAACCAAGAAATTAATGATGTTTTAAAAAAGAGAATAAGTTTCAGTAAACCCTTTAATAATTATAATAAGAAATATAAAAACACTAAATAAGTCAGATGCTATAGGTGAAAGAAAATTAGGCACATCAAAACAGAAAACCCTAAACTGCAAGACAACAAAAAGTCTAAGAAGAAGTTATTCATGAAGCTTTGATATAAGAATAAATATGAGAAAGATATGAAGGCTACTTGGAGTTCCTCCTAGGACTCTAGTAATGATTCCGGTTTAGATTCTAAAACTGAGGTGGCTAATCAGAAGGCTAACATATTCTTCATGGAACAAATAGATTAGGTACAATCTGTTTATTATTCATCATTTGAATCAAAATAAAAAAAATATTATGATAAGTTAAATGAATATTTTTCTATTTTAGAAGACCAATGTGATTCTCTAAATAAAAATAACAAAACTCTCATATGATTTTATTGTCAAATAAAAATAAGTTTTAAACAAATAGATTTATAGACATAATGATAAACTTGATGATTCTATTTCTAATTATACTATCCATGATATAAATATAAAGGAATTATAAATTGAATTAAAAAATTTAAAGGATTTTATGAATTTATTTACTAATGGAGAGGATTATATAAAAAAAATACTTGTTAAAAACCAAGCCAATAAGTAAAAATGTTGTATAGAAAGTAAGGGATAAAAATCCAAGATTTATAAAAACTATTTCATCACTAGTTATAATAATAATAATATATTTAGTATTACCTATTTTCACTATAGTGTAAATGTTCATTTTACAAATGGCTATTACCTAATAAATCCACATGTATATGGAATTAATAAATCCATTAAATCTATAAAATTGTATAATTATAACTCTAATTTTAGAAATTCAAAATAGATTTGGATTCCCAAATCCTTTTTAGCTAACATTGTTGGACCCAAGTATATTTTGGTACCAAAACATCTTATTTGTTAATTTATTTTTTAAGGGAACAATCCATACTAATCTAAATGAAAAATGGTTTAAGTACAGTGGTATTTCAAGACACATGAGTGAATATTTCTTCAACTTCCAATCCATATCTAATATTGATAGAGGAGATGTCACATTTTGTGAAAATCCCAAAGGGAAGATAGTTGGTACTTAATATCTTGGAAATCTACAATCAATCCTCATAAAAAAAGTAATTTATGTTGAAGGTTTAAATAAAAAACTGATATGTATTTCTCAACTTTATGATGAGGGATATTTAGTTTATTATTATAAGAATGTATTTTTAGATTTTAAATATAAATATCTTAAGTCTAATGTATAGAGAAATGAAAATGTCTATAATTTAAATCTAAATTATTTTTTAGAAAAAATTCAAGCTTTTTGAATAATGAAATTAATGAATCATTGATTTTGCATAGAATACTTGGACATTGAAATTTTTATTCCTTAAAAAAACAAACTAAAATAAACTTAATTTCTGATTTTCCTAACCTTAAATCAGATAAAAAGAAACTATTTGATTCATGATAAATGGGCATGAAACACAAAAAATATTTTAAAACTATAAATGAGGTTTCTACTTATATACCTTTATAAATTTTTGACATTGATCTATTAAGGAATACCATTATAGGAAGCACATGTGGAAAATCCTATGTTTTTGTTTTAGTTGATTATTTTTATAGATTTACATGGTTTTATTTCTTGATATTTAAAAGTAAATCCTATTATATTTTTATTAAATTTTGAAAATTTTTACAAAATTAAAAATATTACAAAATTATTAATTTAAGAAGTTAACATGGAGGAGAATTTTAGAATTATGAATTTAATTAATTTTTGTTCAAATATTTGCATTAAACACACCTTTTCTTCCCCTAATACACCTCAATAAAAGGGTGTTTTTTAAAATAGGAATAAGAACTTTCAATAAATTTATATAACTATGCTACATGAGTATAACCCACCCACATACTTTTAAGATGAAGCTAGCATGTTATGTCATTAACATAGTTCTAATGAAACCTATATTAAAGAAAACAACCTATGAGATATGGAATAATATAATACAAAATGTCAGATATCTTAATGTTTTTAGATGTATGGTATATACCTTGAATACCAAGGATAATATTGGTAAGTTTGATCTAAAGGTTGATGAAGGAATATTCATAGGTTATTGTACTATTTTTAAAGATTACAAGATTATCAATAAGAAGTCAAAGGTATTTAAAGAATATAATCATGTTAAGTTTTATGAAAGTGATCCTTTTTATCATAAGAAGATTTAGATTGATAACTTGAGTAATTATGTGGACAACCTATAACTTGAAACTTTTATGATAATAAAATTTATCATGATATGGAATATGATTAAGAAAAATCCAAACAAAAAGGGATTTATTCTGAATAAAAAAAGATGTATTGCCTAGAAAACCTATAAACCTTAAAGAACATCCTATAATGACTGTTATAGGAGATCTGGATGTATATTTTAAGACTATGACGAGTGTAGTAAAACTTGTTTAATTTTATTCATTTCTTTCCAAATTTAAATTAAAAACCATAGAAGAATCCCTAGATGATGAAAATTATGATGTCTTTATGCAAGAGGAGATAAACTAGTTCAAAAGGAAGAAGGTATATAAATTAGTAGATAGATTCTTTGACCATCCTATTATTTGAAAAAATGTTTTTTAGGAAAAATAAAGATAATAAAGGTGTTATCACTAGAAATAAGTATAGGTTAGTTTCCAAAGTTTACAACAAAGAAAAAGAAAGAGATTATTAGGAATCATTTACCCCTATAGCTAGAATCAAATCCATTAGAATCCTTATAGTACATTCATATCATATGAATTTAAAATTATAAAAAATGGATGTAAAATTTTATTTTATAAATGGATTTTTAATGGAGGAATCATATGTTGAACAACCTTCTAACCTTGAAGACCCTATTCTTCAAAATTTCATTTTCAAACTTACTAAATATTTGTATAGTCTTAAACAATCACCAAGATCTTGGTATGAAAGATTAAGTTATTTTTTGTTATCAAATGGTTTTAATGTGGAATTGTTATACCCCACTCTATTTAAGAAAACTTACAAAAAGGTAACTTTATTGTGAAAATATATATTGATGATGTTATTTTCAGGTTGAAAAATCAAAAAATATGTAATGAATTTTCAAAACTTATGAAAAAAGAATTTTACATAAACATGATGGGTGAATTAAACTATTTCCTTGGTTTTAAAATTTATCAAAAATATTTTAAACCAAATAAAATTCATACTTGATTTACTTAAAAGGTTTGGACTTGAAAGTAGTTAGACTTTTTCAAGTCCTATGAGTTCCAATATTAAACTTTAGTTGGTTGAAGCTAGAAAACCAGGTGATAATAAGCTATATAAAGGAATAATTTTAATCTTTATTTATCTCACTGCAAGTAGAGCAAACATTATGTTTCTAATATTCCACTATACTTGATTTCAATAGCACCCAAAACAATATAATTTTATTACTACCAAAATAATTTTAAGACATTCAAAATAAATTGTATCTCTTTCTTTATTTTTTCCAAAAGCTTTTATTTTTAATTTAACTACATACCTAGAAGATGATTTTGGTGGGTATAAACTAGATAGAAAAAGTACTTCAGGAACATGTCATTTTCTGGAAAAATATTTGATATCATAGTCTAGTTAGAAATAACACTCAGTTGAATTATCAATCGCCAAATCTGACTATATTACATTCCTAAGTTATTTTGTATAAATGTTGTGGATGAGAGACACCCTAATGGAATTTGGTTTCAATTATAATAATGTTTCAATAAAATGTGATAAAAAAGTGATATCAACATTTAAAAAAAACCCAATTAACCATTCTTGAAAAAATCACATTGATTTAAGTAATCATTTCTTAAGAGACAATTCACCAAAGAGTGATATATATTTAGATTTTTTTGTATAAATAATCAATTAGAATATATTTTTACTCATACAATTCCTACTAATCTAATTGATTTTATAAAATATGAATTAGGACTGTTCAATTTCATTTAATCTTAATATATTTATTTATCATTTTCATGTTTTTCGATGTGAGAATATATTTTTAGTTAATCCTTATTTGATTTATTTTTTAGAACCACCATTTTAGTTTTAGTTGTGTCTTAGAGAGACATGTCTCCTATTTTTTAATGATTACTTTTTCTATATCACTATGAGTATCCTTTCATTTATCTCAAAAGAGAGAGATAAAATCATCCTTACACATGAAAATATCCAACCCTTGAAAACCTTAGAGCTCTCATCATTTTTTTCCAAACCTTTTTTCCATAAAACTTCAAACCTTCCTTCAATTATGGTCAAGACAAAGCACTCTTATAGTGAATCAAAAAATAGTTCAATAATTTTGAAGTCTCTAAGAGAATTTATTAGTGGTAAGGGGATTGATTTTGGATGGTTAGATTAGATATACATGTTGATATTAAAGGTTATCAATCATCAAGGTTGATAGTTTGTATTTGATGAGAATATGACCAAAATTTTATTTGAGAAAGAAGTACTTGATTTCTATGAGGATGTAATTTTTCAATTTGGTGATAATGAACACCTCTTCACATCGATGGAAAATTATAAGAACTTCTTAATGACTTCAGTGATTATGGATAGTGTTTTTTGATGTCCTCATGAGGGAAGCTTGAAATTCAATACCGCACTTTCTATTGTAGATGGAGTAAGCCCTCTAAAAATTATAAAACCACTTTTCAAAAATATTGATATAGAGAAAAAGGTTTTGAAGGACCTAGATCCTAAAGGAAATGTTCTCATCAAGTTCATTAAGTTGAAGATTTCTCAAATAAGTGGTGAGTTTCAAAGGATTCTATTTCTATAAATTTCATTAATGTAGTTGTTCTTAATAGAGAACCTTTTTAGTATGGAATGATATATAACGAGATATATATTATATATACAAAATAATTCTATCAAATTTATCCTTTTGGGAGGATCATGATGTTAGTATTTGTGAAAGTTTGTGTATCCCTAGATGAGACTATGGGTATGAATTTTAATAGTTTGACCAATCTCAGTACTGGTGTGTTAAAGAAGATTAGATATTTTGGGAGTTTCTTCACAATGATGTTTTTACCAATTGGTGTCGATGTAGATATTGATTTGGAACCTTATTAGGCCAAGGGGGAGAAATCTCAGGCGGTTGTTATTATTGATACAATAAAATTGGTTGCTACTAATATAGCTATAGAAGATCTATTGGATGAAGTATCTCTCAAATACCAGAGATGAAGAGTATGAGTGGTCATATCATATGAGATTCAATACCAATGTAATGAAAGAACCAAGGAAACCTCAATAAAATTGAAATATAAATAAAATTAGTCTATTATTAAAGTGAGAGCGCTTGATGTCATTCCACCTCCAATTTTACCTTTTTATGCAACCAAGGAATGTTTGGATACTGCCATAAAAAATTGAGTAATAATTGGTAAAGAAAAGAACATTTTTATTGCTACTAGAGCCATTACCTTGTTTGAAACTTTTATACTAGTTGAGACTAGATATATAATCAAGTATGAAACTTTTTTTTGTAATCAATGATATTTTGGGCTCTAGTGAGGAAGAAAATGAAGTCGATGATAAATATTTTTAGTTAATTTCCATGAGAAATAAGTAGAAGAATTCAATTCTACCCTTCCACATTGAATAAAATTTCTATGTTAAAGTAATTAATTAGGCATAAATTCCTTATGTAGTGTCATAGAACCAAGAATCAACTTCACCTAATCATTGTGACACATAACGTAGTAAATCTAAAGTTCTAATAACTAAAATTGAATCTTATAGAGAGAAAATTATTTAAAAGTATGATAAAATGATGACAGAAGTCAATTTTTCGAAGAATGAGTTGATAGAATCTCATTCTAAAGTTTAGAATCTTGGAGAACATTTAGTTTCCAAGGAGGATGTGGATGAACTCAGGAAGATGTTTGTGAACTAGTTTGAGTATATTAATAGAATACCCACTACTCAACCCAATATTATTTCGAAGACCAATTTCAATGGTTTAAAGAACTTAGTCCAATATAGTTTAGATAAATCTTGTAGAGATCCTACTGTATAATCATTAAAACAAGGATCCTTGGATCACAGTGATCTAGAAACTAATTTGGAAGCTGTTTCTCATGAACTTGATACCTCGACTGCTAGAACTACCACTATACAGTTTGAATTTATTTCACATGATATTTTGAAAGTTGTTTAGTAAGATTTAGTTGCTGAGATTTAGAGTATTATAATCACTCCCAAAAGAATTAATCAAGTCTTTGATTAGTCATAAAAATATTTCAATACTTTTCTATATAAGAATGTTTTTTTGATTAAGGATGCATCTGTGTAAGCTCAAAAGGAATCAAGGTTTAATGTTATAGGCCTTGTTAAAATGTCTGGGTCATTTTCTAATTTTTTTTACTATTTTGAAGATAAGATTACAAAACATTCATTTATTGAATGTTTAAATCTTATCTGTTTATTCATCATAATTTTAATTTTTTTATTACTTTTTTTATATTTTTAACCTTGAATTATTTTTTTGTTTCATTTATTTCATGTTGGGATTGAATTTATTTCTATTTTATTTTATTTTCAATTCTGTTCCAAATTCCATTCATATTCAGTACCTACTATTCTAATTGTTTACACTTATTCATGTGAAAAAATGAATGAATTATTCTTATTACCCTAGTTCTTTTTGATATCCAAAAAGGGGATAAGAGATCCAAAATTATGATTATGGTATAAGAGATTAATAAATTTACAAAGTTTAATTTAATATATTTTCTTATTTTCTTTAATTTTTTTGTTTATCTGATTATATATTTTATGATCATCAAAAATGGAGAGATTGTTGGATAGAATTATGTTGTTCCAACAAATATTAGTACTTTATATGTTTTGATTATTTAGAAAACCCCTATTTGGTTAATAATGAATTTATCTTAAGTATTTTAGGATTTTATTTTTAGTTTTTCTTAAAATCTATGAGCAATTTGCTAAATAAATTCACAAAGTAATTTATCTTACATAGATAATGGATCAATTCCATTTTTACCAAAAGAATTAATATATTATTTCTATGAATGTTTGAATTCAGTTCTATCAAAGGAATTTATAATATGCTTCAAGTTTATAGTACACATAAAATAATTCACTTATGAAGCGAACTTAGTATTTTCACTAGAAACTCTATTTGCACTAAGGTATTTTATATTATGAAATACCAGCATAAAAAGATTATATTACTATGTGAGTAAAGTATCTTATATAGTAGATGAATCATGTTTCAAATAATTCAAGATTAGAAATCTCAATTAGATAGATAATTAGAAAAGTCTTGTATCTTATAAAAAGGACCTTCGCAAATGGATTATCTTATAGACAACAAGACAACCATAGAAGTCATTTCTCTTAAAATAGTTAAAGAATGTATTATGAAGACAAATTAGTACCTTTTTTTTATTATAATAAAAAATTACCCTATGAGAATGATAGATCCATAATTTTTATCCTACACACTGAAGAAGTCAAATAACTAAGAAGTGATTATTGAGTCAAATTTTTTTCTTATGACTTTTTTATTACTATAGTTTTGTAAATCACAAAATATTTCTTAAATACTTGATTACTAACCTTTTATGTCCAAAAGGTTTTTAGAATGTTTTTTTAGAAAACATATACTAATACCATACTTAGAAATATTTCCAAAGTATTCATGAATTTATACTAAATTTATTCATTATGATTATAATAATGAGTATGGAACTGATTATAATCAGATTTATCTTTATCAAATTAGTTATAAGATATTCTATCTTATCTTTCATACTGAAAGATTATTTTAATCAGATTTATATCAAAATTGATAAACATTGGGTCCACATTTATAAAAATCATTGTAATGATATATATAAGAAAATCCATCGGATTAACTTAAGTTTAATTTCAGGATACAGAAAACTAATTTCTATTATAATGGAACATCTTTTACATTGTTATGGTGTAATACAATATGACATTAGACATTCTGTTATTCCAGAAAGATATGAGCTATCAAGTGTGAGGTGTCCAAGTCCTTGAGAAAAACTTGGAGAAAATATAACTGTTGGAGAATCAAGATGACCGTTGGGGATTTTATTATAAATACCCACCCATTTGAAGAGTTTGAAGCAATTGAGATAGAACAATTTTTATGAATGCTCTATTTATTTTTATACCGTGTGAGATCTCTGAAAATTATTAAAATCAAGTATAGTTTTTTCCTAAACTTTTGTATCTGTTTAGAGTCTTTTTTTAAAGGAATCCTTGTTTGGGTTGTTTCCTTTAGAATGTTTGCAAATTGTTTTCAATGTCGATCTAAGATTACGATCAAGGGATTGTGGGGATAGAGAGACATAGCCAATCTATCGAATTAACGGCTTCTAGGGATAGGTAGATAGAGAATCCAATATTTGTATCGATGGATTTTCTTACCAAGGAAATATAGACATTCTTGTATGTATAAAATAAGGTAAACTTTTAGTATGGGTTATAGAATACCTTAGTCTTAATGTTAAAAGAGATCTACTCAATTTTAAATAGCTGTAAGTCATTATTACGTTGTATAGCTATTGTAATACTTGTTTCTTACGAATTCTTGACTCCATTGTGCATGTATATGTTTTGTTTTATCATAATGACTCTAAACATGATAAACACATTCTATATTACTAATTGGATCTACTATGAATCTGATACATATTCATATAACCGTATCCATTTAAAATATGATATTTTTATTCTGATATAATAATATCCACCCTAAAAATGATATAATCATATTATTTATGATTTTAATTGTTTTTCTCTAATATATCAAAATCACTATGATTATGATACTTTAGTAATCAAACTGAGGGCCAAGTCTAAATCCAATTCTTTTACATAAAGAGGTTTATGAATTGTTTTAGTTTAAGCACTTTTAAAATAAAGTTTTTAAAAAAAAAATTCACCCCCATATTGTAATTATTCTATATATAATACATTATTTAGATCATAATCAGTATACTTCTAATATAATGATACAATAATTGGTATCAGAGCAGAATTACACTAGTCAATTAATTGTTGAATTTATATTTATTTAATTTCGTAAGTTAGTCTTAATTTTGTTATAGACTTTTTGTTTATAAATATTTGGTACACTAACGTGTATTGTGAAAAAAAATTTGTATCTATTTTTGACATACATAAGGAGTTAATATTAGATCCATAGATAATCTGAATCCGAACAGACCACCAATTTTGGATGGTAATGACTATGAGTTATCAAGGGATAAAATTAAAACTTCGTAATCAACACTGGAGTTGATAATTTTATAATGATCATTGGGAATTAAAAAATACCTGATAAGAAAGTTGTTATTTTTACAAATCAATAAAAGAAAAAGTATCAACTAAATTATAGAGACAAAAATTCTTTACTATGCTCAATTATTAGGAGTATATATAGACATATTTATTCTTGTGAAGCAAAAAATAGTATTTATAAGAAGTTATAGATTTCTCACTTTGGAACTTTAAAGGTTATTGAAACTAGGAGAGCTATGTTAAGATTAAAATATCAAGATTTTAAATTTTTACCTAGAGAACCAGTTTCTAAGATGAATCAAAGCTTTATTACTATCATAAATAGATTAAAATATCTTGGATAGAAATGTTTAGATGATGAAATTATTGTGAAAAAATTATTGATATCGTTCCCAATGAAATGGAATCTAAAAGGACTATAGTTGATGATACAAGGAAATTGGAAAATATTACTCTTTATGAATTAATTGGTTCTCTTATGAAGTATGAGGGTATATTAAAGAGATATTCTAAAAAATCTTAGAAAAAGAATCATAGTGTTGCTTTCAATACTACTACAGTTCCTACTAAAGTTCAAACACAGAAAAAAGTGGTTAAGTATTCCAAAAAGAAGAAGTTTATTATATAATCAGATTCAAGTGATTTTGAACACTCCGAGAATGAACTAGCTAATATTTCTCGAAGTATGAAAAAGTTAGTTGGAAAGAAATACTTCTAGTATCGATATAATAATAGTAACAAGGATAGGAAATAAATATTATGAAGTTAATTATTATTAGTGTAAGAAATATGGAAATATCATACCTTATTTTCCTAAGTTTAAAAGAACATATAGGAAAGAAAGGCATTATGATAGGAATCATAGAAAGTTTTATAAGTCAAATAACGTGAAATTTATTAAAGAAAATTATTACTAGAGTGAAATTAGAGGAGACTCTTTAGATAACTATTATGATCAATAATGTTCTAGACTGAGGAACATAGGTATTCTTTCTAGAATACCCAATGAAAATAATTTTCTAATGGATAATATACACAGTAATGAAAAACTTAAAAATATATCTTTGAGTGAAAATTATCCTGAATCAAATAATGAAAAAATTATAAATCTTTCGATGAAGAATCTTCATAAGTATAGGATAATACCCTTCCTTATTATGAATAAGTATATTGTTTTTCAAAACTCCTTGAAAATGAAAATTGAAAAGTTATCAAAAAACTTGATAAGGAAAATTCAAGGATAAATGTTTTAACAAAATAAGTATTAGATATTTCTAAATATATTAATAAAACTATTTTTAAAAAATATACTATTTATAAATATTTAGAAGAAGTAATTTCTAAAAATAATAGTTTAAAAACTAGTTGTGAGAAACACAATTTTAAAACCATTACTCAAGAGGATAAGGATTTATTTGTTAAACTAAAACATGAAATTTTCTCTTTAAGTAAACATTTTTCAAACTTTACTTCTGGTAAGTAAGGTTTTGATAAAATTTATAAACAACTTCATCCTCATGGAACTAGTTATAGAATGGGTTATACCTATAAAAAACTAGTTTTTAGTAATAATTAATTTGTTCTGAAGAATTCCCCCGTTTTTAAAAATTTTCAAAGTGGAGGAAATTGGAAAAATAATTCATCCCTTAATAAAGTTCAATACTTAGGTTTCCAAAAATACTATTTTTTTAAAACAAATGTGGATTCCAAAAAATTTACTTGTTAATATTTCTGGACCCAAGAAGGCTTGGGTGTTGAAAGACTAATGTTCTTGTTTATAAAAATAGTAGTACTAGCAACAAGAATATTTGGTACATGGATAGTGGGTGTTGTAGACATATGTCTGAACACAAATATTTCATTTAAAATATTATCAAAATTAAATGTGGAAAAGTTACTTTCTAAGATAATGCTCATGGAGAGATTATTGGAATATGTAACATAGTTATTCTTGGTAAAGATTTAATTTCAAATGTTTTGTTTGTTAATGTTCTTGAGCACAAACTTATAATCATAAGTAAATTATGTGATTATGGTTACCTTTTTAATTTTAGAAATGATAAATGTACAGTACACAATTCCAAGGAGGAATTTATTCTTTCTTCCCATCATGATGAGAATATATATAGACTTAACTTAGAAGACCTTAGGATCCAAGACTTACCTTTCCTTAGTACAATAGAAGATCACTCTTGGTTATGTCATAGAAAGTTATGACACTATAACCTTAGAAACTTATGTAAGTTGACTAAGAAAATAGTTTTTAAGGATCTAGAAGAGCTTAGATTTGATACTTCAAAAGACTTTCACCCTTATCAATATAGTAAGAAATATAAATCAAGCTTTAAATATATTAGTGAAGTCTCAAATACTGATGCTTTACAGTTAGTGCACATGGATTTATTCAGTCCTACACAAACTAGCAGTATTGGGGGAAAATACTATGTATATGTATTGGTTTATGATTACACTAGATATACATGGGTTTATTTTCTAGAAAAGAAATCAGAAGCCTTTTATTATTTCAAAACTTTCATTGCCAAAGTTTAAAATGAGAAAAATATTCCCTTGATAACTATTCATAGTGATTATGGTGAAGAATTTTTAAATTCTAATTTTTAAACTTTTTGTAGTAAGAAAGGTATAGAAAATAACTTATCCCCTATAAATCCTCAAAAAAATGGTGTTTATGAAAGAATAAATTATATTCTTCAAGAAATAACAAGAACCATGTTGAGTGAATACTCAATTTCTAAACACTTTTGGGATGAAGCGGTTAGTACTACCTAATATACGATAAATTGAGTTTTTAATTAGACATTTTATTAATAAAAATCCTTATGAGTTGTGTATAGGATGAAAACCAATAGTTTCTTACTTCAGGGTATTTGGATTCAATGTATTCATCTTGAATACAAAAGATAACTTACATAAATTCACACCCAAATTTTATGAATGTATATTTTTAGGTTATTACAATACTTCTAAGTAATTAGAGTATTTAACAAAAACTCCTATACTATTGAGGAAATAATACATGTTAATTTGATGAAATCGATCCCTTTGTTTTCAAACAAACCCAACCAAGATCCTGAAATTTGTTTTCAGAAACTAATTCTAAAACTTTGTTAGAAAATTATTCTGATAAAGAAAATACTCAATAAATAGTTTTTGAAGTATTTAATCATGAATATTTTCTACCTTATGTGTTGATGAACAAATTTTTCAAAACCAAATAATTCAGTTGTTTCTTAGGAATCATCCTAGTGATAGTTTCATTAGTGATTTTGATCAAACTGTTTGGACTATAAGTTCTTTAAGAAATGAAATAGAACATCTTGTTTTTCTTTCCCATTTTGAACATAAAAATCCCTATGAGGATTTAGGTGATAAGGATTAGATCAAATCTATGCAAGATGAGATAAATAAATTCGAATGAAACAAAGTCTGGACCCTGGTTGAATTACCAATAGAAATTTATATAATTAGAGTAAAATGGGTTTTCAGAAACAAATGTGAAGAAAATGGCATAATCAAAAGAAATAAATAAAGATCATTTACTAAAGTTTATAATCAATAAGAGGTCATAAAATATTAAGAAACCTATGCATTGATAGTAATAATTGAATCTATTTGTATTCTACTAGCCTTTGTAGCATTCTTTAACTTCAAAAATTTTCAAATGGATGTGAAGTGTGCTTTATTTAATGGATATGTACATGAGGAAGTTTTTGTTGAAGAAAAACATTTTTTTGAAGATAAAAAAAACCATGAATATGTTTATATACTTACTAAAGCTTTATTTGGACTTAAACAATCCCCAAGAGATTCATATGATAGGTTAACATGATTTTTGTTACAAAACAATTTTGTTAAGGGAGCAGTTGATCCTACTATATTTATACAAGAAGTTAACAAAATAATTATGATTTTTCAAATCTATGTTGATGAAATTATATTCGGATCAACTCAAAAATATTTAACATATTCCTTTGTATATATTATGAAGCCTGAGTTTGAGTTGAAATGATGGGTGAGTTAACATTTTTTCTTGGTTTTCAAATTCTCAAAAACGAGAAGGTACTTATATATATAAACATAAGTATATAAAAGGTCTTCGTAAAATGTTTATACATGAAAATACTAAAAGTATTAGTACTCCCATCAATACCTCAAATACTCTTGAACTTGATGAATATGGGAAACTAGTTGATCAAATAACTTTTAGAGGTATGATAGGAAGTTTACTATACTTAACTGCTAGTCGACCAAACTTAATTTTTTCTGTATTATTATGTATAAGATATCAAGAAAAACCAAAGGAATACCATCTAAAATCTGTAAAACAAATGTTTTTTTATCTAAAGGGAACTATGGATTTAGAAATATTCTATTCTTCTGAAAATTATTTTGAACTAATTTGTTTTTCTAATGTTGACTTTAGTGGTTGTAAAATGGATATAAAAAGTACATATAGAATATTTCATTTGTTAGGAGATTCATTAGTTTATTAGTCTTGTAAGAAACAACACTCAATATCACTTTCCACTGCTAAATCCGAATATCTGGTAGTTGGAAGCTGTTGTGCTCAAGTGTTGTGGATGCAACACACACTCACTGACTATGGAATGAGTTTTATTAAAACTCAAATACTATGCTATAAAACTTGTGAAATTTATTTAAGAACCCTATACATCACTCCTGTAAAAATAACATTGATATTTGGCATCACTTTCTTAGAGATCAGACACTTAAAGAAGATATCTTTTTACAATTCACCATAACTGAAGAACAATTTGCTGATATTTTTAAAAAACCATTACCTTCCGATAGATTTCAATACATTAAACAAAATCTAGGAATTATCATTATAAAGAAATCATTCATATCTACTTCTAGTTTACCAATATCCTTACATTAAGTTATTCATATTCAAAGGGGGGAGTACAGATGTTTTTTTCAAAACTATTAGTTTTTTAAAAAATTTCCTAAAAACTTTTTCGTATTGAGTTTTTTCATACTTATACTACTCAAAAAATTTCAAAATCAGAATTCTTAAAAGGATCATCGGATTAAAAAAAATTCACAAATTCTCCAAACTCTTGTTCTCTAAATTTTTTTATTTCAAAAAATTTTCCTATAATAATATTTTATATCATATTTAGGTTTATCACTAAAAAATAAATACGTTTTTCCTTCAAAACCTCTATATTTAGTTTTTATGTTAAAAATTTTGTAATCTAAATAGTTTAAAAATTTCAAGAAGAACATAATTATCATATCTATAAGTCTTTACAACTCCGAAAGGTATTATTCTTATCTCTTTATTTTTATACTATTCCATTACATTCATTATCTTTATTGTTGTTACAGTTTATCTTAGATTTCATAAAAACCTAGTTTTTTTTCAATTTTTTTTAATTTTGTTCTGCATAAATATGATAAAGTGTTTTTTAAAACCTCAAGAGTTAATTTTTTTAAAAAATATTCCCCATATCAATCAAAATCGTCAGATAAAATAAGATCAAATCTTAATCATTGGATTAGATCTGGAAGTTGAATCATCACTTGAAAATACCTTTACAAATGGAGGAGCCCTATGTCCCACATCAAAAAATTTCAAGATCCTTGACTCAAAGTGCTGCCAATCTCAAAACCCTCTAGTTCGACGCTCAAATATCTTCAATTCTAAATGTCAGAATCCTAAGCTTCTTCCTAGAATATGATGCCCACAACAATGTATTTTGATGAATGTATTATCTTCAAAGAAAGGTTAGTTGAGAAAATCATTTCTGATGAGTATGATTCCATTATGGAGATAATAATAGAATTTCAAGGATGGAAATATTTATGTGTAACTAAACTTGATGAGTATCAGGATCTATTAATTATTGATATAGTCATATAATTTTATAGATCAATGGAGTTAAGTGTTGGGAATAGAAAACAAAATATTTCTTTCATAATTTATGAAAAAATATATCAAATGTATTATAGAAAAGACTCAAATTTTATTGGAATACCATTAGAAGGAGAATATTTATATCCTTCTCATAAATTACCTAATATTATTGGATATTTTTATAAGGATAATGATGAGTAATATTTATTTGATCATTACGAAAAGGTTAATAAAGTCCATCAACTAATTGAAAACAATCAGATTATTGTATTATGGATGCAAGGGTTATTGATACTGAGAAAAGCATATCACTACTCTTTGAAGGTCACCAATTTTTTCATTTTATATTTCCTTTTAAATATGAGAAAAATAGATCTTATGGGATAAATATTTCTCAACCTTATCAAAATCAAGTCCAGTTCCATCAAATGATAGATCATTATGTTTTCAGCAGTTTTAACTAATTTATTTCTTAAGTGCATGAACTTTTTTAATATTAAAAATAAGTCAAAGATGAATAAGATGAAAATTATTCTTGTTTGTGATGATACTGTAAAAAGGATTAAGTATGGGAAACAAAGGAGTTTGTTGAAATTTAGATGAATCTTCTCTAGAAGAAAAACATTTCCAAGAATCCAAAGAAATATGTTCAAAAAAGAAGAAAAATGTTGATCAGACTGAGAAAGAAAGGAAAAGAAAATCCTAATATTTAGAGCCTTATAAATATAAGAAAAAAAAGTCTATTCCATATGATGTTTCTAAATAATGTAGTAATAAAAATTCATTAAAGAATGAAGGAGATCCTTAGTTCGGTCTTGACCTAGAAGAGGCCCTTGATTAAAAGATTCATGGTGCTAAAGTTCTTGAAAAATAATCCAATGAAAAAAAATATAAAAAGAAATCTCATGGTGTAATAGTTTTATAATCTTTGATGAAAGGTGTAGAGGCCACCTCATCTAATATTATTCTTCCTTCAGATCAATTTATTCCTGATTCTTGTTTATCTTTTTATGAAATCACGGTGGTTGGTGCTGAATTTCATTCTATCACTAACAAGTAAAAGGAAAAACAGGTGATCAATAAAAACCTCCTAAAGCTCAAGAAAATGTTTCTATAATTGATAAATTCATAAAATAAGGATAAGTTTCTAAAGAAGGAATAGAATTTGAAGAAGGATTTGTTAATGAATAAGATGAAGAATAAGAATAAGATGAAGAAGATGGATGTGAAATTAAGAAATATTATGAAGATGAAGAGGATACAGGTGATTAAGAAGAAAATAAAGAAAAATACAAAGAGGCCCAATATGATAATATTTCCTTAATAAATTCACAAGAATCTTTAACGGAATTTCCTTCCTTAGGAAAACAAAAACAAAAGCCCGACAGTCTTAAGAAGAAAAAGTCCCTATAAGCTCAATAAGACAAATCCTCATCAAATAAGGATGAAAAAAGGCCATAATTCAAAAATAGAATCAGATAGATATCTGTATGATAAAATAAATGATTATGATGATGATATCATTCAAATATATGATGGAAAATAGATTTTATAAATTGCTAAAAAATAAGTTTCAAAGATAGATAAAGAAGGAAAGTAAAAAACAATTCGAACTAGAACCAGTTAACCCCAACCACATGTTATTGAACAATAAGTCCTTTCTAATTCAGTTAGGATAACTCCTTTAGAAGTAGATGATTATATTTTTTAGACTTTGAAAATAATTTAAGAAACTATCCCATACTTTCCAAATCTTGAGTCATGGTGCTAGATGATTCAAGATACTCTTAATAAAAAATTGGAATCAATAAATATTCTAACAAAAAAGGTGATCGGACTTGAAGTTGAGTTGAAAACTCCTTAATAAATTTATCAAACTCACAGAAAGTCATAAAGAGAAGTGACAAAGTGGTCTCATTAAGTAGGTGCTGATCTCAAACTTTTTGATGAGAATTTCAATGATGTAAATAATGATTTGAATAAATTAGCAGAATCCATCAAAGATTTATCCAAAAACATGGAAGACAATGAGATGTTTTTGAAGTAGTTCAAAAACTAAACTGATATCTGTTCTCAAGAATTGAAATACATTAATGGGAAAATTAAACACATCAGTAAAAATATTTTCAGACTTAAAAACTACAATGATAAGATCATTCTTATAAATAATCAGGATAAAGAAATGTCTTAAAAGCATCAGATTCAAGATGAAATAATCCATATTTAGGAAGAAAGAAATTGAGCTCAATATGTAATCATTACAAAGTTGGAGGACGATAAAAAGGAGTCCAAGAAGTTAAAGACTATTGTGAGATCTATGAAAAAGAAGGATTGAAATCTGTTTCTTTTGAACTCTTATTGTAATTTTTTTAGAACCCATTTTAAATAAATGTACTCTTCATCCAAATATGATAGATTGATTGTTTTCCCAATTCTGATTGGTTTAGTATTATTTCCTAATTTTTTGTGGATGACTATTCATTTCATTATTTTGTTTTTAACAGTTGTTTTTCTAACCCTTTTTAGACAATTAAATACTTTCCCCATTCCTTTTTGAAAATAAAAAGGGTATAATTTTATAGAAATGAGAGATTTTTTAAAGAACAGGGAAAATTTTTTCATAAGGAAAATTCCATTAATGGGGAGAATATGATCTTTAGGGGGATATTTTATCCTTAGGGAAAGTTAGTCATATTCACCGTTGTATTTAGATG
Organism: Viscum album; assembly: GCA_963277665.1. NCBI lineage: Eukaryota > Viridiplantae > Streptophyta > Magnoliopsida > Santalales > Viscaceae > Viscum > Viscum album. Next base: position 597,928,848 of record OY728167.1, on the reverse strand, counting down.
AGTTACAAACTCAGAGGGAGATAAGGTTTAATGTTTAAACTCTAAATATTAAGTACTTAAAGATAAGGACTGTAAGTTTTTCAAATTTATTTTTTTGGCCTTATGGTTTGTGCTTTCCAAAAAGTGAAATATTGTTGAGTTAAAAGTTTATCTTATGAATTTTTCATTCCTTTAGTTCTGGAAATCACAACCTCTTTCTTAAATACTTGATTACTAAAATTTTATGTCCAAAGAGTTTTTAGAATGTTTTTTTAGAAAACTTATATTTATACCATACTTATAAATATTTTTAAAGTATTCATGAATTTATACTAACTTTATTCATTACAATTATCGTAATGAGTGTGGAACCAATAATAATCGGATTTATCTTTATTGGATCAGTTATAATAAATTATTTCTTGTCTTTCCTACTAATAGAGTCTTTTAATCAGATTGATATTGGAACCGATAAACATTGGGTACACATTCATCAAAATAATAATATTGAAATATGTAAGTAAATCCATCATATCTACTTATGTTTAAATTTTGGATACAGAAAACTAATTTTTATCGTAATGGAACGTCTTTTATATTGTTATGGTGTAATACAATATGATGTCAGACATTATGTTATGCCAAAAAGATATGAGTTGTCAAGTTACAAGTGTCCAAGTCCTTGTGAAAAAACTTAGAGAAAATATGACCATTGGATAATCAAGATGATCATTGGGGATTTTCCTATAAATACCCAGTCATTCAAAGAGTCTTAAGTAAGAGAGAGAGAAAACTTTTTGTGAATACTATGTTGATTTTTCTGATGTGTGAGAGATTTGAAAATTTTCAAAAGCGTGAAGAGAATGTTTCTAGACTTTTATAATTGATTAGAGTATTTTTTTAAAGGAATTCCAGTCCAGATTGTTTCCTTTAGAATGTTTGAAAATTGTTTTTTCTTCTAATCCATGATTATGATCGAGGGATTGCGAGGATAGAAAGATAGAACTGATCTATTATATCGAGGGATACTAGGGATAAGAATACATAGAATCCAATATCTATATTTAGGTCTTTCCTTTCTAAGGAAATACAAGATTTGTTATAAATATAAAATAAACAAAACCTTTAGTCTGAGTTATATACTACCTTACTCTTAAGGTTAAAATAGATCTATTCAATTTCAAATAGCTGTAAGTCATTATTAATTTGTATAGCTATTTTAATACTTGTTTCTAAAAAATTATTAAATCTTTTTTACATGTATTATTATTGTTTTATAGTAACTACTCTCAATATGATAAACACTTTATGTATTACTAATCAGATCTACTATGAATCTGAGACATATTCATATAATCGTATCCCTTTAAATTATGATCTGTTTACTCTGATATAATCATATCCACCCTAAATATGATATAATCATATTATTTATGATTGTAATTGTTTTACTCTAATATATCAAAATCATTCTAATTAAGATACTTTAGTAATCAGACTGATGGAAAAGTCCGAGTATGATTCTTTTACATAAAGAGGTTTGTGAATTGTTTTATTTTAAACTATTTTAAAATAATGTTTTTAAAAATAGAATTCACCCCTCTTATAATTATTCTATCTAGAATACATTCTTTGGATCCTAATAAATATAGTTTTAATATACCGATACAAAAATTGTGATTAGTCATAAGAAGTTTGTACGATGGAATTATTTTCTGATAATAGTGATTCTAGACTTTTATCTTACAAATATCGAGTTATATTATGAAGTATAATTATGGTTAGGCTCTTTACATTTTTCATGACTTTTGATAAGTCAATTTTTTATGTGCATTAGAAAAGGAGATGTCTGGATAGGAGAAAATTGATTTTGATAAAGCGCCTTTTGCCCAAGAATGGTAAAATATAATAAAGATGAATCCTACTATTTTAACCATCATAGTTTGTTCGATATTTGGAAAATAAGGACACACACTAATTAAGATCCAGTAAATTCAGTTTTTCAAAAGGATTATTCACTTGAATATTGGGATTATCAAGTGTTATTAGTTTAAATTAAAATAGGGATATATATATATATAAGAGTCTGTTGGTGCATGAAAAAGAAAAAGATACAACACATGATCCATACAATACAGATGTACAATACTTATGGATTTCTATAATATTTATATTCTAATAAGTTTATCTTTTATAATTGAAGAACTTAGAAAGATTCTCTATATATATATTCACCTTCTCTAGATTTTTCTTCAATATCTGTCAGTTACTAATGTAACTGTACACTACACCCTTTTCAATATTCATTTTCATATATTTATATATCCACAGTCATTATGATTGAGTATGCTAAGGCGATGATATGTATTTAAATGGGGGAGACTATATAAAAGATCCCAGACCCATGTAATAAGTAACATATTATTTCACTCAACTGTGAAACCCAAAAAGAAAAGGGTTTTCATAGTGAAAATCAGTAAACCCATTGAGTAGAGTGTTGGTGGAGTGGACTAGGAGATCTTTATGCCCCAAAAAACTATATATTATCTATGTTCTATCTTTCTCCTACAATTTTTGATTCCATTGAAAATCTATAATAATAGAAGATCAGAATCATTCAATAGTAAATTTAGGGTAGTTTTTAAGTAAATAAAATTTTAAGAACATAACTCACCCCCTATTGAGTCATTGATGGATTTTTCTGAAACCACAAAATGTTTCAATATCAATTAAAGTGTTGTGCTAATGATTATTTAAAGTTTTTTCATGAGTATTAGTTTGTATTAAATGTTCCTAATTCTATAAAACTATAGACCTAAAATGATTCATTGGGATTTAAGTGACTTGATAATTGGATTTGAAATTGTAATTTTATATTTTTCATTTTGAGTCACTTCTTATAAGTTCCTCTAAAAATAAATAAAAGAAAAAATATGGTTTTTTTGGCACCAGACTTAGGAGTACGAGTCTGGGGAACTTCATTTTGTATCAAAGTTAGATTTTAGACAACTTTGAATATTTGGATGATACCAGTTAAGGATAATTATGAATAAAAAAATTTCTTTTGATGTTTTAAGTGATTATATTTTTGGAGATTCTTCAGATAAGATGCCTTTTGATCCAAAGGATAATCCTATGGGAATTATAGAGTTTTAGTGTCTCAGATTTAGAAACCAGTATAGTTCTCTCTTAAGAGAAAAATCTCCCATGGAGTAATTCCTTAAAATTATTTTCATGAACCTCTAAGTAAACATAGAAAAGAAGAATATTATTTGTTCTGTGTCTAATCAAGTGGTTAAAATTTATCTTAGATAATTAAAAATGTGGGGACAGAATTTATTTAGGGTCAGGGGTAGAATGTAATGACCTGATATTTCATCATAATGTTTATTAAACATAAAATGATATTTAATAAGATTATGTTAAAATATTTATACTTTGACTGCATTTTAAGTTATTAATAAATGTAAAACAAGTATGATCACATTAAGTAAATATATAGTAATTTTATAACTTAATAATAAAATAATTATATTTTTCAAAATCTAAACTTGAAATATATATATATATATATAATAAAAGAGGATAAATATAAATTTAATGTTAATATATTAAAATAATATATAAATTATTGTGGGAATATTATTATGGTGACAATTTAAAAATTATTGTTATAATAGAATTATATTAATTTGAAGGGAATATATTTAAAGATAAAGATAAATTATAATAATATAATAAATATTATAGTGTATGAAATATTAATTATAAATCATATTTAATGAAATATATTTGATATAAATAAATATATTATAAATTTTCATTAATTAAAATATAAAAACAATTATGAAACTTTTGAAAAATAAATTGTAAGTAGATTGAATTGAAGTTATATAATTAAGTTATAATTTTCAAAATTAAAAATAGATAATTTATTAATAAATTATAAATGGTTAACTATTATTTAGATAAAATTATAATTATAATAGATTAATAATTTATAGATAATAGAATTTTAATATCTGAAATTAAAATTAGGTAATAGGATTATAATTTCTAAAAACATAATAAATGATTATTATTAAAAAAAATTAATATATATATATTTTTAAAAATTAAAGCTTCACAGTGGTCTGGGAAATTTGATTTTATAGAAAAATATTCTGTTATTAAAATATTTGTTTAAAAATATATTACTTTGAATTTTGGAACTAGTGGATAAAACAAAACATATAGTAAATGTAATTTTTTTAATAGTAATTAATTTTGATACATATGTATTTTATAAATTAAAATATTATATTGAAGTAAATATATTTAATTATTGATAATAATATAATATTTATCATAGTATATTAATCTAAAACTAATATATGATTTAATTATGAGATGAAATTTTTTGTGGTATAAAAAAATATTATATGTGGATTATATTAATAGATACACTGAATAATAAATTTCCTTGGTAATATAATATTTATTATATATATATATATAAACTTTTTAATAAAAGAATAATAATAAATAATATGTGTTAGTAGTAAATAATTAATAGTTTGTAAGTGGCATCACAGACACACACACACACACACACATATATATGTATTCATATATATATAAATGTATGTATAAATATAATTAATTAATTAAAATATTTAAGAATAAAAAATTATGTCAACACCCCCATAATCTTCTTCAATATCCTTCTCACACTCAGTTTGGACAAACCAACTCCTCACCACCGAACTGTATAGTCTTCAACCACACCAAACAGAGTCTATGGATCCTATTATAGGGTTCTATAGTGTGATGCCGATAATGGGAATAAAAAAAAATCAATTGTTGAGTTTATCTAGGTTATATATAAATCATCTAATTTAGTATTTGATTTGAATTACAGATAGTTGACTAAAACTACCAGATACACACTCCTGAAATGGTGGCATCCTATTGAGGTTGTGGATTGTATGAGATAAATGGTAGAATATGCTACATGAAATACTCATTTTCCTCCTCAAGATAATGTTAATAGGTCTCCAATAGGAATTATAAATATACATACACATTTTATTTAGGAGGAAGGTTGTGTGAATAGGGTTAAAACATGTTCCCAAGCGATAAAAAAATAGATGAAATTGATTCTTTTTGATGGGCCTAACAAGCAGTTGTAAAAATATATTAATAATAAATATATGGGTTAAATAAGGGAAGTTTTCCTATAAAATGGGACTCTTCAATAATAGAAAGAATAAACTGATGTATACTATAGTTTTGGTCACTAAGCGACAAAGAGACATAGTTTTTAAGAGTTACCTTCAACTACAAAGGATAATTCAGGGATGTCTAGTTAAATATAACAGGTAAGGGATAAAAATGTTTTTAAAATCAAAATTTCAATTTTAAAAATTTTGTTTTAAGGAGTTTAAAATTAATGTTTATGCATAAGGTATAAATGTTTTCTAATTTTTTTTGTTGAATTATAAAAACCCATTTATGGAAAGATTTTAGAAAAAAATTACCTTTTTATACCTCTTAATATTGGAGACATTGTTTTAGAAATTTTATATTTAAAATTTCAAATAAGAAATTATTTTTATGAGAATTGATTTTAAAATTTTTATTTTCTATATTTCAAATTATTTTAGTGTAAAAGGATTATATTTTAAAAATTCACTTTTTTCAAGTTAGTTATTAAGGTGTTTAAAAGTTATCATTTTATATGCAATATAAAAATATTATAAAAGCTTAAAATTATATTTTAAATCTTAAAAATAAAAAATTCCATTTTTTAAAAAATTATATTAATTTATGGGTTGGTTTTTAATTATCATTTTTTGTACATAATGTTGTTTATAATAATTTGTAAGTTATTATTTTATGTAATGTGAAAATTTATTATCATTTTATTTTTTTAATTTCATAATTCCATTACTTTTTTTTGGTAAGCATGATTTATTTTAAAAAGTTCATTTCGTGGATGTCATCTTTGTTTAAATTACTGTATATACTTGTACTATTTAATCCTTATTGGAGTTCTATGTATATTTTGAAAAACATAACTCACTCTAAATATTTTTTATCATTTAATATAATTATTTAATAATATATATATTTATAAATAAATTTTAATTTATATATACAAATATGTCATTTGACAAAGTTTTGAAAATCAAGACGTGATAAACGTACCAGTGTAAAAGGGGAAGCTATAAAATTATTTACTTAAAATTTTTCACTCAGACATTGTAAAAAAATTTAGGATAGAGAGTTCACCCAAAACTTCAAGGGTCTTTGTCCACCATGTGATGGGTAGGCCCTATATAGCCTTCAATATTCCAAGTTTCCACATGGTTTTTTTTTCAATGATTGAAAAAAGTTTTCCTAAAAAATGGATTTATTTTGTAAGAAAATATTTTAAAAAATATTTTAAAAAATGAAATTTTGGAATTAGAAATAGTTTTATTGATTTTATAAAATATAAAATGTAATTTATTTAAGTTGGTTTACATCATTTTTTTTGAAAAAATCTTCCAAATAAATATTTAGTCTTATTTAATTTGATGAAATTTATTTTTTAAAAAACCTTCGTATTATAAATGATAAAGTTAAATTTTAAGCTAAATAAATGTTTCATTAAATTTAATGTATTTTATTTTGATGAAAAATGTTCTCAAGTAATTTTCAATTATTTTAAAATAGGTTTTTTTAAACTCTTACTGAGCAATTTTGTGCTCACCCAAAGTTTTTAAAAATGTTTTTCACAGGACTCAGTGATAAGTAAGATCAATTATGAAGATATGATTAAATTGAGGGATGCTCAAGTAACAATTAAAGGGTTATGTTAATGCTAATTTAAATGATTATCATGATTGTTAGTTTGTATTATAAGTTCCTAATTCTCTAAAACTATAGACCTAGAAATACTATCTAGGATGTAAGTGACTCGATAATTGGATTTGAAATTGTAATTCTATATTTTAAATATTAAGTCACTTCTTCTAAAGTCTTTTAAAATCAAATAAAATAAGAAATAAATAGTATTTTGACACTAAACATGGGAGCACATGTCTGGGGTGCTTCAGTTGATATCAAAGACATGGTTTAGACAACTTTGGAGATTAGGATGCTACTGCATAAAGATAATTTAGAAATATAAATTTATTTGTAGCTTTTAGGTGATTATATTGTAGGATATTCTTAAGATAAGAGACCTTGTGATGTAAAGGATAATACTCTGATATTTCTAAGGTTTTAGTATATCATATTTTGAAATTAATAGGGTTATATGTTAAGAGGAAAATTTTCCATAGATTAATTTCTTATAGTTATTTTCAACAAACTCTAAGTAGACCTAGCTAAGGAGAATATTATTTTTTATGTTTCTAATTAGGAAGTTAAAATATATTTTAGATAATTAAAATTTTAAGGACACAATTTATTTAAGGGGTGTACAATGTAATGACTTGAGATTTCAACATAATGTTTATAAAAAATAAAATAATATTTAATAAGCTCATGTTATAAAATTTATACTTTGATCACATTTGACGTTATTAAAAAAATAAAATAATTATTCTTATATTAAGTAAATATATAGTAATTATATAATTTAACAATAAGAAAATTATAATTTAAAAAATATTAAATTCAAATATATATCTATATATATAATAAAAAAAGGAGAAATATAAATTTGAAGCCAATATTGTAAAATAATGTATAAAATCTAGTGGGAATATAATTTTGATGATAATTTTATAATTATAGTTACAATAGAATTATATTAATTTTAAGGGAATAAATTTAAAGATAAATATAAATTCTAATAATATAATAAATATTATAGTGAATGAATTATTAATTAAATTTTTTTTAATAAAATATTGTTTATAAAAATAAATATGTTTTAAACTTTCATTAATAAAAATATAAAAATAAAATTGTGGAACTCTTGAAAATATAAATTATAAATAAGTAGATTGAATTGAGGTTATATAACTAAGTTATAATTTCCAAAAGTAAAAATATATGATGGATTAATAGTTTATAAATTCTTAATTAATATTTAGATGAAATTCTAATATATTATTAATTTTTAGATTATAGAATTTTAATATTTGAAATTAAAATTAGGTAATAGGATTACAATTTATAAAATTTATATGTATACTTATTATTAAAATAATTAATTTATATATATAGAAAAAATATTTGGGGCTTCGTAGTGGTTATCTTAGAATAATTTTTTAGAAAAAACAAGTTATTATTAAAATATTTCAAAATATATATTAGTGTGAATTTTGGAACTATTGGATAAAACAAAATATATAGTAAATGTAAAAAACATTTTTTAATAGTAATTGATTTTATGAAATAGGAATTTTGGAAATTAAAATATTAATTTGAAGTAAATATATTTAATTATAAATAATAATATAATATTTATCATAGTATATTAATATGAAACAAATATATGATTTAATAATGAAATGATATTTATTGTCGTATAAAAAAGTATTTTATATTGATTATAATAATAGATAAACATAATAATAAGTTTCCTTTATAATATAATATTTATTATATATAAAATATTAATGTAAATATATTATATATATACATTTTAATAAAAAATGTTTATAAAGAATATGTATTAGTAGTAAAAAATTAATGGTTTGTAAGTGAGATTATATATATATGTGCATATATATATGAATGGATGTATATATATAATTAATTAATTCAATATTTAAGAATAAAAAACAGCATAAATATACCCCTATCATCCTTTTCAATCTTTCGATCATGCTTAGTTCAGACGAACCAGCTCCTCACCACCGCGTCACATCGCCTATGACCATGACGAGTAGAGGTGCCAGATCGTATTATAGGGGCCTCTAACATAAAAATGATAAAGGTAATCATATGACTTCATGGGTTAGGTTCAGTTAGGTTTTTTTGGATCATCCAATTCTGGATTTAATTTGAGTTACTAGTAGTCAAGGAAAAATAGCTATTATGCACTTCAAAAATGGTAGGATCTACTTGAGGTTGTGGAATCTATAAGATAAATGGTAGTTGACACTAAATGAAATAATAATTTTACTCTGCAAGAGTCTATCACTAGGTCTTTAATATTCATTATAAATATATATACACATTTTCTTTGGGAGGAAGGTAGCGTGAATAGGGGTAAAACCTGATCCCAAGTGAAAAATAGTCGAAATTTATCCTGTTTGAAGGTATTAAAAAACTAGTCGTTAAAAAATATTAATAATAAGTTTTAGAGAAACACATGGGAATTTGACTTATAAAAATGGGGATCTTCACCAATAGAAAGAAGGAAACTAATACATACTATAGTTTTGGTCACTGAAAGAGAAGGAGATAGAGTTTTTAAGAGTTACCTCTGAATGCAAAGGATAATTCAGTTGTGTCCAATTAACAATAGTAGGAAAGGGATAGTTTTTTTAAATTAAAACTTATATTTTAAAATTTTTTTATTTAAGGAGTTTAAAATTAACATTTTATGTGTAAGGGACAAATGATTTTGATTTTTTTGAAATTTTAAAACCCCAAAATGAAAAATTTTAGAAATAAATTTCTCATGTTATCCCGCTTAGTAATTAATATGTTGTTTTAGAAATTTTGTGTACATGAGAAAAAAGTTTTTTCATTTAAAACTATAGTTTGATTTTAAAAAAGTTATCCATGTTTTTTAAAATATTTTGATTTTAAGGTTGGTTTTTAATTATAACTTTATGTAAAAAATGTTTTTTTAAGAATTATTAAGTTATTATTTTATGTAATGGGAACCTTTATTATCAATTTATATTTTTAATTTCAAACTCCCACTTCCTATTTTTTTGGTAAGTATAATTTATTTTAAAAATTTTATTTCATGGATTTTTTATTTGATTAAATTATTATATATCCATGTACTATTTAATCATTATTGGAATTCCATGTATGTTTTGAAAAGAATAACTCAGTCTAAGGATTTATTATTTCTTTTAATTATTTAATTATATATATATAATTTCAATTTTATATAAAAATATATCCTTTGATAGGGTTTTGGAAATCATGTTTTGATAAGAATCCCAGTGAAATAAGAGGCAAGATATAAACAATTTTACTAAAACTTTGGTACTCGAACATTGTAAACATATAAGGGATTGAGAGTGAACCGAAAACATTAAGGAAATTTTTACACCATGTTACAGGTATGCCCTATATAACCCTCAATATTCTAGGTTCACACATGTTTTTCTCTAGTCTTGCTAACTTTTTTTCTAAAAACTAACTAGATTTATTTTGTAAGAAAATATTTTGAAACCTATTTTCAAAAATAAAAGTTGGGAATTTAAAATAGTTTTCTTGATTTTATAAAATACTAAAGGTTCTTGGTTTAAATTTTGTTATAGCATATTAACAAAAATATTCCAAATAATGCTTTTGTCTTATTCAAGTTTATAATTTTTTTGCAAATATCTTTCAGATTATAAAGTAAAAGTTTAATTTTATGCTAAAAAACATTTTATTAAATTTATTGCATTTAGTTTTGATGAAAAATGTTTTTAATAAATTTTTAATTATTTTAAAATAGGTCTATTTTAAAATTCCCTACAGGGCATTTTTTTTCTCACCCAATGTTTTCAATTTTTTTCACATTGATTATTGACGAGTAAGAGCTATTATAAAGACATGATTAAATTTAGCGACACTGAAGTAAAAATCAATGAGTCATGTTAATACTCATTTGAAGGTTTAGAATGATTATTAGTTTGAATTATAAGTTCCTAAATCTCTAAATCTCTAGACTAAAAAAAATTCTATGAGATATAAATAACACAAAAATTTTATTTGAAATTTTAATTTTATATTATTAATATTGAGACACTTCTTCTAATGTCTTTTAAAAATAAATAAAATAAAAATAATATATGGTGTTTTGGAACAAGGCTCGGGAGCACTGGTCTGGGGAGATTCCATTGGTATAAAAGGTAGGGCTTATACAACTTTAGATATTAGGTTGATACCAATAAAAGATAATTAAGAATTATAAATTTCTTTTGACATTTTAGGTGATTAGATTTTAGGCGATTCAAAAGATAAGAGACTTTTTGTTCTAAAAGAGAATCTTATGATATTTTGAGGGTTTTAGTGTCTTGGATTTATAAAATCATAGAGTTCTCTCTTAAAAGGAATTTTTTCATCGAGTAATTCCTTATAATTATTTTCACAAAAATACAAGTAAGCATAGATAAAAATAAGATTATTTCTTTAGTGTTTTGTTAGGAAGTTAAAATTTTTCTTAAATTATTAAAATTGAGAGGACATGACTTATTTAATGGGGGTATAATGTGAGGACTTATGATTTCAGCATAATGTTTATTAAACATAAAATGATATTTAATATTCTCATGTTACAAAATTTATACTTTGAATCCATTTGAAGTTATTAACAAAAATAAATTAAGTGTGATTATATTATGTAAATATATTATAATTGTAGAATTTCATAACAAAATAATCACAATTTAAAAAATATTAACTTGAAATATATATATATATATATATAATATGTGAGGATAAGTATAAATTTTAATTTAATATAGTAAAATAATATATAAAATATAGTCAAAATATTATTCTGATGATAATTTAATAATTATAGTTATAAGATAATTATATTAATTTGGATAGAATATATTTAAAGATAAATATAAATTCTTATAATATAATAAATATTATAGTGTATGTAATATTAGTTATATATTATGTTTTATGAAATATAGTTGATACAAATAAATATGTTGTAAATTGTCATTAATGAAAATATAAAAATAGAATTGAAAAACTTTTGAAAATATAAATTATAATTAATTAGATTGAATTTAAGTTATATAATTAAGTTATAATTTATAAAATTAAAATTAAATTATGGATTTATAGTTTATAAATTCTTAATTAATATTTTTAAAAAATTATAAATATATTAGTAATAATAATTATAATATATTAGTACTTTATAGAAGATAGAATTTTAATATCTTAAATAAAATTTTGTTAATAGGATTATAATTTCTAAAATTACAATAGATACATGTTATTAAAATAATTAACTTATATATATAGATAAAAAATTGGGGCTTCTTAGTGGTTAGCACAGTTTGATTTTTGTAGAAAAAAATAGTTTTATTAAAATATTTATAATATATATATATATATATATATATATAAATTTTGGAACTATTAGATAAAAAAATATAGTAAATGTAAATTTTTTTTATAGTAATTCATTTTTATACATAGGAATTTTAGGAATAATTGGTAAATAAAATATTAATTTTAAATAAATATATTTAATTATCGATACGAACATTATATTTTTATAGTATATTAATCGGAAACAAATATATGATTTAATAATGAAATGATATTTATTATGGTAAAAAAATATTTTATGTGGATTATATTAGTAGATACACTCGATAATAAATTTCCTTAGGAATATAATATTTATTATATATAAAATACTAATGTAATATATATATATATATATATATACTTTTAAATAAAAAATGTAAATAAAGAATATATGTTAGTAGTAAATAATAATGGTCTGTAAGTAAGATCATATATACATATATATGTGAATATATATATATGTATATATGAATGTATGTTTATATATACTTAATTAATTACAGTATTTAAGAATTAAAAAAATGACTTCTATATTCCCCCATAATCTTCTTCAATCTCCTAATCACACTGTGTTTTGATGTACCAGCTCCTCACCACCTCACCACATCATCTTCGACCACCCCGGGTAAAGGTTCCAGATCCTATTTTGATGTCCTGTAATATGAAGCAAAGAATGGGTATCGACTGAATTCATGGGTTGGGTTTAACTGGGGTTTCTATGACTCATCAAATTTGAACTTTAATTTGAGTTACTAGTAGTTGACTAAAATTAGTTGTCACACACTCCTAAAATAATGGAATCCTCTTGAGGCTGTGGACTGTATGTGATAAATGGAAGCCAATGCTACATGACAAAATTATTTTTCTCCTTAGGCATCTATTACTAGGTCTCCAATAGGCATTATAAATATTCATACACATTTTTTTCGGGAGAAAGGTAGCATGAATAGAGGTAAAACCTATTACCAAGTGAAACAATAGGTGAAATTGATCCTATTATAAGGTCTTTACAAAGAGTTATTAAAAAATTTATGAATAATAAATAAATGGGATATATAGGGGAAGTTATCCTATAAAAAGGCGACTCTTCACCAATAGAAGGAAAAAAGGATACATAATATAGTTTTAGTCACCGAGAAAGAGGGAGATATAGTTTTTAGGAGTTACCTTCAATTGAAAAGGATATTTAGTGATGTCAAGTTGTCAATAAAATGTAAGGGGAAAACATGTTTTTTAAACTTTAAATTTATATTTAATTTTTTTAAGGAGTAAATTTTATGTGTAAGGGATAAATGTTTTCAAAACTTTTGTGTTGAATTTTAAAAACCCTTTTAAGAAAAGGTTATAGAAATAATTTTCTATCCCTATTAGTAAGGGAGATTCTATTTTAAAAATTTGATCTTTAAAATTTTAAAGAAGTAATTATTTATAATGAAATATATTTTAATTTTTTTTATTTTCAATATCTCAAAACATTTCAGCATAAAAGGATTATGTTTTAAAAATACCCTATTTTAAAGTTTATTACCAAGGATTTGAAAATTTATCATGTTATAAATAAGATAATAATGTTTTTAAAGTTTAAAATTCTATTTATATCTTAAAAATAATTATTATATATTTTAAAAAAATATTTTGATTTTAAGATTGGTTTTTAAATATCATTTTATGTAAATTTTTTTAATAATTATTAACCTATTATTTTATGTAAGGGGACCTTTATTACCATTTTATGTTTTTAATTTCAAACTCACTTCATATTTTTTTTAAGCATGGTTTGTTTAAATTTTTTTATTTCATGGATGATGTCTTTGTTGAAATTTCTGCATGGACAAGCACTATTTAATCCTTATTGGCACTCCATGGATGTTTTGAAAACATAATATATTCTAAATATTTCTTATCATTGATTATAATTATTTAATAATATATATATATATATATATTTGAATTTATATATACAAATATATCCTTTGATAAAGTTTTTAAAGTCATGGTTTGATAAAAATACCAGTGAAAAAAGGGGCAATCTATAACAGGTTTTTACTTAAAATTTAGCCGCCAGACATTGTAAATAGATGAGGGATAGGGAGTGAACCCAAATCCTCAAGGTACCTTTTAAAATTATTAATGTTTAATTTTTTTTTTATAAAAATACATCAGATTATAAAAAAAAAGATTAATTTTAGGTAAGAAATTGTTTTATTAAACTTAATGTATTAGGTTTTGATACTTTTTTTTAGAAAATATTCAATTATTTTAAAAGAGAAATATTTTAATAACCCTTACCGAGAAATTTTGTTCTCACCCCAATTTTTTAGAAAATGTTTTTTCATTGGGCTTAGTGATGATGAAGAGAAATTATAAAGACTGGATTAGGTTGAGTTGTGTTATAGTAACAATTAAAGAGTTGTGCTAATTTTAATTAAAAGTTTTATCATGAGAATTAGTTTGTATTATATGTTCTTAATTATCAAAAACTATAGACCAAAAAATATTCTCTCAGATATAAGTGACTCAATAACTGGATTTGAAATTGAAATTTTATGTTGTTAATATTGAGTCACTTATTCTAAATTCTAATAAAAATAAATAAAATAAAAAAGATGTTGTTTTTTCAAATATAATTATGAGCACTATCCCGGGTAATTTAATGTTTTACTAAACTTGTAAAGCTAGTCTCATATTCAATAATAAATTCCTCTTCCTTTTGTCTTAAATTTATAAATTTCAATTATATATTAGTTATTTGCTCATTAGGAAAATATTTCTTTAGGAATATCACTTTAAAATCATTTCACTCTATGATTTCTATATCTTATTCCTTCTTAGTGTTTTGAATCGAGGACCTCCATTGATTAGCATCACCCTTTAGTTTGTATACATCCATGATAAAATATCCTCTTCATTACATCCCAAATAAAGGAACATATTCTAAAAAAATTGATTCATTTCTCAGATACTAATGGGTAGTGGATCCAATAAAAGATAAAGTTTTTGATGCATGAAGTTTTCCAATGTTATTATTACATGTTTAGGTGCAACTTTTTATTCCATACAAGAAAGTTTATTTTTTATAACATGAGTTAACTTCCCTAGTATATCCATAATTTTCTCAGTTCCAACTATTGCTCCATTAATTTGATTTGGAGGAAAATATCTACACTGATTACGAGTGTTAACCCAATTTCCATTCCTTCCATTAAGATCTAATTCTAAATAATAGAATATAATTAATTAGTTAGTGAATAAAACTATGAATTATAAATAATAGTTTATGATTCCAATGATTTTTTTAGAAATTCATTTTATGAAATCTAGAAATATCTATATAATATCTTAAGGGTTTATCATAGGTTATGTTCTCTAACTATGTTCTTATAAATATATTTTATAAGGTTTCTAATAAAATGTATTTTATACCAACTATAACACCTTCAATCCCATACCATGGATCCAACGATTATCTTATTACATTAGTGAAAAATACATAGATCACAATAGAAATGATCCAACCATTTTATAGTATCATGAAACTAGATACATAATGGGACAATACATTACATTAAAAACATAAGATACATTATTTTAATACATGAAAACTTTATTATTTTTCCTTTAAATTCCATACATTACATGTAGTAATATTTATGGTTTCCTAGGGAAATGAGAAAAATATAAAGGGGTGATATCATATGCTTTGTAAGGGGTAGCGTACAATGGAAGTTATAATGTAAAAGCAAGGAATGATAGATATATTAAGAATAAACAACAATCAATTATGTTATAAAACTATTAACATGCACATGGAATATATACAAATAAATAAAAATAATTATAAGGACAATAATAACTAATTTCATAGTGATGGAATTTATAATTCTAGAAATATTACTCTTACTGTTGAGACCTCATTCAAGAAATCATATATAAGAGGTAAGGTATATGCCAATACCCAAACTAGTTTGTCTCATGAGACCTACTGATACATCTACGAGACATATAATTCAAAGTTCCATCCATCACTAAATAATTCCAATTCATTCATTATATGAAAGTAATTAATGAAAAATCCATAATCAACATGACTTAATAGTAAATAATTATATGTATAAAAATAACTAGTATATGTATTTTCAATAATTCACAATTAAATAAATGGAATAACCTTCTTAGTAAACACTATTAAAATTTTAAGGTTTTCACACTATATAATGTAATTTATATATTATTATGTCGAGGATGTAAATGATATAGCATGTGTCCATGAGATTATACGACAAAGACTTAAAGGAGAAAAATAATGTTAAGAGAAGGATGAAGAGTGATATAGAACATAAATTTAAAATGAATATATTTAAATCCCTCATTATAGATCATAAATAAGCATGTGAAACATACAAATCATATACCACAATAGCGTTAAATTTGTTGCTCAGTTAGGCCCATTGGTTGTACACCAAGTGAAACATACAAATCATATACCACAAGAGCGTTAAATAATTTATCTACTTATTTTTATCCAAACAAGTATTTCATTTCAAGGAAATCCCTACTATTTACTTTATTAAAATTTAGTTTGTTTTCCTATATTTAGATTTATTCATCAGGTTTCCACTAATATTTGATAATTTCAACATATTATAAATGTAGTATAATGGGAGGGAATAAGTTATATCTCATTACCAATTTATATAATGTATGATAATAACATAGTATTAATATCATGAAAATATATGTAAAATAATTTTAAACTATATTACAACAAAATTATTACAAATTAAAAGGAAATAGAAGGATTGGGAAAACTTATATTTCTTTTATTTTTAAATGAAAAATTCCCAAAATAAAGTGAAAAAATTTTCTTTGGAAAACCATGTAAATTTTAATAGAATATTGATAATTAAGAATTTACATAATGATGGTAAAGGGAATATAAGTAAAAAATGTTAAAAAATGATCATAACTCAATGCAAGGTAATTGCGTTAAGAATCCCCTTACCTTTACTCTTAAATTCTACAAAAGTTATTTAATATCTTTTATAGTGAAAATGGACTTGTTAAAAAATTAGTTTAGAACCTTGTTCATATATATTAATTTTTATAATATTAAATTATAATAATTCATTAAATATTTATTTGTTTATTATTGATTATTTTCATCATCAGATGTTAGTCAACTTAATGGTTTCATAGCAATTTCACAATGGTGATGTTAGTACCCACTATTTGATAAAAATTTCATCATTAAAAGATTATATAAGGTAGTAGAATATAATATCTGTAAGGATTTATAAAGTTCTAATTTCATTCTATGAGAGTTTATTTATGATTTGTGAAGATGAAATCAGTGATGAGCTTATTTTGGTAATTTTTAATGAACAAATGGTGATATATTAACAATGTGTTAAATATAAATATAACCATTAAAGAAAAAAATATGTCATTATTTACTTATTAATATTAAATATTACCATTAATTATGTTTTCATGTTCATTCATGACATAACTTTATGGAATCATTCACTTAGGTGGTTAAACTGACCCCAACAAGAACATGATATAATTTATGAGTGAGTATGGTTATGAAAGTGATTATTTTATTATAATATAATTATAATAGGAGTATAATGGTATTATTTATATTTTATTAAGTCTATGAATCATATTATATGAGAGTTGGATGATAAAAATAGTGAATAAAGGTTAGGGAGTGGATAATACTCACACTGAGAGCTTGATTTTTATCTTAAAGGACCTCTTGGAAATGGAGGACTTGGGACACTTTATTGTAACTAGGGTCATAAAAATGTGGAATATAATTATAGGAGATGTAAAATTTTAAGGTATTAAAGATTAATGTTAAGGATATGTGTGGAATTAAGTGGGTGTAAGTGAGCTCCTTCTATAGGTGAAAAAGAAGGACATTTCATTGGAAACTTAAGTTAGGTGATGGGTAAAGATTGAATCATATGGGAGTAAGGTGAGTTAGGTAAATCGGTATTTTTGATAAATGTGGCAATTAATTGAATAACTAAAAGGTATTATATATGGTATTTTATAATTTTAATCATCAAAACTTCAAGACATTTTAATTTACCCCTTTTACTCCATTAACCTTGATTAAATTTTTACTATGCTAATTATTATTTTACTAAAAATATAATATGACCCCTCTTAATAAATTTTAAATTTATAATTCAAAATTTAGACTCTATTTAATCTAATTAAATTTCTAAATATGAGAAAAATTTAATTTTAAATTAAAACACAATATATAGAAATAATTTGTTTTGTAGAAAAATGTCTTTTTATACATTGAAAGTTATTATTATTCCTATAAATTACTATTTAAAATAATGTTAATATATTTTTATGTATATTTATACATAAAATTTTATTCAAGATTTAAATTTAATTTATTTATATAAAAATACACAACATTTAAAAAGAACATTCCTTAAAAAATAAACATTTTTAGAAAAATCCCAAAAATTCACCTTAACTAATTTTGATATTCAGAATCCAAAAATTATTTATATTTTATAAAAATTAAATTTATAAAATTTATAAATATAAAATTTAAATATATTTATTAATAAAATCTATTTCTATTGTACTATAATGATATTGTAATATAATTTGTGTTGTGCAATAGTTTTAGGAATATAGTGTTTAACTACTAGAAAAAATATTAGGTCTTATAAGACACGCCCCTATCATATCGATTCTATCTCTAATTACTATCTCAAGTATATTATTTATATGATATTATATTGACATACCATACCCAACATACATGCATACCCTATATTGCACAATTTTGATATAGCATTCTTAGTTAACACCTCAGTTCTATAGTCTTGGCTTTGCAAACATAAGAACAATCCCATTGAACTCCATCATAAGCTAGTCAGTGTGATATTTACTCAATAAGAGTCACCTACATATTGAATGAACTACCCCAATCAGGAAGGTATACCTCATTATTTTGTATCGATTAATAAGGCTTCCTCTAATAGTTTTTGGTCAAATACATCACCTTGTTTGTTGTTGTAGAATCCCTTTATTGACTATTCACCCCATATCAATTCATGTTAGACCTCTAGTCAAATGCTTTTCGTATCCATTAAGATAATTATTTTAATTTATGGATGGTTTTTTATCTATTATTATGTTAAAAAAACATTGAGTTTTATATAATGGTGTTCAAGAGCTTTAGTTGAACCAATCCACATATGAAAAGTAGTATACCACTTTGATGATTTTGAAAATATAAAACACTCCCCCATTTAAAAAATTTCTCCTAGAACCAAAACCACCACTTACAAATATAATCTATATATCTAAAAATATCACATCAACTAGAACAATGTTCTTTAAATCAACTTTACCTTGAGTAAAATCATATGTTTCAAAAAGGAAAATTCTAGTCAAAGCATGATTAGGGAATTGAATTGATCTATATAATCTCATCAAATATCTAACTTTTGAGTTATTCTATAAAAAAGGAAAAAATTAATCAATGGAGTGAGTGATATTTGGTACCCCCTATATCTTAAGTGATGAGCCAGGTACAAGATTCTCAATATCCCATAAAACGGTATGGGCTAGATGCCATGCATTCTGATAAAGAGATACAATATGTGACTTGATCTATGAAATTTCATATATCAGTCACCTTTATTTTTGGTTAAAAAATTGATAAATTGTATAATTTATTAATTTAAGGTTAATGGTATGCTCCAATGGATGATGTATATAGTGAAAATCACACCGAAATAAAAACATATCGCTGAAGTATGACATGAAACCAGTAAGGAAGGCCTCTATCAGGTCTTCCATGAGGGATAGATCTTGATTAATATTTCTTATCATAGATAGGTTAGATAAGGGAATAATATATTTTATTTATGTTCATAGTCTATCTTAATAAATTTTGAGACTTGATAAAAACCTCATCTTTTTTTATTGTCACTATATATCTATTTGTGATATTTGGATAAGTATGATTGGATCGATGTAATTACTACTTAAAACAGTGTTTATTGACCATAATCCACTAATACCAAATGGTGAAGTCACATGATGAAATATTTATAGAGTCACCAAGTCTATTTTAAATTTCTTCTTTAGAAGAATAACATATAGGACTATCCCCCACCCCTGGGGATTCTTTCTCAGTCAACTATCAAACTCTTCTGATTAAAGTCATATTTCCTCATCATTAATATTAATACTTGAATAAATTCAATTTATATACTAGATATATTGAAATTAAATAATATTATTTCCCACCTATACCCTATTTATGATTTCATAGAAAGATATTGAAGCTTGAATAATCTTCTATACAATATATCTTGCAACTGAAAAATTTTATATCCCACCTATACCCTATTATAGTCTACCTTCGTGATCGCTCTTCACTACCATAGATCATAAATACTCACTAAATACTATTTCATTACCTATATAAAAATAAAAGGTGGGTTATTAGATATCTCATTGATTTTAATGTTCTTAATTCTCTACACATGAGGTCCCCAACAACCCAACACTACTCATCCCACCCCTTGGTCGAGCATCTAGGTCCTTCACCTTGGTCAAATTATTCCCATATTGAAAAGGAAAGTTACCTATCAATATTAAAGGTATTTGAAATGAAATTTTATTATTTTATTTTATCTTCCCAATTCCATTTGAGGGATTAAGAAAGGGTATACTGAGAAAAGGAAACTTACCTACAGAATTAGTCAGCTTGACCTCCTAAAAATCTAGGGTCAAACCCTATCTGTCGGCTATAAATTCTTATCATGTGCTAACCTATCCCTAGATAGAAAAATCAACCTAATTATCTCCTGAATTCATTAAATTAATAACCCTTTATTATGACAATCATAATATATGAGGCTTCTTACAATATGCCTAAGAGAAAATAAAGTGATTATGTAAAGTAGTATATACTTCTCTAAACATCTAATAAGTCTAGCTTCACTCAATCCACCTCTATTGGAAGAAGTAGAAGTACCTATTTAAGAGACCAATATATTCTAATAATATTATCTGATGGAATCCATATCACTTATGATAAAGGGACGAAATCTATTTTTTCTAGTAAAAATAAGGACAACCATATTTTTGATAAGAGAGTACTGAATGTTTCAAATGTAGGAGCACACCACCACCCATAAAACAAGACTCAAGTGTCTCTTCACCACTATATTTCTTTAAGACATATTGGGAGAGAATTTTAATTTCTCAATATTTCATGAGATTCTATATATCAATATTTTTATGTATTGAATTATGATACATGGAGATTCTATTTCTAGAAATAAACATTTGAGTGTACCACCCTACCATATCACATGGTATCTTTATCATCTTTTATTTCTTTATAGTAGCCACTCTCTTCGAAGTCAACCCCATACATTGAATGTACCACAATGGGTCTAGATAATGGAATATGATAAGTGGTATTTATATCAATACCATATGAGAACACTTATTACTTTAAAACCTATTATTCCTATTTCTAAATGAAAAGTGAGATGCACCCATCGATCAAGGTGTCAATAAAATTGAGACAACTCCTTGATCATCACCATATTTTTTTCTCTAATTTTTTTGAAATAGTTTCAATTTATAGGGATTAGAATCCCTAAGGGGTATTAGTGGGAATTTTGGGAATGGATGATCAAGTGTAGAACCTATATGTGGATATATACCCCTAACTCTAAAAAGTCAGTGGTCAACCCCATACTCCAATGAATTATTTGGAAATGACCTGACATTCAGAAGAAAGGATGATATTTAGCTTAATAACTAAAAATTCTCATACACATATAAAATATCATTAATTAATATTTTTCAATAAAAAATTATATCATGTAGTTTATCTATATGGATATTCTGTGAGGTTTTGATTAGTAGTATCCAAATAACTTTTCCTTCTATTTGAAATATCTTCTTTCAATCATGCAGTGAAGATAGAGATATAGGAAAACTCATTTGACTAATTAGAGACAAAAAATAATTAATCCATTGAATATTGTTTATTCCTAAGTGATCACTGATTAGAGAGGGTTATAGGAATGAAGCCCAAATTCAGCAGGGCATGTCTTAAAAAGTGTTTAATTTGATCTTTCTCTCACTCAGTAGTATAATGGCATGAGTCAACTCCATGGATTCGATTTATTCAATTTCCTCTAAATCTTGATCCTTTTTTAAAATAATGTCTACAATATCCACTAATATTAATATTGGGAATGATATAGGTCGATTTGATGAAAAAAACTCTTTTGGATCTCAGTAAGGATAAAACTTCACACTGCTAACGATCTGGCAGACATATGTCCATTCCACTGATTGGGTTATGATATACTATCAAAATATTGATTTCCTTTTCTAAATTTATTAAATACTATAAAAAAATAATTGATATTCATATTATATTTTCATATATTATTTCCAAATCTAATCAAAAGTATATTTGACATGATCAATCAATAGTAGAAGAAGTGGACAAGAAAGAGGATTTCTATGAGCAGAATCATCCCAAGCGGGCTTATGGTATGAATTTGAGTCAAATATACATATATACTTTATAAATAAGGTTAATATTTTATCTTTAATTTAATTATATATTGATATATAGTTTAAAAAATTTCTCCAATTTTGAAACCACTACTTGGTACTACAAGCTTCTCTGATCATATATTCAGTTGAAAGCCACTAAAAAACAAAATAGGTACCTGGATAGATATATTGGGAGGTGATAATTACAAAAAATAAATTTCAGTGCATTCATAAATCCTAGAAAATCTAGTCATTCATTTTTTGATCCAAGTATAATATGACCAATGACTACACAAATAAGTAGTTCTATCCTCTTGGTAGTCCTTTTTCCTTGTTAGGACATCCAAAAAATAAATACACTCTTTGTGTGGATCAGGCCCCTCCAACCCTAATAGATTGGTTATTAATTAAATCTTATAAAAATGGTGTAATAATATTACTATAGAAGGGTGGTACCATATGCTCACTTCTCTCCCTGATCATAAAATATCACTTCTTTCACCAAGTGAGTGGACGAATTCATGAGTTGATTAAAGTACCCTCCTTCATTTCGTATGATGTAAACTAATTATTTTTCCAATATGAGTAGGAAATTCACACTTTATTACTTCCTACATTCATGGTAATCTTATCTCCTCTTCAATATAAGTCCCATTCTTTTAGCCAAAATAATTATTTTTTGGTCAAATAATTGGAAAAACTCAAATGTTTTCCCTTACACTTTCAAGTACTATTATGCTTCTAAAGATAACTACTAAGAGATAATATTAAGAATCTACTTCATTCCCAGAGAGGCTTGAAAACCCTCCACCAGACATCATCTAAGAATTTTACCACACATCCCAATCCATATTAGGCACACATGGGGGGACCCTTTAGTTATATGCCAATACAACACCAAAGTACACCATGTGTACTATTCCAACTCCATTGGAAAACTTCCAACTCAATAAAAACATCATTGAACTACCAATAAAAAAATAAATTGAACTGAATATCATACATTACACAGTATACATGAGAAAAAAGTGGTGGTATAACTACTAATATTTGGTGGTCCTAGCCACCTCAAGTCTAGATCGGGCTAGAAAGTGAGATTCTAATCAATCCCAAACATAGCATACCAAACCACCCATCCCTAAACAACCTAAATATATTCCCATATATAAGGTATAGATATATTATATTGAAAATTTACTTATACTCATATAGAAATTTATTATTAAAATTTTTGATAGGAACAATGGGACATGTAAATAATGGGAATGGTGGATTGGTAGAGGTGATTTGATGACTTAGAAAATTGAAATGAGGTACTATTCTTAGATCATTTCTAGATTGATATGGAGATTGTGCCGCCACCATTTCATCTCTATGAAAATACACCAACCCATTTAAATACCACCACATCTATTACAGTATACCAATACCAACTCATTTCACTACAGAACACCTATTCTTTTTTTTCATATGGAAGTCTAGATATTACAGTGGGTTGATAGTGAAATAAGATGTGTTGGTACTAGCAAACCAACTAGTGTCATAGTGGTTCAATGGAACGTTAGATATTATAATGGTTTATAAGATGCATAGTCATCAAATTTAGTTCAATTATCTAATTAGTAGTCTCATCCTTCTATCTATCCAACTTGATATTCCCAGTCTTCACCCCCACCCCTATCCTCTTTTTTAGAGTTGATAAAAATAATTTTTCTTGTATTTCATTCCCACAACCTGTATCATAGGAGCACAAACATACCACTTGGTACCAGATGTATGGATACACTTTATTCATATTTCATGGCATTCCATTGGAGTCTCATGTCTAGAAAACTCACAACATGTTTGATTATATCAATATCTCATTTTTATTTCTTGTATTATCATTATAGAAAGGGGTTTAATAAACCATAGTTTTTGGTGTTCTATTATTTAACTCTGAAGGATGATTAAAATCTATTTTTGAGTTGAAAGTGAATGGGTTGGGGGATATATCCAAATAGATTTTTCTGAATGAGAGGTTATGGATATGCCATCGGGACCAGCCTTTGCTTGCATGAGAAGCCTAGCCAGATGACAATGTAAAGGTGGAGAGCTACTACCACGATGAAGATGCTGGGGAGGGGTAGTTCCTTGTAGATAGTTTGGTTGAATTCCCTAATACCTTCAGGTCATGTAATATCCTAAGCCTAAGGGAAATTTAATATTTGAGCCTATGGGCCTTATAAGGGTTTCCCCTCATCCCTTGAGGGGGGGGGGGGGTTATCAAAAGTCAATAAAAATGAAGGCCTTCAGGCCATTCGGTCTAAAGAGTCTATAAAGGAGGTCGAGATGTGAGAAAAAATTCAGTTAATTTACCATATCCATATCCATAATCATTATTGGTGGGTGACCTAGGTGGGTTTATTGAAGAAATATGTCTGAGGATAGTTGTTATTGATATTCATAGTAGTAGAAAAATGATATATTTTACTTGAGTGTCCATGTTGAACTACAAATGAACTGTCTATAAAGAAATATGATGCTTTTCATATGATTGGTGGACCACTGGATGGTTCAAAGGGAATTTATAGAGATGACTTAGCCAATGGTAACTAAAAGATCATGTGATGGACACCCCAAAACATTTTATGTATCATATAACGTTCATTAATTCTAAAAGAATAATGGAAATGAGGGTGATTCCAAAGTGCTTTTCCTATGGTTTCCACTACCAATTGAGTATAGATGGTTCTCTATATGGTCAATTCAACTCAAGCTAAACTAGAAATGATATCTCTTATCACGATGTGATGAAATGGAATCTTGATTCGAAACCCATTCACCAATACAAGGTTTCTAACTCGATTCCTTGCCTGTATAATGGAACCAAAAATAGGAAATTATTCAGAAATACATCCAATCTAGTTTGTTTCATTTGATTCAAGTGGATATTCATCAACGCACATTTAAACCTATGTAAGAAAAAGTGAAGTAATTTCAATTGGACTACTAATTCCACTTAATTGGTCATTAGTGTTTGTCACATGTAGTATTTTTGATCATCGATTACCCGATTTATATATTTTTTGATACCTGATTATCTTATTCTCTCTATTATTATTCCATAATCATGATAGATTTTGGTGTTGGAATATGCTTCATTTTTTCCATACATTCCCTAGTTGTTGAAGACACCGTTTAAATCATAGTAAAACCACCAATGAGTGTATGAAGGAAACATTCTACCACACCACAAATGAAGTGAGTAGACCTATGGAACTTGGGAACTTGTGTGGATGAACTTAAAGAACCCTATGCGTGATGTTAATGATTTGTTGATACATTACACTATAAACAAAAAACTCTCACCAAGGACCATCTAGGTATTTCCCTATACATAGGATTCCAAATGACTTCCTATGGAAATTTCATGGGTCAACAGAATACCACCTTTAAAAAACTTGAACTTGAACCCTTTTACATATTGGTGACACTGAAATCATAGCATTTTCAGCAGTTCTCATTCCATATGACACACAGTTTTAACCACATCATTCTCTCCTAGTGTAATTCTTGAACCTCTAGGCGGTTGGGGGACTCTTTAGCTATGGGGATCATATAAAACCTAGATCACAAATTATTTTGTGTCAGCAAAGCTAACCCACCAACAATGAATACCTCTATTTCAATTCCCACAACAACTAATGGAAAATTAGTGTGGAAATAAGTACCCAATCAATAAGAGTAGTAATGGTTCCACAAGTCCGACCCCAATTCAAGGTCAGAACACCTCCTTTGGCCATCTATGGGGAAGCCCCAGGGTATAAATAGCTGGAGAACTGAATACCACTAATAAACATGGAATCCTAAAAATGTTGGTTTCTTTCAAATTTAATCCATTCACATCCAAAACATGTATCATCACTCCATTTATACCCACTATTTTCTCATTTTAAATTGAAATAAATTTTCCATACTCCCATACCACTCAAATCCAATAATTACACCGTGGATACTAACCTCTATTAATAGTGTTTGAATGTTTTTTCTACCAAAAATAACCTATAACATATTGAGATCCTCCAATGAAGATCCCATGAGTCGAGAAACCGCTTTGTTTTTTATAATATGGGATAATATTATCCTCTAATAGCGATGAAAAACATATATTATCATCTATTGTAGAATTAAAGTAGTGTGTGACCAATAAACCCTAAATGGACCCTTTCCTCGCACTATTTAAAAAGAAGATTCCATCAAAAACTCCCCCTTTCCCCAATACCAACCAATCTCTGACCTAGTGCTATCCCAATGAATTCCCTAAATCCTTATACTAAAATAATAAATAAGACCTGAAAACATCACAATCCATTATAATAACCCAATGATTCTTGAACCACCACATTGGTTCCATGGCGATTGACTTGTTTTTGATCCAAAATCAGACCACGATGAGTTCATTAACCATTCCACTGACCTGAAATTTTAATTGGATCAGAACATTCTCTTATGGATATTCAAACTTTGATCCCCCAACAATCTATTTCATCCCATCCATTATAAATATAGATTAAAATCTAACTCTATTTATAAAACCAATTCCACAACTCCCCCAAATATAATGAATTTGTTGACCACACCCCTCTTTTTTCTCCAACCACACCCTCACACACCTCTTGCCCTTATATCAAATTGGGTACCCATCAATACAATATACACTGGTGAATTTTGGTGTAGTTTATAACTTGTTGTATTATCTATCCTTCTAATAAATGAAAGTATGAAAGTATTCTCATATGTTCCATATTGACCATATCTCTCTATGCAGTGATGGTGTAAAATTTTCCATTCAACCGCCATTTATATATTGAGATGTTATTATGGTTACTCATAGATGAAATGAATTGTTTCATGGCTTGATTATATGATGTGATTTAGATTTATAACCCCTGACATTTCATGAGGTGCATTGGATTCTAAACTCTAAATCATAATCTTAATTAATGCATGTGATCCAATGTGTAGAACACCAACGCCTATGTTTTGAAATTTACAATGATCACAGATACACATATTGTAATTGCCCAGTCAGGATAATTGTATCCCTAAGAGGGGGAGGAGGTGAATCAGTGATAAATTTTTCTTTTATGTTTCATTTTAAATGAAACAACATTTTCCTCCTATTAAATATTTATTTCCCTACTGAAAACAAATCAAACACACACCCATAGGAGCAGAAGTATTTATAAGGTTTACCTTTAAATAAGAATAGTTATGTCCTTGGTATGGTTTGGAAATAATCCAATACCACACAATCTAATAGAAAAAATAATACTTTTGTGTGATAAAATGAGTAGGATATGCCCTTTCACTCGTGTAGCACTATGAAAACAATGCAATAGTGTGTGTGATCCTCCTAGAACAAATGACGTAATACAAAGTTTTAGTAACAAACCATGTTTCTGTTCTTCTTTATCAACTTTCACAAATTTATTATTTTAAAAACAATTCTGTAATTTCTTACCCAGAAGATGGTAAGAACCTCATGGACTTTGTAATAAAACTCAATCTGATTTTCCCAGTTCAATTCTTCCAATACAATTCTCCCAGTCTGATTGATCAATAATGAAATTATAGCTCTGTTAGAATATGTTTGAGACAATTTTGAACACTTTATCCCTTAGTCTGAAAAACCAAATAAGATTCCCTGATTCGATTATTCATCCAGATATGATAAAAAATGAATACTATGACAAGAAGAATTAGATAATCTGGGGAATATTATGATCCACTAAATACGATGATCAGCTGAATATGTTGCAATCTTATGTATTTTCCTTTCAATTCTGTATAACAAAACTTCTTCAAAAAATCTCAATATAGAAACTTCTTCTCCCTACAAATGTAGAGATTCTCTCTCTTTCTTTCTGAACAAAACTTTAGAAAAGTACAATGTACTTATCACCTTTTATACTCACCCCAAAAATGGTTTGGGTGAGAATCTAATCTTTTTTCCTGCTCAACCAAATTCTACAAATTTGTATGTTTCCTTAAATTTCAGATACATTTATTTCATCATCAATGCTTCTCAACTCTTCTCAATCCTTCTAGAGTCTTCTAACAACTTCAGATATTCTTCATACTTTCTTTACAAACATCAGTTCGATTCTGATTCTCCATTCCAATTTGATCAGTATGATTTCTTTATTATGGTGATCAATACCAAATGTAAATATAAAAATATAGATAGATTCAATCTTCTTAATAAACCTCAGTCTGATTCAGATTATCTATTGTCATTATGATCCACTTCATTATGATTAATACAAATAAAAAACAATAGTTTCTTAATTTCATTGCTCTACAACAAAAAAACATATTCTTCTTCAAATTTCAACCTTCCCCTTTGACATCCAACCATCTATAAGTAAGATTATTATTCTTCTTTCCTCCATACTGGTGATTTTTCTTGGCTTCACCTAGATACTTCTTTAATGTGATGGACCTTAACCCATTTGTAATAAAAAAACTCCTTTTCCTATTTATTAGTTTCAAACAATTCTACATATGATGATTACGATGACATAATGAAATTGATGAATTAGTATTAATGAATTATTTTCATTTGAATATGATACTAATAATATTTCAATACTCAACTTATTTCTCTTTTCTGATTACAATGCGCACCAACTTCATTCTCTGAAGATTTATATCTTTCGGATTTTGGTCTGATTAAAAAGCACAACCTTCGGTTTCTAACATTTTCCACAAAACTTCCCAAAATTCAAACAAATATGAATCCTATGGACTCATTATGATGATATTGAGATAAAAAATCTTCAATTTCACCAATTTTATTATTTCACAAACTTTTACTTATATCATAACTTCCTTCATGACATTTATTACATTGAAGATAATCTTCAACATCATCAGAATTACAAAGGAAAGTATTGTAACTTCCCTATTTTCATCAACATATTTATTTCATCCTCAACCCAAATATGATTGAGATGATTATGAATAGTCTGAATACGATTGGAAGAATATTTTTCTTACCATAAGATTCTAAATATGATTGTTAGTAATTATTCTCCCCCTATCATTCATCAAGCTTAGTTCAAATGTTTTATAACATAATTATGATTTATGAGAACTCCAATATTATCAAAGCATCATCACATTTTTATCGTAATCATACGGACTTGGATTCTTCCCCATTATGACCAAACCTTTCATTCTAGATTTGGTGTAAATTTGATGAACCTTTATTTCCATCCAGATTCTCCTCAATACAAGGGTTCTTTTCAAGTACTATGAGTTTGATTTCTAGAATATGATGGTCAGTCCTATTTTCACCAAATACAAAGTTATGTGATTTATTTTTCTTCTTAAACTTTATTGACAAAAAAAATAAATTTGAAAGAAAAAATTCTTCAAATTCCAGAAACCCTATCCATAAAACTTGGTCCCAACAATCCCCCCCTTTGGAATTTGTTATCAACCAAGATTCATAAATAACTAAATTTTTTAATGTCAAGAAATGAATTACTTATCAACAATTCTAAGACTACATGAGCTAACTCATTGTAGGAAACAAGAATTATTGATAGCAAATCCATGATGTCCAAAAGTAGTGATCATTGAAACCTTCTTAAACATTATCCTCATATTTTCTTCCTCATCTCTTGAACTTTCCCAGACTACAAAAATTTCTTTCCTATAACCACTCTAACAAATAGTTAGAATAGTTCACACACATACAATGCTAAATTCATAGCTTATCCACACCACCCCCTTTTTACAAGCTTCTATAAGGATAGATTTATGAAAAAATTATCCTCCTTGATAACACTATCCAAAGGTAATATAAGATAGGGAAAAAATATCTCAAACTTGATAAGAAATAGGTTATATTCCCACATTCAACCTTAATTTAGAAAAGTATTCCTTCTGTAAAGGTTTTGTGAAAATGTTACCAATTTATTTAGATGTAGGAACATACTCTAGATTAAATTCATTTTAATCCACATGACCTTTGATGAAATGATATTTGATATCAATATGTTTCGAATGATAATTTTGAAATAGATTCGTGGTGAGATTTATTTCACTTTGATTATCACAACCTAAGATCAAAGGTAACCTCAATTCAACAAGTAAGTCTTCTAATTAAGTTTTCATCCAAATAAGTTGGGTAGAGGATTGAGTAGTAGTAAAATACTCAGCTTTATCTATACTAAGTGTTACTGAATTATATTTCTTGGTATGATAACTAAAATAACTTTTCCCAAATAAAGAATACTCCACCAGATGCAGATCTTCTATCATCAAAATTTCCTTCCCAATTAGCATCCGAATACCCAAAGAAATCAATACTTTCTAAGATATCATACCTGATTCCAAAATTTTTTATGGATTTGATGTATATGAGAATTATTTTTCTATAAATTAAATGTTATTCTTCTAGAGCACCCTAAAATATTTCACATAAGGTAATAACATAAACAATGTCATGTCTTGAGGTAGTTAAATAAAAAAAACTTCCAATCATCTTCCAAAATTATTTCTGATCAACTTCCTTTACTTATCTATATTTAGAAAACTTTCTTCCCACAAAAATTGGTGTGGAAATAAGTTTCAAGTTTTCTATGATGAACTTATTAAGAAGTTCCTTAGCATAATTTTCTTGAGAAAGAAAAATTCATTTCTTCTTTTTTAAAATTTTTAACCCAATAAAGTATTTCATTTCCCTCACCATGGACATCTCAATTTTTTTTTCATTTTTTAGAAAATCTTTTATAAGATCTATCATCATTCCTAGAAAATATAATGTCATAAATATAAACAATTTCAATGAGGTAAAACTCTTTAATTTATTTGATGTAAGGATTTGTATCAATTCTTCCTTTCTTAAAACCCATCTTCCTTAAGAAAGTATCCAATTTGGAATACCATTCTCTAGAATCTTTTTTAAGCCTATAAAATATTTATTCAAGATGAAAACATAACTTCCATCTTTACCAACAACAAATCCATAAGGTTGTTCAATG
This sequence comes from Viscum album, assembly GCA_963277665.1. NCBI lineage: Eukaryota > Viridiplantae > Streptophyta > Magnoliopsida > Santalales > Viscaceae > Viscum > Viscum album. The sequence continues at coordinate 597,897,037 of OY728167.1, read as the reverse complement.
TAAAATTCCTCATCAATATCCCTATTCAGAAACACAGACTTTACATCCATTTGTAATTTTTTGTAACTTCATTATGTAGTAATAGTAAGTTTTTTTCAATTATTTGTAACCTTTACAAAATAGAAAGAGTTTCATCAAAATCAAATCCTTTAATTTTTGAGTAACCTTTGCACACTAATCTTGCTTTGTTTTATATCACTTCACCATCTTCATTAAGATTATTCCTGAAAACACACTTTTTACCAATAACATTTTTTATCTGGATTTGGAACAAATTTCCATGTATCATTCTTTTATATTTGATCCATCTATTAATTAACGGCCTGAACCCATTATGAATACTCAAAAGCTTCATTAAAATCATTCATCTTGAATTTTGAATACAAATAAGTTTGTGTAGTAGCATTTTTATTTGTTCTTGTTTGAACCTTTTGATGTTGATCACCAATAATATTCTGAGCTTCCACTTGTTTCCTCAACCAATGATGATATTTTTGAGTATCTTCCTCATCACTACAAATAACTGAGTTTGATTATTCTTCTTGAGTAGGATTACAATTGTCTTTATCCTTATTAGAAAATTTTCCCTAACTTTCTCAACTTCCTTGTCCGCATGAGTATGTTTATCTTCTTCTTCCATTTCAATAACTTTCACATCAATAGAATACAAAATTCTTCCTATTTATTTGTTGAAACATCTATATCCTCTTCCTTCTAGAGCATTGTCGAGAAATAATCCATCTTTACCTTTCTTCTTAAACTTTACAAATTTTCCACCTTTCTTTTTTATAATACATGGACTCTTGAAAACTATTAAGTGTTTAAAACTTTGATTTTTTCCAAAAAACAATTAGTATAGAGTAATATCTATATTTGGAATGTAGAAGAATCGGTTTTTAATGTACACAATAGCACTCAATGCTTTCCTCCAATAGTAATGAGAAAGACCATGTTCAAGTAACATAGTTATCCCCATTTCCACTAAACTTATATTATTTCTTTCAACTACCCAATTTTTTTGAGGGGTTTATAAGGAACTATATTGAAGCTTAATTCCATGCTTCTCAATATAAAATTCAAAATATTCATTCTTATACTCACCACTATTATCAATTCTCAAATTCTTCACTGAATACTCACATTACTTCTCATCTTTTCTTATGAAACTTTTAATATTTTTCAAAGCTTCTGACTTATGTTTCATATAAATAACATAAGTAACGAGATTAAAGTCATAAATGAAAGTGATGAAGTACTTATCTCCATTTTTTTTATTTTCTCATTGGCCCATATATATCAAAATTAATAAGCTTGAGGGGTCATTTTGAACAAATAATAACTTTCTTATACACCATGTTTTTAATATTTCCTTTTTGAAAAATAGTACATTACCAATCTCTTCTTCTTGGAAAATCAAGAATATCACTAACACTATCTCTCTTTGATAACTTGCACATGTTTCTTTGATACATGTGTCCCAACCTTTTATTCCACAATCTATTCTCTTCCACCATACTCAAGTAACAAGAGTTTTTTATATCACCAACTTGAAAAACTTTTCCTTTTTTACATTGTCCTCTTGTAAATATCTTTCCATCTTCATAACTTTTCACAAAAAACCCATATTTTCTAAAAACAACTTTATCAAACTCATCAAAAAGTTGTGAAACACTTAGAAATTTGTGTTTTAGTCCATCAATATATAAAGTTTTCTTAGATTTCATCTTTTCTTTTCCAATGATGGATAATCCAACACCTTTGATTCTAAAGGATTCATCATTTGCAAATGTCACTATTACTTCTTTAAAATATTTAAAATTCTTCAACAATTTTAAATCTCCAATCATACGATAAGAACACCCACTATTATGAATCCAAGTCCATTCTCCTTTTATAGATTTCAGAGCAGTTTTTACAACAAGATCCTTTTTTTTCTTTTATTTTCGGATTTTGATAATTTTTAATAAACTTTTTTTGTGTCTGTAACAAAAAAATACATCCTTTTGCAAAGATTATAGGTTGTTCACACCTTTTAAAAATATTTTATCATGGTTGGAACATATTTTTAATCTTTACTCCAACCTTCTCAGGTTTATTCAAAACAACCTTCTTTGACTTGTTTCCTTTAGTAGATTAACTCCCCCTAAAACTTTGCCTTCCATAACCTATGGAATAATAGAAATGTTTTTGGTTGAACCAACACATATTTTCCATATGTTCGAATCCACCACAATACCATCAATATCTATAAAGAGAATATTTTCCTCTGAAACTTCCAAACCGACTAGAGTTGTGAACATGTTTCTCAACAGCCTTCTTGCTTTTCTTATACGAATCACCAACCTTTATATTACCAATCATAATCTTCTTTTTCATCTCGATTTTATTTCCATATTTAATGGAATCAGAAGTATGAGAAATTTTTTTAGATTCATAATTTTTAGAAACATTTTTAGTCTCATGGTATATTGAAACTTCTAAATTATCCAATTTGTTATCATGTCCACATACATAACTTTCTAAGATTTCTTATTTTTAGAAAAAATTACATATTTTTTCTCACATTTTGGAGGTAAATTTTGTTGAACCTTATTAGGTTTATTATTATGATAAATTTCACCAAATTTATAGATATTGTTTTTGAAACTTTTACCTTTCTATTCAGCTTTAGAAATTTTTTGTTGGAAAAGTTCGAACTCTTATTATTTTACCTTCAGTTTCACTTCTAGACGCTCATTATGATTCTTTTCTTCATCAAGATATTTCTTTAAATCATCAATTTATTTCACCATATTTAATTTCCCATTAGGAAAAATATTCTTGATTATTTATTGAGTAACTTTCATTCTTCAACTTCCTAATTTATTTTTATTTCCTTCCAATCTTTCTTAGGAATTTTTTCAATTATGATTTCAAATGACATTTTAATTGAGTTTCTTCTTCTTCATAACTACAACTTATTAATTCTTCATTATTCACTATTTTAATAAAAGTATTCTCACCAACATAATCAATATATTTTTAAGACTCACCATCACTATATTATTCTTCTTTATCTATAGATAAGAAACTTCTTATTTTGGATTTGAATAATTTTATATCATTCCATATAGAAAAATATTTATCTTTATCACCCCATTTCTTCCATGATCTTTTTGGATTTATTTATTTTTCATCATTATCCTTTTCTTTATTTATTCAAGGACAATTATCCACAAAGTGACCAAAGTATCTACATTAAAATAATTTCATGGTATGTTTCCTCTTTGCTTCTTGTTTCTTGGAGATGCTGTTTCTGCTTGATGGTGAGCGTTGAGGACCTTTCTGGGTTTCTAATCGAAGCGGATTGATGCTGTTTTAAAGTCCATGTGCTGTACATTCTTGATAGAGGTTGCTGCACCCTCAGATGATGGTGTTTTTTACTATAGTTTTGTATCCCCCTTTAATCCCTGCTGGTGTAAATTATTTACACCTCATGTTTGATCTGTCTTCTTTCTTTTAATAAAATTCCTTGGTGCATGAATTGGGCGACCAATTCATGACACAATTTTGTTAAAAAAAATGTAAATCATCTAGAGATAATGTTTTAGGATATCTTTCCTCTAATAAGGAAAATTTTTCCTCAAACTTATCGAGAATGATTCTTAAAATCATTTCAATAATTTTAGAATCTTATAACTTTTCACTAGGACATTTGATAGTGCTATTAATTTCATTCACCCTGGAAAATAATTCCACAACAAATTCATACTCACCCATTTTCAAATATTCATACTTTATCCTCCATATTTTTAATTTTTCCTTTTTCAATTTTGTGTTTACTTCATATATGTTTTTCAACTTGTCTCATATAACTTTGGATGTGGAAAAACCTTTCACTCTTAGAAATTCACTTTCAGAAAGTGATGATAATAAGGAATTATTGGCCCTTCTATTATTATCAAGATTATTCTTATCAAGAGATGTAATAAGAAATTTATCATCAATAGGAGGAAACCCATCTATTGGAGCTTCAAGAATAATATATCCAATTTAAATAAGATAAGGAAACATTCTATCTTTCTAGATATGATAATTCTTATCATTTAACACCAGAATTACTTTACGGTTCACACAATTCAGATTCTCCATCAACTTCTCTTCAAAACATTAGAAAATAATTAGCAAAGGTAACCTTTGGCTCTGATACTAATTTTAATTAACCAGTCAGGATAATTGTATCACTAAGAGAGGGAGGGGGTGAATTAGTGATAACTTTTTCTTTTGTGTTTCCTTGTAAATGATACAACCTTTTCCTCTGGTTAAATATTTCTTTCCCCACTGAAAACAAATCAAACACATGTCCATAATAACACAAGTATTTACAAGGTTAACTATTCAATAAGAATAACTACACCCTTGGTATGGTTTGGAAATAATCCAATACCACAAAATCCAATAGAAAACAATTTTTTTTGTATAATACAATGAGTAGGATATTCCCTTCCACTCATATAGCACTATGTAAACAATCCAATAGTGCGTGTACTCCTTCTAGCACAAATGTTACAATACAAAGTTTTTGAAACAAACCATGTTACTATTATTCTTTATCAACTTTTAAAAATGTATTCTTTTTAAAACAATTATTCAATTTCTTACCTAGAAGCTAGTGAGAACCTCATGAACTTTGTAATAAAACTCAATATGATTTTTCCAGTCCGATTCTTCTAATCCGATTACTCAATATATAAATTATAGCTCTGTCAGAATATGGTTGAGAAAATTCTGGACACTTTCATCCTCAATATGGGAAAAAATATGATTTCCCTACCTAATTATCCATCATGATACCATAAAAAACTAAATATGATGACAAGAAGAATATGATGATCAACTGAATATGATGATCCACTAAATATGATGATCAGTTTAATACATTGAAATATTATCTCCTTTGATTTCACTTCTTTTTGATGAAACTTTTTTGAAAAATCTCAATATAGAAACTTATTCTCTCTACAAATGTGTAGTTTAACTCTCTTCATTTATAAGAAGTACTTTAGAAAAGTACAATATACTTCTTTCCTTTTATACTCACCCCAAAAATGGTTTGGGTGGAAATTTGAAATTTTTTCCCACTCAACCAAATTATATGAATTTGAATGTTTCCTTGAATTTCAAAAACATTCAGGACTTTATCAATGATTATCACCTCTTATTGATCCTTCTCAAATCTTATAAAAAAATCAGATCTTTTTTAGACTTTCTTCAGAAACATCAGTCTGATTCCAATTCTTCATTCCGATTTACTCAGTATGATTTCTTCATTACGATGCTCAATAGGAAATATAAATATGAAGAAATAGAGAGCTTCAATATTCTTACCAAAACTGAGTCCAATTATGATTCTCTATTGTCATTAATATCTACCTCATTATGATGAAGAAAAATTTAAAATAATAGTTTCTTCATTTCATTACTCTGAACCAAACAAACATATTCTTATTCAAATTTCGAGATTCCTTTTTGACATCCAACCATATATAAGTGAGTTTATTTTTCTTCTTTCCTACAGATCAGTGGTTGGTCTTGGATTCACCTGGATACTTCTTCAATTTGATGGATATTAAATAATTTGTAATAGAAAACTCATTTTCCTTTTTATTGGATTCAAATAATTCTACCTCTAATGAATACGATGATGTACTAAATACGATTAATTGGTATCAGTGGATTATTTTCTTTTGAATGTGATACCAATGAACTTTCAATACTCAACTTCTTTCACTTTTCTAATTAAGATTCCCATCAACATAATTCTCCTATTATTTATATCTTTTGTATTTTGGTTTGACTAAAAACTAGCACCTTCTGTTTCAAACATTTTCCAAAAACATTCCAAGTCTTCAAACAAATATGCATCTGATTGACTCTTTATAATGATCTTGAGACTAGAAATATTTGGTTTCACAAAATTATTTATTCAAAAAATTCTTATTGTATCATGAATTCCTTCATGAATTTTATTACATTGAAGGTCATATTTAGCATCGTCTAACTTACAAAGGAAATTATTGTGACTTCCTTATCTTTCATCAATATATTTCTTTCCTACTCAGCCTGAATACGATTGGAATGATTATGATTAGACTGAATACGACTAGAAGAATATTTTTATTTACATCATATTCTCAATATAATTGTCTAAAATTCTTCTCCCACAGTGTTTCATTAATATTTCATCACAAGTTTTACAAATTAATTATGATTTATGAGAACTCCAAGATCATCAAAGCAAGGTCAAATTTTTATATTAGTCATACAAACTCCGATTCTTCCCCATTATGACTAAACCATTCATTCTGGATTCATTATGAATCTAATGAACCTTTATTCAATATAGAGTCTCCTCAATACAATGGTCCTTTTCAATAATTGTGAGTCTAATTTCTTGAATATGATGGTTAGTCTGATTTTCACCAAATATAAAGTGCGGTGATTTCATTTTCTTATTACACTTTATTGATAGAAAAAGGAAATAATTTTGAAATAAAAACTTCTTCAACTACTAGAAACCTTCTCCACCCAACTTGGTCCCAACACATATAGGAATTTCGAGGTGGTTCCACTTTGATTTTCATATGAAAAAAAACCTATAATATCTATAGAGTTATGAGAAATTGATCCCCATTCCTATGAAACTAAAAATATATAATGAAAATGGAACCTATTACCTCCAGTTAATAGGGATACCCATATTGTATTTAATATATATAAATCATGATATTGGAATGTCAATGGTGGTTCATTATACTTTTTTTTCTTCAGGTTTAAATTCGTGGTGGTATATACCACAACAAAAGGGTACTGTTATTTGCAGAGATTGGGATCATGGGCTATAAATGAAAATATAAGAATCATGTTCATGGGATTGGTAGTGATGTACCTAATATAGTCATAGGGTAAATGTTGGCATGGTGTTATAATCTTAAGGAAAAAATTAAGTATTAGTAGTAGTTCAACCATTGATGATGAATAATACATTCAAGTAGCAACACCAATCATGATGACTGTTTCTACAACGATATTATAGACATGGATATAGATAATTAAATAATTTGATGTGTTAATGATAGTTGGAATTAGGGGTATCATATGGCCACTACCATCTAGATCAAGTCACATAAATGTAAGACACTATCCCTTCATTGAAAATAATAATCCATTGTTGGGTCTGTTCAATTAATAGAATTCCTTCTAATACATTTTTGGGTGTGATAGTATTAAAACGTGTTTCATGAATCAATGATAACCTATTTTTATCTTATGGATGGATAATGGGGGAAGAAAAGTGTCACTATAATATGATTAATCATGAACTATATGACTACTAGAAACCATAAAAACCCCAATGAGCACCAAAGAGAAGGATGGTACTATTGTTGGTGCGCTGGGATAGTCAATTGTAAGGTATAATAACCATTAAAGTGGGGTAAATCATAATAGAAACAAGTGGTTCCATACTCACCCACTAGTCATAGTATAGAACTATTGGTCACTGGAATTATGATTAAGATGTAAAGTTAATTTAAATCACTCAACACTAAGAACATACCTCATAGTGGGGGTTCTAGATTGTCTCAAGGGATGAGAGTTTTGGGTATGAATTCTGTTCATCCATACTGAGTTCCATTAGTGTAGATATGTGAAATGTGTGGTTGTGTTTTTCAATTTCCATGAGAATAATACCAATTATAATATCATATAATCCATGTTTCCTACTAAACCAGAGTGTACTTGATCATTCTATGTAAAGATAGACTATAAAAATAGATACAAGGTATGAGTGGACTTATGGAGTGGGCTGTTTGATTGGAATAGAGTTAGGCTATTGTACTTGTCCAAATATTTATTTCAAGATTTTTAACTTAATAGAAAGAGAAGGTGTGGGTAGGGTGAGTAACATGTGATCCCAATTTTTGTTGGTGGGGTACAACCGATCTCGTCTAGTATGTGCAGTTTAATTGTTCATTTGAGGATTCTTCTATTCTGAACTAAGTACTGAAATGAACCAAAATTTCACTATGTATTTTTTTAAATAAACATAATGGTAATATATTGTTATACATAAAAAAACAAAATAAAAAAAATCCATCAAATATTAGATGAAATTATAAGAATAATAAAACCTATAGTGAAAAAAACAGATAGTAATCAATGTTTTTTATCTTTAGAGGATATCTAATTAATATAATTTAATATAAGAAGGATTTTCCTTTCTAAAATAACTGTTAAAAGTGTTAATAAATTAAATATACCACTTTTAAATGATTATAATGATAATACATACCATTTAAATATTTTAACTAATATATTTTCATTCTTTAAATTAGAAATTGGCATGGAATAATATCAAGAACACTTAATTTTCCAAAAGGGTAATTTTAAATAAATGAAATTTTATTTATATTTTATGTTTTTTTATTTAATTTTTTTATAAATTTTATAATTTTAATCAGATAAAAAAATATAATTTTTGAATTTATAATTTTAACATTATATTTTTATGATTTTTTGTTATTTTTCTAAAAAGATTCATTTTTAGGCGAACAGTGGAAAATACCATTTTTTATTAATGATGTGAATTTTATGACATTATGAGTATGAATTAAAATTTTTTGAAACTATTTTATAGAAAAAATATGTATTCTATAAAAGACATTATAAATTTTAAAATATTGATTTTATTTTTCAAACCTATGTTAGATATTTTAGAACTCAAGTTACACTATTATCTAAAAATGTTTTTAATAAATTATACATTTATTATTTTAAAATTAAATTTTATAACTTTTATAAAGTGAATAAAATAAAATTTATTTAATAATTTTAATTATATGGTCTATATTATGTAATAAGTACCATTCCATTTTTATTCCAAAAAAATGAATTACTTATGTAAAAACTAGTTACCGCGGTAAAAGCTAAAAGGGTTAAAGAAAGGGGTAAAAGACCTAAAATGTTTATAATTTAGTGTTTGAGTTGTATATAAAATAAACCTCATCTTCTCTCTATTATTTTAAATTTTTTATTCTTATTGACCTATGAAACATGTGCTCACTTTATATTACAATGTTATATTTACAAAAGTTCCATTCTCTCCACTTATAAAAGGGGCCTCTCACTACCCATTCATGACCACTCTAAATTTTAATTTCCTCTTGAAACACTACCATATTTACTTACCCTAGAATAATATTACATTTATTTATGCATAATGACATAATATTTTTTCCTAAGTCCTCCCTTTCAAAGGAATCCCCCATCGGGAAAACTCAAAGGTCTCAACGTAAGTACTAACTATTAACTAATATTGTTTCTTTTCTATCTTTCCATTTCAAATATATTTTTACCAATGTTATATGATGAATTCATTATTAATCATTTAATAAATTTTTAATTTTTTTTAATAACCAATAACCACTTTTCCCCCTTTCCCTTAAGAAAAATGAAAACGTCATTCTTGTGTTTGTGCGGACTGCCACCTTCATGAAGTAACATATCTCATTTTTTATCTTGTTTATTTATTATTTATTAAACTAACTTAAATTATGACTCACCACCTTAAAAATATTTAAATAATATCACTATTATTATATAATAATGATATCATGAAAAAATAAACCACTTTAATAACCATACTCATCCAACAATTATGGTATGTTCATGTTTAGGTTTGTCTAACCACCTACTTGAACAATGATATAAAATTATATCATAGAAGAATATAAGAAATTAATAATTGATAATATGTGATAAAAATAATTAAATAATTATTTTATTTGGGTTTTATAATAGTAAAATTAATATTAAACCCATTTATTAAGATATCAACATTTGTTCATTAAAAATCCCCAAAGCAAACTCATCACTAATTTCATCTTTAAGATCATAACAAAAATTAAAATATAACTAATTTGTAAAATTTTAAATAATTATTAATCATCAATTCCAGTACCATTAATGATCTTGTAATTATGAACTTTGGGAGAAGAATGAATAAAAACACTGTTATTACAAAACTAGTTCAAAATGATCAAAATTTTCCACACTTGATATTAAAAATAGAAAATAACTAACTAATATACACATAGAGAATAATTATAAATGAATTTTATAGAGGGTTACATATATTAATAAGTTTATTAAATAGGTTATTAATATATTTAATTTTTTTATAAATGACATTCAATCACTTTAGTGGAAGTCAGGAATTAAGGTAATGGGTTCTTTATCTCAAATACTAAATTCTTGAGACATATTTCATATTGTGTATTGTGATATATTTGATGTGGTGTGATTACCACCTAATTATTTTATTTTACCATATTCATTTAATCCATGGGGTTTGAAGATCCATATAATGTTATTTATTTAAATGGATTTTGATTCAAAGGATACCAAGGTTGTAAGTGTCTTTGTTACCTAAACTACCTTCATTGTGTTATAATGACTCTTCATGAACTCAATTCTACAAAGATTGGTTGATTCCACCATAAGATTTTATTTTATGGTACCTTATATTCCTTTTAGGGGGAATTAATTTTTAAATCAATGATTTTACCTTGATTAATTTCTTCCTCAAATTGTATATCATTATTGAGAATAATTCTCATCCTCTTTAATGACAGTTTCTCCTCCTTGTCCATATTTTACTTTCCCTATAATTATCTCCTTTATATTTAGAAAATTAATTATGTGTTATCTCATGTTACCTTCATGAATCTGTTATCCACTTTTCAGAAATAAGTTTTATTAACCTTTTTTATGGTGTATGGTTTCACTTCGCCACTTTGAAAATAACTTCTGAATGCGACCTAAAACTTCATAATTTATGGGTATGGTAAAAATATTTTCTAAAAACTATTTTATATTAATATCATTATATGAGAATTATTATTTATGAAGCTTCCTTTCTATATTTTTAAATTGTTTTCAAAATGATTTTAAATATTTATTATTTTTAAAATAAAATGAATTATTCGTATATTTTCTAAATGTAAAAGTTTTATTTTTAAATGAATTCTTGACTTCAAAAATTATTTTAAAGGCTTGAATTTTTAATAAATAATCTACCAGTTTGTTGAAAGAACCTTTATTTTATAAATTTTTTATTTTAAAAACCCCTTTGGTTTTAAAGGTAATTCTTTTAACTTTGATATCAAGCTCAAATTATTTCATTTTAAATAAAACATTTTTATTATTTTTCAAGCACATAAAAAACAGATGTTTCTTTCAAAAATTTCAATGTTATTTTTCCAGTAACCTAAAATGTTTTTTTATTATGTTAATATAATTTGACATTCCTTATATTACACTAGGGATATATTATTATTCCACCATCAATATTATTTCTATGAATAACTTATGGAATGTTCTAGGAAAGTTTTCATGAAACTCATCTCTTTTCCATGGGTAAATTAAGTGATGTTTGAAGTATGAATGTTTCTTTGTTATAATATCACACATATATATGGATGATTATTATTATGAAGGATGGGTCTTATATTTCCTTCAAATTCATTGGTTAATATTTTATATCACCTAAAATGATGAAATGTTGTGTGAACATGATGTGGGAAGATTTATTCACATGTTTGTTGTGTGAACATGATGTTGGTAGATTTTTTCATAGGTTTTTGTGTGTGAATATGATGCGAGTAGCTTTGTTCACAATATTTTTCATAAACATAATGTGGTTACCTTGGTCCATAATATTTTCTATACTTATGTTTTTTCCATAATTACTTATCATGCTATGTTTCAATATCATGCCATATTTTTTATATGCCTATGATTATATCCCTTGGATCATGATTATTGTCTCATGATTGTACAAACTTTTCCCATGGTTTGGGTTTATTCATTTTAGATTACATTTAATTCTATTATAACCTATAAAAAATATTATGGTTCCATGTTATTTTAAAAATATATTTCTCATATTATAATATTTTATTTTATTATCATGATCTAACCCTTGATAAAATGTTCATGAGTTTTACCTTACTGAGTGTTTCATCTAACCCCTTCCTTATGTTTCCATTCCTCAGATTATGAAGATGAGTATAACTTTTGATAATTATAAAAAGGATCCCAGCATGGTTTTATTATAGAGACATGTTTATAGGTTTTGTAAAATAAGTTTCTTATATAACTAGTCCTCAAAGACACTAAACCCTCAGTTCTCGGGATTATGTAATTATTTTGAGATATAATTTTTAACTTTTGGAAGTTATGTAAAGTAAAGATAAAATCATATCACTTTGTATCAAAGCCAATTTTTAATGAAAGTGTTTTTATCCCCAGATATTAGAGTGAAAGTTTGGGGTTCCTCAGTTGGTATTCGAGTAGGGGTTAGTTATTTTTTAGGATTAGTTTTGTGATTTTTGAGGATTAGGATTAGATAAATCTAGTGAAAACCTCAGGGATAAGTATAAGGGATAAGTGTAAGGGATAAGTCTAAGTATAGATAATATCATAAAGTTTTAGTAAAGTATATATTGTGTGGTTATTATAGATATTATATCCCTATATGGATACTATAAAGTGGATATGACTATGTTACAGATGAACCTAAGGGTAATCATGGTGGGAAAAGATCTCATGGACCTTGGCTTGTCAGGTGATCGATTCACTTAGTGCAATAACCAATGAGGTAACCACTGTTTTTGGAGCAATTTGGATCATTTATTGGATAACATGAAAGAAATATATATATACCCCAACACCATAGTTAGTCATTTGGTGCACAACATATCAGACCACTCTCCACTTATGGTTTCCCTGTCTTCTGGGCAGGAGCATCATGAACATTTCAAATACTACCAAAATTGGGCCAGAATACTGGGGTACCATGACCTGGTTAGAGATATCTGGAATGAACCCTACCAAGAATATACATGGGATTCCATTTACATAAAACTACATTGGCTCAAAATGAGGCTTCAGACATGGATAAAGGATGTACTTCCCATTGATAGACACATAGAAGTCACCATACAAGATGTTGAACATCTCGAGAGTAGTCTAGAGGAGGATTGGAATGAATTTTTTTTTGAGGAACTCATCGGTATGGACTACCTAGTAGAAATGATTCTAAAATAGGAACACCTATCTTGGGAAAGATCGAGAATCAAATGGATAAAGGAGGGAGATCGGAACACAGATTACTTCCATGCATGTATAAAGGAGAAGAAACGACTGATTAAACCTAAGATTCTATTAGATGATGGTACATATACTGATGATAGGGATGTGGTGTGAGGATTGGATCACTCTTTCTAAAAATACCTCCTTGATGGTCCAAACCCTTATATTACTAACGGGTACTCGAGGGATACTTTAGGGCTCTTTGATGTGGTTCCAAACCAATTTTATAACCAAGAAAATGAATGAACAAGGGATGTTCTAAAAGAGAAAGAGGTCCTCTATGCTATAATGAACCTGAACCCTAAAAGTGTTCCAGTAGGGAATATCTTCCCTAGCTCTTTTTATAGGACTTATTTGGATACGGTGAAATATGATTTTTTTGCGGCTATCCAAGACTTCTTATGGGGAGGTAAATTTCCTCACGTTGCATGAGACACCATTATTATTCTCCTCCCTAAAACTTTTAATCCTTCTTCTATGATTTAGTATAGACCGGTGAGCATGTGTAACTTCCTATATAAAATTTTGGCCAACATCATCAACTCCAGCCTATCTATCCACATCCCTTGGTGGATCTCCATGGGACAAAACGAATTTGTGAAGGGCCGGTAAATATATGGGAATATTTCATTGGATTAGGAGATGATTAGAGACATAAACTTTAATACACATGGTCTAAACATGGCCCTCGAGTTAGATATGAACAAATATTATGACCACATTGAGTCGAGTTTCATAAAAAAGGTGCAGGAAGGTATGGATCTACCCTCTTGGAATATTGATATCATATTCAGGTGCTTCAGCTCTATATGGATAGTGGTTAAGTTCATGGGTAAGGCATATGGTTTCTTTAAGGAAACCCATGACCTAAGGAAGGGGGACCGAATATCTACAAGCATATTTATTATCACCATGGACATCCTAAGCCGCCTCATCCAAAGAAGCTTAAGAAATAGAGAAATTATCCCATATCATAGAAGAATGAGATATCCCTCTATTTCCCACCCAATGTTCACTGATGACACTATCATCTTCATGAATTCCAAGAGCAGATCGATATGAGTTTTGAACAAGGTTCTGGAGGATTATAGAGAGGCTAGGTTATTAATAAGAATAAGAGAAAATTTTATATTTATAACGGTTTTATCTCTAGCCAGATCTATACTATAATCTTGACATGAATAGAGGGTACCTTATTATGGAATACCTAGGAGCCCCCATATCTCTAGGAAGGCTTAGTATTCAAGACTAAGACCCCCTAATTAGTAAGATCATGGATCTAGGACTAAATTGGAAAAATAAATATCTATCCATTGGGGGTCAGATAGCATTGGTTAACAGTGTCCTCTTGGAAACTCTGTTCCATTCCTTATTGCCTATAAAAGTACCAAATGGAATCATCAATAATATTGAAAAGATCCTATCTAGTTTCATATGGGACCATCTAACGGATGGTAAAAGACACTGAGTATCCTCGAGCAATATGGAAAGGCATGTTAGGGGTGTGGTATCAACGTCCGTAGTCTTGAAGAAACCCTCATCTACATGCATTAAAAGTTAACATGAGAATTTTTGGAACAACGTACCTTCTCGGGGATAACCATGCACAAAAATATCACTAGAAATATGGATTCATCGGATGCCCATGAATCTCCACTTTGGTCGGTGATCGACCCCTTACTCAAAGCTCTTCAACCTCATACCTATTGGCTCATATGGAAACGACATATCTCATTTTGGCACCAGAACTAGAGAAATAATATCATTGGTTTTCTTAGATTCCCTATCACTGATATATCTTTCAGGGATGATAGTTTATACCCACCTCTCGTTATGTCTATTCTAGAAAAAGATCAACATGACATATTTAACCTCATTGAGCTGAAATTAGATCATGATAGGTGTGTGTTCACTCCACCCCCTCAGGGTCTTTAACAATAAGGGACTTCTTATAGATTTTGAGTGTATAGGATTATACAGATTGTTTTAATGATCTTCTATGGGCCAAAATAGTCCCCAAAAAATAAAAATTCCTTATCTAGAGGATAATGAACAAGGCTATCCCTACAGATGAGAATATAAAATGTTGCGGAATTAACACCATATATTGATGTGCCTAATTTAAAAATCATAGGGAGGATAGTACTGACCACCTCTTCATTGAGGGAGAGTGGGTGCAAGAGGTGTGGACATTATTAGGTGAGTTCACTACCTTCACAACTCCTAACATGGTTGATCAACCTTTTCTAGATTGCTGGTATCATGGATCGGGAGAAAGGGCCCCGAAGAAAATGGCCCGAACCATGGTTTTGCATGATGGTTGCTGGTGCCTATGGAAGGAAAGGAACAAAGTGAGACATGAGTGGGTATCCAATTTAGGAATATCTATTATTATAAAAACTATGAACGTATTACTTGACATGGTCATAATCCTGAGAAACTAGCTAGAGGTTCCCACTCTGCAATGGCTTCAAGAAAGTACCCATGTTACTCAATCAAGTAGTAGAAATTTAAGGAACAATTGGCTTCACTAGCATCCCCCCATGGGCCTAAATCTCAAAACATATAGGTATTTAAACCTGGGAGTCTTACGTGGATGTAGGGCCATTCATGTTGATAACGGTTCAATCATATTAGAGTTTACTACCCGGCTGGGCCAGGGAACCTCTCTCTAGGCGGAGGCTATGGTGATGCTCTCTATCCTTAGCATGTGTAGCCAGAGGAATATTGACATCACGGAAGCTAAAACCAACTCTATTATATTTAACAATGATCTCCATGGAATTGGATCTATCTCTTGGTCGATATCCTACATCATCATAAAATTCCAAGGAATTATTAACAATAACATAAAGGTGGTCCTCATATGGTATGAGGGTAATAAAGTCACGAACCACCTGACCTCGCTTGTTGTCCTTGGTCCAGAGAACTTATGTTTACATAACTAATATATTGAAGCCTAATGAGGTAAATATAATTAGAGGGTATTCCCTCGACCCCCATTATTTTAGGCCTCCTTAGGCCCGTGTTCCCTTGTCTTGTATTATATTTCTGTGACTTTCCTATTACCTTTCCTTTTCCTTGAATAAAAATTTACATGATGATGATGAAATATGATAGAACCCAACATAAATAAACCTAGTCTGAACTGAAGTGATTTAGGTTTAACTGAAAGCATCATATTCTAAAATTTTGGTACCTTAAACATTCATAAGATGGAATATTCTAAATTTATATATTTTTTACTCTTATTCTCTCAAGATATTATTGATCACTCGTGATTAATTATTTTGGGTTTTATTTGATTACTGGAAATAAGAGGTATCTAATTATATGATAAATATGGGGTAGTTAGTTCATTTTATGTATTAATTATGTTGTTTCAATGTATTAAAGATCATTTATCAATATGGAAGGAATTAAATCTCACACAACTCTCTTATCCCTCCTGGATGATTTAATTACAATCATCATTAGAAAATCTATTTTAACTTATCCTACTAAATTTTCTCGAATTAAGATCCCTTGAAAGTTACTTTACAAAATATACAACTCTCCTCCCATTCTTTGATATTATTAGGGATCTTTCAAAGATTTTATCCATATTTTAATGACACAACTTTCTCATATTAATATGTTTCGGAATTACCACAAGGGACTTTATCAAATTTTAACAATATCAAAAACCAAAAGAGGTATTACCATCCTTTATAGATATATATTGTAGGGTGATATATGATAAATATATATCAATTTTATTATATAAATTAGAAGATTATTTACATATTTCTACAAAGAACCAAGTTTTAAACTATTCAACTCTAATTAAGTCTAAAGGTTTAATGGTAAATAAGTTTGGAATGAATTTTCAAAACTATATGCTCAAAATAAAAAATTATATAAAATTATTTTTCATTAATCACACTCAATTTAACAAGTATTTTACCTGTTTTCATAGACATAAAAATTTATTGAATTTATAAAACTTATGATGCACTCCATCAACTCATAGATGCAACCCGATGCACCATTGATCCTCCAAAAGCGACAATGAAATTTAAGTACCCAGTGATCTTCATTTTAAAAAAGAATGCCTCTAAAAAATCCTATGAATCATTACCCTATAAGGAATAATATTTGGAACAAATGTTTTAAAATATTAATATATTCAAAAAAATAATGTAAAAGTTGTGTCTTCTAGTTTAGATATTAAATTAGGAATGTCATTTGAAATTACATATTTAGTAATGTGTATATGTTAGATACATTTAACTATTTTTAGTATGTGATGATTAAAATTGTGAGGAAACAATTTATTTAATGGGAGGGGTAAATGCAATGACCTGAAATTTAACTATATATTTTCCATAAATAAATATTATTTTAATAGATTTCTATACACACAAAAATAAACGGAAAAAAGCCACATCATGTTGGATAAACACTATTTAGAAATTATACAAAGAATAAATCCTCTAGTATATAAAAATATAGTAATAAACTAAAAATTATTATTCTTAGAGTATAAATAATGAATATGATTTCATATTAAAAAGGATTGTTCTTTCTCAAATAACTGTTTAAAATGTAAATAAATTAAATTTTCCACTTTTAAATGGTTATTATGATCATATATAATATTAAAATATATGAAATAATATAGTAACATTCTTTAAATTATAAATTTTCGTGGAATAATATCAAGAACACTTAATGTTCCAAAAATATATTTTTAAATAAAAGTAGTTTTATTTATATTTTGTATTTTCCATTTTATAAAATAAATATATAAAATTTATATTTTTAAATAGATAAAAAATATCATTTTTTAATTTATAATAACAAAATTAACTTTGAATGATTTGTTTTGGATTTTTCTAAAAATATTGTTTTTAGGTTAATAGTGTAAAATATCGTTTTTTATAAATACAATGGATTTTTTGAATTTATAAGTATGAATTAAAAATTTATGAAACCATTTTATAGAAAAAATATGTAATTTATAAGATACATTATAAATTAAAATAAATATATTTTAGTTTATAAACTTATGTTTGATATTTTAGAACAAAAGTTACACAAATCTCTAAAACTATTTTTAATACATTATACATTTATTATTTTTAAATTAATTTTTATCACTTTTAGAAATTGAATATAATAAAATTAATTTAAATTTTTTAATTAGAGGGTCCATATTATCTAATAAGGACCATTTTATTTTTATTCTTAACAAATTCATTACTTTTGTAAAAACTAGTTATCGCTATAAGAGTCAAAAGGGTAAAAAGGGTTAACTAAAGGGGTAAAAGGAATAACATGTTAAAAAAATGTTTCTAATTAAGTTTCTAAGGTTTGGATTGACAAAAAATTATCTCCACTAAATCAATGTCCATTTTTTAGTCTTCTTGGCATGTTAAACATGTTCTCAGTTTATATTAAGTTTCAATATTTACAAAAATTCCATTCTCTCAACTTATAAAAATGGCCTGTCATCACCACTTAAAGACCACTATAAATGGTTTTCTATTTAATAAATTCCCTATTTTATTCCCCAATAATCACATTTTACTTATTTAATCTTATATAAATAATATTTTGGATTAAATCTGTAACACCCCAAGCTTCCACAGTACGCTTCCCTTTGAATAATGTAATAGCTTACATTGTACGTAACTTCGAGATTCTAACACGCCTCGACCAATCAAAGTAGCCGTTATGAACAGTAATACCAACTTTTTTAAATTTTATAAAATTTATATTTCAAAATGGACTTCATTTTTGGATTCGGAAAATCGAAATTAGCTTAGGGTGAAGTTTTGATATTTTTCTGAAAACTTTCAATTTTTGATGAATAGTGAAAAACACTGAGTTATTGGTTAAAACAGAATTTTTATTTAAATAATTATTTATTTTATTTAAATTTATTTTAGGTCAAAATATATACATAATACCTATATATGTTCAATGTAATTCATTGGAGTCATTTTATATTAATTTAGATATATAAAATTTTTATTGAACTTTTCACCGTTTTTTACCCACCTCTTAGGAGATTTTGCAAATTCACATAAAACATAATTTAACCGCTTCTGTGAATTGAATTTCAAAAATCCGAGAGACATGGTTGATATCAGTAAGTAAAATGTGGTTCAATGAGATGAAAATAATTTTTGGTGAATAGTAACTTTTTACTTTTATTTTCCATGGTTAAAAGTAAATAGGGTAATTAAAGGTAAAAATGATATTATTTTTACCCTGACACATGTCCTAATTGATTGGTTAAGTATAATTCAACCAAAAAAACATTAGGAATAAAATATGAACCTCTTTGGTCCACTTGGAATAGATTATGACATTTATGATTATTTAATTAAAGAAGAGTTAAAAGAGTTAAAATCAAAGTTTAATAACTAAAACATTTTTAATATAGGTTTATACATAAGATAAATTAGATTATAAATATTCATTAGAAAGATAAAAATATGTACTACATAATGGGATTTTATTTATAATTTTTAGACATTAAATAATTTAATTTATTTATGACACAATGATGATGCAGTAATTACCTTATTAAAGAAATATTGAAATAATTGATATTATAAATACCCAAATAAATGTAATTTGAGACTTTTTATTAATTAAAATAATTTTCTAGGTTAATATGACATGTTAAGATTTATTTAATTAACGTTTTTAGAAGTAATCATTCTGTTATGGTTTTCACAAAAATAAATTTCCAAATAGTGTCAAAATTGACATAAAAGAGTTGTTAAAACGAATATTATGCTATTAATTGATATTATATTCCTAAAAATCTAAGGTTTGGCAAAGAGACTTATATAATGATAGGTGTATCATTAATTAACCACTTGGGGTTCTCTTGGAAGTATATAGTAAGTTTATTAACCATATAATATAAAAATAAAAAGAGACATGGTAAATGTCAAACTAATTAACTAAGAGTTAAATCTAAAAGATAAGGTTAATATAGTGACCCAAACCTGTCTAAAACCTATTGTTTGAGTGGTTTTCGACCAATCCCCACCTTAGACTCTAAATAAATCAGTTTGGAGCCATTATAAACCGAATATGAATTTATTATAAAATAATATTTCTAGATTTTCCTAAGGTTCCCATCACCCCTCTTCTAAAAGGGCACTCCCCCTTATCTCAATTTCACACCTTCAAAGCCATTTGGATCATCCAAACCCTAACCAAATATCCTATCAGCTTCCCTCACTTCAACCTAGAGGCCTTATTTTGTTTATAAATCAATCCTAAGGATCCCTTTTGATCAAATCAAAAGGAAGAACCTGAAGAAGAGGTAATGATTTCACCACCCTCTTTCAAGTTCTTTTCTTCTTCCACTTCTTCTTTCTTTGTTATTTACATTATAAAATAATTACTCCAGTATATTATATATAATGTGATGTTATTATAAATATGGTAAAACCATATTCAGTATTCTATCCATCCTTTGAATGACATGTCACCATACGTGCGTACGTACGGCTTACCGTCTCCACGTCGTGGTGTAATTGTTATTCAAAACATTATTATTTTGATGGGTATGATAATGATGCGTAATTGATGTAAATAATAAATATAAATGGTTATTATTCTGTATATATGATATACCATTAAATTATATATTATTTTAATATCAAAAAATGATATTGTCACTCGTGTGTACGTACGGACTACCGTCTCCACGAACGCGATGAGATTTATTCCCCATCATATCCATTCAAGACTAATTTTCATTTGATGATTAAAAATAATTTTTAAGGACTTGATATAATTTTGGATATGAATAATATACAACCTATCCATAACAAACATGAATTAAGTAACATATAAAAGAAAGCGAGTAAGTTAACACCCGAAACGACGATAATACTAAAATATTATTAACAAATCAATGTTAAAAGATCATATATGATATAATATTTATGTATATGATTCTTGTATAATTTAATAAAAATTATTTAACTATTATACAGGAGGTTAACCTACCCTCAACCAAGGAAAAGTACAAGGTAATGGTTAATTTCACAATCTCTTTATTATCCAAGGTTGTTTTTACGTAACTATCTACTGGGACCCCTTTTATCATTCACATACATGTTTCTTAAAAATGTATTTCAAAACATTTTTACTATTTACTAGACAATGGGTTAAAGTAATTTATACCCTGATTTTACCTTATACGTTTTTGAAAGGAATCTTTCTATTATTTTCCAAACAAGGTACTTTTTGACCCTTCTGACAAATTTAAGGTAAGAATATTTTTTTAACTTATACGGCGGGTGCATCTATTTTCCACCATTATAAAATAGTCGAAGCTTCCCTTACTATATTATAAGAGTATTTTCAAAATAAAGGTTTTATTTTATAATTATGTGACTTTTAAATGATTTCCAAAATGTGATATTTTTCTCAAATAGTTTTGATTTCATCTATGTCAACATCCTTTGATGGATTTTAAGATTATTTGAAGTTGATTTATTATGTACCAAACTTCCATATTGTATTGAAGGTTTTGTGATATGTTTGATTATGAATGTGTTATTTTTATACCATTCATGGTTTATGGATAAATTGTTGACATTTCGTATACTAGTTTCAATATGAATGTTTATGTTATGTTTAAACCTTTTCATATGAGGAATGAATTGGACTTAGTAAGTGATGGGTGGAGACCTCTATAGATCCTCCATGCATCAGTAGGTCTCATGAGACAAACTAGTGTCTTGGAACAAGGACTTGATTATATCTTATTTGTAGTCTTGGAATAAGGCCTTGAGTATGTGGTTATGATAGTCTGGAATTATGCATTCCATTATTATGAAAATGGTTATTGATATTTCATGTGATTATTCGATTAGTAGAATATCCATGTGAATAAGTAAATGGAATTATTTCATTTTATCTTTTCCATATTATGCTGAATTTCAAGTTTTAAAGGCTTTTGTTTTAGTTATACATTGCCTTAAATGTTTATGTTTATTTATGAAAGTTTTTTCTATATTCTTATCCTTAATGAGCATCTGAGCTCACCCCTTTCAAAGTTATATTTTTCCCAGGATGTGAAGAAATATTTTATGAATGACCTGTAGGGATAGTATGAGGGGATATGAAGACAAGATGTTATTGTAGTTTTTCACTTTATGATGTAATGTAAACTTTATGAATGTATCTAGTGTTTCCAAGGCTACTAAAATGATCGGTATTTCGGGATTTGATCCCTTGTGATCATGCCAATGTTATGTAATAATGCACCGACTCTGGGTAACATGGGTTGGGGAGTTATAGTTGTTATCAGAGGAAGTTTAGTAATAAACCTTAGAAGCTAGATTTAGGTAAACTCTGATCAGAGAACATAGCTCTAAGATAAACATTGAAGATTAATATAGAAGAACTTCCTAGAATTTTGGTATTGTAGAGATTTTGTGAGTTTTCCGAGAAATACATCCCTGTCTAGATACGAGCTAGTAGAGGCGGCTCTGGCACAGATATACCTAGGGGTAAAACCTGAAAACACTGCTTTGAGCTAGACTCGAATGAGAACTGGTGCACGACAACGATCCTTGCTGCACTCTTAGTTACGAAACTCCCGTGGGATATGCTTAGGATAATTCTCATTTTCTTTACAAACCATTATGAAGGGTTTATGAGTATATAATTCCTCAAAAAAACATTTCTATGATTATGAATTATATCCATAAACTGTTCAATTTATATTAAGTGCTTTAAAAGTATGGAATTATGTATTTCGATTCATAAACTAATATAGTTTATGACATTGTTTAGAAATGACGCCTAGTGGAATGAATGGAATCCATATCAATGAAAGCACTCCATGTAGGGATTTCCCTCCAACTCAAGATAATTATAGTGGAGTCGGTGATGCAACTGGTGCTGATTAACTAATCACCATACTGGGACAAATCACTCAGGTTATGAATAATAACCTTACCTGTATGGAGCACCCTGATCCTCAAAGTGGAGGATCAATGTTAGACTGCTTAATGATGAAACAACCACCAACATTCAATGGGAGTACAAATCCATTGGTAGGTGAGCAATGGATAAATTCCCTAGAGAAAATATTTTAGGCTTTGGGGAGTAGTGAAAGGGAAAAAGTTGTCATGGCAGTTTACCGCCTCACTAAAGATGATGATCAATGGTGGTCATTGATACAAAAAAAAAAGAAGATGAAGAAGTATCAATTATGGAATGGATGGAGTTTAAAGATATTTTCTTAGAAAAATACTTTCCTCATGACCATCAAGCGGATATAGAAAGAAAATTTCTCAGTATAAGGCAAAAAGAGGATGAGAATGTTTCAAAGTATGAGGATAACTTTAAAAGGTTAGCAAGGCATGCTGCAAATTATATATGTAACCCGAGGAGTAAGTTCGATCGTTTCTTTGATAGGTTAAAACCATTTCTTCATTGGGAAATAGTCTCACAATCCTTCTCATGGTATGAAGATATTGTCTAATGTGCTATCAAGACAGAAAAAGAATTATCTAAATCTTATGACAATAAAGTAAAGAAAGAGAAGAAGAGAATAGTGGAGAAATAGACTGATAAAGGGAAACGGGAAAGAAGGATTTTCCATTATGTGATAATTGTGAGAAGAATCACCCCAATACTTACCTAAAAGGAATGTGAGTTTGTTATAAATGTGGAGAAAAAGGTCACCAGACTCGTGATTGCAAGGGAAAGAAAGAGGCTGTCAATGTTGAATGCTACAATTGTAGAGAAATGGGGCATTATGCAAATTAATGACCTAAACGACAGGGAAACATACCTCAGAAAAGGCCTAGGGATCAAGGCCAAGCTTATTCTGTTACTACAATTGAAGATGAATAATTAATGCATTTGTGTTTTTGGACTCAAGGATTATATTCTGGTTATAAGAGTAATGTGATATATATAAGGATTGTACTGCAGTACTTGTTGTTTTCATTAAGGTTTTAATATGACTAAGGTAATCATATTTTCAGTATATGACAATAAGAGAAACTTTACTTTTTTTTGGGGAATCTGATGTTGCAATTGATTTTGGAATTTAGATACCTTTTATAGAGAGTCTGGACAGAGGTACTTTGGATAAATATAATGTTTGGAATGGATTAAGTTGAACTTTGGATAGTATTGTTTATGGTTAAAACAATTATTATGATTATTTTTGGAATATTATGATACTATAGTTTTAGTAAAAGGAAAACCTGTAAGTCGGGCGATAACCCGTCGCATCGGACAAAGCTGTAGGAATTGAAACCACAACCATAGTGCGACAGGCCTTTATTACCTACCACTAGCCTACAGGAAGTCCCTGGTTATTACAAAATATTTTTCTTCATTATAATGGTATGTGTTAACATTAGGAACCTTATATGATTAGGATAAATATAATATTTTTGAGTTCTATTGTCTTTTGGAGTGAAAGATGAGTTTGTGGTAGAAATTAGTTGAAATTTGAAACTGTACATGTCAAGTATATATATATTTCTCTTAACCTATGAAGAAATTAATTCTTAAACTTTAGGGAAGGAATATTAAAACCAAAAATGTGTTACCCTAATACCTTATGATTTGAGGAACTAATGATATTTTAAATCATTATAGTTTGATGGATTTGAGGCCCTCAATATTACACTTGTTTGTGATTGATGACCTCAATAACTCCCTATAAATATTTACATTTTTACTCCAATTAAGTGTCTATAATTTCCACCAATGTTCTCCTATTCGAAACTCTAATTTAGTGGTGACATTTTCATTTCCCTTTCCCTCTTATTAAAACTAAATTTTATTAACCCTATTTCCGATGTGGGTTTTCCAGAAAGGTATTTTCTATTTACAACCTTTTATTTTCGAAGAACAATTTCAAATTGTGAGGACACAATTATTTGAAGGAGTGGAGAATGTAACATCCCAAGCTTCCATTGTACGTTTCCCTTTGAATAATGCAATAGCTTACATTGTACACAACTTCAAGATTCTAACATGCATCGACCAATCAAAGTAGCCGTTATGAATAGTAATAAACACTTTTTGAAATTTTATAAATTTTATCTTTCAAAATGGACTTCATTTTTGGATTCAGAATATCAAAATTATCTTAGGGTGAATTTTTGTTATTTTTTTGAAAACATTCAATTTTTGATGAATAATGAAAACAATAAGTTATTGGTTAAAACCGACTTTTTATTTAAATATTTAATTATTTTATTTAAATTTATTTTAGGTCAAAATAGATAGATAATACCTATATAAGTTCAATTTAATTCATTGGAGTCATTTTATATTAATTTAGATATATAAAATTTTTATTGAACTTTTCACCGTCTTTTACCCACCTCCTAGGAGATTTTGCAAATTCACATAAAACTTAATTTTACCTCTTTTTTGAATTGAATTTCAAAAATCCAAGAGACACGGTTGATATCAGTAAGTAAAATGTGGTTCAATGAGATGAAAATAATTTTTGGTGAATAGTAACTTTTTTACTTTTATTTACCACGGTTAAAAGTAAATAGGGTAATTAAAGGTAAAAATGATATTATTTTTACCCTAACACAGGTCCTAATTCTATTGGATAAGTATAATTCTACCAAAAACAACATTAGGAATAAAATATGAACCTCTTTGGTTCACTTGGATTAGATTATGACATTTCTTATTATTTAATTCATAGAAGAGTTAAAAGAGTTAAAATCAAATTTTAATGACTAAAACATTTTTAATATAGGGTTATACATAAGATAAATTCTATTATAAATATACATTAGAAATATAAGAATATTTAATACATAATGGTATTTTATTTATAAATTTTAGACATTAAATAATTTAATTTATTTATGACACAATGATGATGTAGTAATTACCTTATTAATGAAATATTGAAATAATTGATATTATAAATACCCAAATAAATGTAATTTGAGACTTTTTATTAATTAAAATAATTTTTCTAGGTTAATATGACATGTTAAGATTGATTTAATTAACGTTTTTAGAAGTAATCATTCTGTTATGGTTTTCACAAAATTAATTTCCAAATAGTGTCAAAATTGACATAAAAGAGTTGTTAAAACAAATATTATACTATTAATTGATATTATATTCCTAAAAATATAAGGTTCGGCGAATAGACTTATATAATGATAGGTGTATCATTAATTAACCACTTGGGGTTCTCTTGGAAGTATATAGTAAGTTTATCAACCATATAATATAAAAATAAAAAGAGACATGGTAAATGTCAAACTAATTAACTAAGAGTTAAATCTAAAAGATAAGGTTAATATAGTGACCCAAACTTGTCTAAAAACTATTGTTTGAGTGGTTTTCGACCCATACCAACCTTATCCTCGAAATAAATCAGTTTTGAGTCATTATAAACCGAATATTAATTTATTATAAAATAACATTTCTAGCTTTTCCTAAGGTGCCCCTCACCCCTCTTATAAAAGGGCACTCCCCCTTCTCTAAATTTCACACCTTAGAAGCCATTTGGATCGGCCAAACCCTGCCCAAATATCCTCTAAACATCCTTTAATTCAACCTAGAGGCCTAATGTTGTTTATAAAGAAAACCTAAGGATCCCTTTTGATCAAATCAAAAGGAAGAACCTGAAGAAGAGGTAATGATTTCACCACTCTCTTTTAAGTTCTTTTCTTCTTCCACTTCTTCTTTATTTGTTATTTACATTATAAAATAATAACTCCAGTATCTTCTATATACTGTGATGTTATTATAAATATGGTATAACCATATTCAGTATTCTATCCATCCTTTGAATGACATGTTACCATACATGGGTACGTACGGCTTACCGTCTCCACGTCGTGGTGTAATTGTTATTAAAAACATTATTATTTGGATGAGTATGATAATGATGTGTAATTGACATAAATAATAAATATAAAATTATTATGATTCTGTATATATGATATAAAATCCAATTTTATATTGTTTTATTATCAAAATAATGATATTGTCAGTCGTGTGTACATACGGACTACCGTCTCCATGAACGCGATGAGATTCCTTCCTCATCGTATCCATTTAAGACTAATTCTAATTTTATGATTAAAAATAATGTTTAAGGACTTGATATAATTATGTATATGAATAATATACAACCTATCCATAACGAACACGTCTTAAGTAACATATAAAAGAAGAAAGAGTAAGTTAACACCCGAAACGACGATAATACTAAAATATTATTAACAAAGAAATGCTAAAAGATCATATATGATATCATATTTATGAATATGATTATTTTTTAATTTAATAACAATTATTTAACTGTTATATAGAAGGTTAACCTACCCTCGACCAAGGAAAAGTACAAGGTAAGGGTTAATTTCACAATCTCTTTATTATCCAAGGTTGTTTTTACGTGACTATCTACTAGGACCTCTTTTATCATCCACATCCATGTTTCGTAAAAATTTATTTCAAAACATTTTTAATATTTACTAGAAAATGGGTTAATTTCATTTATACCCTTATTTTACTTTATAAGTTTTTGAAAGGAATCTTTTCGTCGTTTTCCAAACAAGGTACTTTTTGACCTTTTCGACAAATTTAAGGTAAGAATGTTTTTTAACTTATACGGCGGGTGTAGCTATTTTCCGCCATTATAAAATTGTCGAAGATTACCTTACAAGATTATAAGATTATTTTAAAAAATAAAGGTTTTATTTTATAATTATGTGACTTTTAAATGATTTCAAAAATGAGATATTTCTCTCAAATAGTTTTGATTTCATCTATGTCAACATCCTTTGATGGATTTGAAGCTTATTTGAAGTTGATTTATTATGATACAAAACTTATATATTGTATTGAAGGTTTTGTGATATTTTTTACTGTGGATGTTTTATTTTTATACCATTCATGGTTTATAAATAATTTTTTGACATTTCATATGCTAGTTTCAATACAAATTTTTATGTTATGTTTAAACCTTTTCATATGAGGAATGCATTGGACTTAGTAAGTGACGGGTGGAGCCCGCTATAGCTCCTTGATGCATCGGTAGGTCACATGAGACAAACTAGTGTCTTGGAACAAGGCCTTGACAAAATCTTATTTTTAGTCTTGGAACAAGGCCTTGACTATATGGTTATGATAGTCTGGCATTATGCATTCCATTATTATGAAAGAGGTTATTGATATTGCATGTGATTATTCGATTAGAAGAATATCCATGTGAATAATTAAATGGAATTATTTCATTTTTTATTTCCCATATTATGCTGAAGTTAATGTTTAGAAGGCTTTTGTTTTAGTTATACATTACCTTAAATGTTTATGTTTATTTATGAAAGTTTCTGCAATATTGTTATCCTTACTGACCATCTGAGCTCACCCCTTTCAATGTTTTATTTTTCCCAGGATGTGAAGAAGTATTTTATGAATGACCTGCATGGATAATATGAGGGGATATGAAGACAAGATGTTGTTGTAGTTTTTCACATTATGATGTAATATAAACTTTATGAATGTATCTAGTGTTTCCAAGGCTACTAAACTGATCAGTCCTTTGGGATTTGATCCCTTGTGATCATGACAATGTTATGTAATAATGCACCAAATCTGGGTAACTGGGGCCGAGGCTTTACAAAATACTCTCTTTTCAAGGAATCCTTCAAGGGAAAACTCAAATTTTTCGATTAAAGTACTAACTTTTCCCTAGCGTTGTTTCTTTTATATCTTTCCCTTCCAAAAATATTTTTCTCAATATTATATGTCGATTTTAGTATTTATAATATACTTAATTTTGTTATATATTGGTAATAACTTTTAACCACTTTCCCCCTTTTCCCTTAAGAAAAATGAAAACTTCTTTCATGCATTTGTGCAGACTAGTGCCTCCACAAAGCAACATATCTCATTTTTCAATCAGTATAATTATTATTTACTAAACTATCTTAAAATTAGATTCCACACCTTAAAAATATCTAAATAACAACCATATTAATATGTAATAATGATATTATTCCGAAATAAGACACTTTCATAATCAAACTCATCCATTTATTATGGAATGTTCATGTTTGGGTTGGTATAACAAACTACTTTAACAATGTTATAAAATAATATCATGGATGACTATGAGAAATTAACTACTAATAATATATGATATAAATGATTAAATAATGATTTTATTTTTTTTCAAAATGATCAAGATTAATCACACCTGATATTGAAAATAGATAATAACTAACTAATATCTATATAGAGAATAATTATAAATGATGTTTATAAAAGGTTATATATACGAATAATGTTATGGAATATGTGATTAAGATAGTTATTTTTTATACCAAAAATTTAAGTTCTTTAGTGGAATTCATTAATTAAGGTAAGGGTTTATTTTTCCCAAATATTAATCTATTAAGACATATTTCATATTGTGCACCGTGATATCTTTGATATGGTGTGATTATGGACTAATAGATTTGTTTTACCATATTAATGTAATTCATGTGGTTTAATGTGATATATATTTTTATTTATTTAAATTGATTTCTATTTAAATGATACCAAGGTTGTAAGAAGATTTTTTAAATCAAATCCCATCATTGAGTTATAATGATTCTTATTTAACTTCTTTGTTTAAAGTTTTGTTTCTTCCATTATTATATTTTATTTCATGATACTTTCTTTTCCTCTCTAGGGAGAATTATTTTTTAATTCAAAATATTTTACCTTGATGAATTTCTTCTTCAAAAATCATATCATTATTGAGAATTATTCTCAACCTCTTTAACAAAGGTTTCCCCTGCCATTCCATATTTTAATTTCCCTCCAATGTTATCCTTTATATTTGTAAACCTAATTATGTGTTATCTCATTTTACATATATCTTTACATTATACTATTTTCAAAAGTAAGTTTTATTAACCCTTTATATGATGTGGGTTTCCAAAAAAGGTATTTCAAAATATTAAAAAGGTTTTCCATCCATTCAAAATCTAAGGTTTTATCTTCCACTCCACATTTCATCTAAAAACATTTATATACGTTTCATAGACCCATTACTGAATATATTTTTAAAAGAAATTTTTTTCAATAGTTTTTAATTCACCTTTTTGAAAATGAATTTTCCATGTGACCCATATATTTGTCTTTTACAGGTGTAGTAAAAATATTTTATAAAAACCATTTTATATTTTTTATCAGCATATGACCATTCTTCTCTATAATCTTCATTTCCATATTTTTAAATCGTTTTCCAAATGATTTTAACTCTATGATTTTGAAAAAAAATTAAATATTATTATTTTTACAATTGTAAAAAAAAATATTTTTAAAGAAATTATTAACTTAAAAAGGGATTTTAATATATTTTATTTTTAATAAATATTTTTTAGTGTTATTTAAAGAACCTTTATTTTATAAAATTTTTATTATTAATTTTATTTTGGTTTTAAAGTCTAATATTAATTATTTTATCAAGATAATGTATTTTTTATCAAGATAAAGTTTTTTTGTAATGAAAACATTTTGAGGAGTTTAAATTATTTGAAAATGGATGTTTCTTCATGTTTTTTCAAAGTGATTTATCCAATAACCTCAAAAGGGTGTTTTTCATCTTTATCAGCGTCATTTGAAAATCCTTATGTTATACTGGGGTTGTGTTTTTATTCCTCTAGGTATGTTTATCATGGAACCCATCACATTTCAATATGTTAATTAAGTGAAGTTTAAAGTATGAATATTTTCATGTTATAATAGCACACATATGTATAGATGATTATAATTATGAAGGTTAGGGGCCTATATATTCATCCAATTAATTGGTTAATATTTTATATCACATGAGATGATGAAATATTGTGTGAACATGATGCGATTATATTTGTTCAAAAATTTTGTGTGTGAACATAATGAATGTATCTTTGTTCAAAGGTTCATTATAAAAACATGACATGGTTTGATTTTTTCACAAGTTTTTGTGTCAAAATAATTCAGGTAGTTTGGTTAAAAATATTTTCTATATTTTTTTGTGCCATAATTCCTTATCATGTTATGTTTTAATGTCATGCTATATTTTCTATATGATTATGATTATGCCCCTTGGATAATATATAATGTCTCATGATTAAACAAAATTTTTCCATGGTTAATATTTTTTCAATAAAGATTAAATTTTATTCTATCATGAAATATAGAGAACTCTTGTGATTCCATTTTATTTTAATAAGATATTACTTATATGCTCATGTTTTTCCGGTTATTATGATATAACGCTTGATAAAATGTTGACGGGTTTTTCCCTTACCAATTGTTTAGGATTACCCCTTTATTATATTTCCATTCCCAGGTTATAAAAATGATTATAACTTTTGAGAACTCTATAAAGGAGTCTAGTGTGGTTTCATTATGGAAAAATGTTCACAATTGTTTTAAAATAAGTTTTCTATATAACTGGTCCTCAAAGTCACTAAACCTTCAGTTCTTATGATTATATGATTATTGTGAGATGTAATGATTAAATTACGGAAATTATGTAATGATTAACTTATAAAAATGATGTAACATAAATATACGTTTATCTCACATTGTAACAAATCTAGTATTTAAGGAAATTGTTATTAGCACTAGATCCGAGAGAGCGGTTTTGAGGTACTATAATGAAAATGACTTCCCTACCCAATTTACATTGAAAGGATTTGAGGTGGAAGTACATCACACCATTAATCATTTAATAGATTCATATGATTCCCATTGAACCATCACGACCTTATGATATGGTTGAAATCGATTTATCATTTGAGTTTTTCCTACAACTCCCCCCCAATTAAAAACTATACCACATTTACCTTTGGTGCTTTTGATACCGGACTGATGATCTCATGGATGCTTCTAATTGAAGACCATTTAACAATTTTTTTTGGTTTTAATGTGGGAATTATAGGTTATTTTATATAGGGATAAGGGTACTTAATTACTTACCTTAACCCATGAAAGAAACTATTCTATATTCCCCAAATTCAATGACAATGATATGAATCAAGTCAGAATAATTATTGAGATTTGAAGATGATTCATTTACCCACCAATGTGGAGTTAGTTGTTGAGTTAAAGGGTCTTACATTAATTATAAAGACCATATGATGGATATATATAGTCAAAACTAACTCATATTCTAGTAGCACTAATTCTTCAACTCATGTCTGAGAATTGGAGGCTTGGTTTACTTGGTCATCGACATACCCATTTACTCTAATAACCAAATGTTACTTTATCATGTTTTACACTAAATCAACCAAGATGTATCATGAACTCATACATACAAAATTAATATATATATCTATGATTCTACTACCTTAATTTAGTTTGGAACCCAACCATGTTTGGCCAATGAATACTATTAGGCACCATTAACCTAGTAGTCCTAAAACCACCAAAGGTATATCATGGATATATGATTTCAAACTATTCTAAAATAAAATACATAGTGTATAGTTATCCACCTTGGTTGGTCCATGGTTACATGTTTTTAAAACATATATAGTAGAAATGGTTTATTGAATCCCATTTCTTAACTCCCACTCAAAACTCCTTGCAACTTGAACATCCCCTCCTCTTCCAACTTCTCAAACAACAACTATTTGAAATGGGGAATCGATATATGCCTTTTAAAAAACAAAAACCCAATGAAAATTAAAATTTACTCAATTTTATTTCAAAATTTTGACTATATTGAAGCATAATAGAAGGACCACTTAACACATATAATTACAGTCACAAACACCTTTTCATTTGGGAAGAATAGCCATTGGAGGTAGTATTGACATGTTTTTTACTACTTTATATTATAATTTTAATGAACTTGGACCTTGAACCATCACCCCTTCATCAATTTACATTTCATGCGACCTAATTTCAAACCCCATATTGAGCCTTTCATCCTCTCTTTTATAGATCATCTCATTACATTAATCATTGAAACACCTCGTTTCCACAAGAATTATCCTCCTCCTACCATCACCTAAAAAACCTTACCCCCATTAACTTATTCAATTGATATTCCATTTTTTACTTCCATCATCTTCCAAAAAGGTCAAGTTTCTCATAAATTAATGTTTAGTAAAAACATTTTTATTTCTAATTAAACTAGAGATCAAAATCCACTCTTCTTTCATTAACCTAGCCTTCATGGAACCTCTGGTTACTTTTTGTGTCGGGTTGTAGAAATAGAGAAAATAAGAGAAGTTAAATTGGTAGTTGGGAATAAAAAACATAGGGAGTGCAGCAGTTGAAGTACCCATGGAAGTGTTTGATTGCACAAATGAGGGGTGGGACACTCCCTTACGGTTAAATAGCAGTCACAAATCAGCGATTCAATCCACTTAAACTCAAGAGCACATGGTGAGTTGGTAGTTTTATTTTGAATTTAGAAACATCTATATAAGAATAAATGGTCTGTTGATGCATGGATGGTATGTAATGGGTTGAAATGGGAAGGGGTATTCTTAGAAGATAATATAGTATTATGGAGGACACAAAGATTTTATGATCTAGACAATATCTCATTCAAATTATCATGGGAATAATAAGATTTTATTATATCAATGGGAATATCTTAAAAATATTGATATTTTATTCATAATACCCTAACATCTCATATAATTAATCACTCAATAATATCAATTTTCAAGAATATGATAGAAAAATTTTATACTCTCATGAAGGGATCCAAAAATTAACTAAAACTTGTGATTTAATGATAAAAGATCAACCTAGTCAACATGCCGTATGAAAGTAATTTTATATAGATTATTTATGTAATAAATATTAGAAAACTGTTTTCAATGGGGTATTACTTTGACATAGGTTACAAAACTAAAGTATACAAATAAATATAAGATTTTAGTTATTATTATTCAGTACACATGACTTCTTCCAAACAGGTACAAGATGTGTCAACAAGAGAGAGATACTATGAATAAAACATTCATACTTTATATATTCTAATAAAATAAAAGTATGACATTGAACAAGGTCTAAAACATGTGTTGTACTAAATCCCATGATCCATGACTTAGGTATGAACCAATAAATATGTCATATTTAATTTCTAAATGTTATTCAAGGTCAAACCATTAATATTAGGAAAATTATAAATTGAACAAAAAAAAAACTATTTAGATTTTCACAAAAAGAATTAGGCATACTCATAGGTATCCAATTTTTTATATTATATCTTATTTATACCTAAGAGGGACTTCTCAAATGATAATGAATTCACTAATTTAAAACACAAAAATGAATTACGAATATAGTAGAGTTTGGTATTTCATACAACAAAAACTCAAGAAAGAAGAAAATTTATGTGGCATAAAGGTTTAATAATAAAATATAAATTACAATTAAAACTTCTTTGAAATTTTACATTAATTTGAATTATATTACCTATGACAACTTTACAATTTATGATATATTTTTTCCAAATAAATTTAATTTCATCGATAGCTTGTGATACATGCAGCATCAAGTCTAAATGAACCATAATATAATATACCATTATAAAATATCCATTAAATTAGAAGTGTGAATATTAATAATTTTTTTTAAAATATTTTTATAGGTTTTAGGTAATGAAAATATATTTTTAGTAAAATCTTTATATGCATCAAAAAAACTTTTTTCCTCAAAAATGGATTTTATTTCTTTTTGTGTGAAAATAATATATTTTTTTCCACATTTTGGAAATTTATTTGAAAAAACGAACTTAATTTTTAAAATTATCATGTATAAATTATCTTAGATTTAATTTTATATAATTTTATAAAAATATTATTTTTTCGATGAATAGTGAAAAATACTAATTTTTATTGAAAACCATCTTTTTGTTTAAAGCATTTAAAATGGTAAATTTTATTTTAAAATAGATATGAAAGTAAAATTAGTTCATTTATATTATTAATAATCCAATTATTCTCATTTTAATTATTTTTATGTTTA
The DNA here is from genome assembly GCA_963277665.1 of Viscum album. NCBI lineage: Eukaryota > Viridiplantae > Streptophyta > Magnoliopsida > Santalales > Viscaceae > Viscum > Viscum album. Next base: position 597,861,826 of record OY728167.1, on the reverse strand, counting down.
TTTTTTTATAAAAATATTTTATACTGAAGAAAATATTTTTTTCTTGAAAACCGTTTTTCATCACATTTTATGAGTTTATTTTAAAATTTATTTCTACCACTTTTAGTGATTAAATTTAGTAAAATTGATTCCATATTCATAATCATAATTTTAAAATTTTGGGATGAGGAAAATTTCACTTTTGGTCATAATGAATAGTAAAAACAGTAAAAATTCGTCCCTGTAGTTAATGTTAAAACGGGTTTACTGGGGGGGGGGGGGGGTTAAACCAAGATATAAGTAAAAATTTTCCAATAAAACTTATATAAATAGTTTTCTATGACAATATTTTGACCTAATAGTATAAAAAATTATAATATATTTCCATTTGTAAGCATCTATCTTGAGAATGAATTTATTATATTTTAATTTTTTAATAAATTCCAAGTGTGTCCCCTACCTCACTTATAAAATGAACCCCCTCCATTATCTTCTTTATACCACTTTGCGACTTCTAGATAAACCAAAACCTACCAAAATATATTATAAACTTCCCTATACATGAAATATAAGTGTTGTTCATCATAAAATACCATTCTAAGGGTTCTTAATAAAGGACCTAAAGGAGGAAAACTGAAGGATAGGTAACTGTCTTATCCATCCTATTTCAATTTATTTATTCTTATACCTATTATAAATCTATGGTATTTTAAAAAAAAATAATAAATTAATTATCCTAAATATAAAAAATGTTATTATGATTATGGAACCTCCAATATGCACCTATATTCTATCAAATTGGAAGTGAAAGTATCTCTTATGCATTCATGTGGACTACCGCCTCCACATAGCGATACAATTCATTTTCCATCACCATATTTCATGGATGGTTATTATAATGGTTTTAATGTTTATAATTTATATTTATGAAATAATAATTATTTTTTAATTATTATATAATATCCATCTTCTTACCTTCCAATCTTTTGGAAAACGATAACGTCGCTTATGCGTATGTGTGGACTACCACCTGCACGAAGTGACACAATTCACTTTTTTGATTATTTTTTAAATGGATTTTAATAAGTATATATTTAATGAATATATATTATATATATTATATAATAATTATTATATAATGGTGAGTTATTATTTACCTTTCTTTTGTTCCATCCATCAAAAAGTGAAAACAACGTTCATGCGTACGTACGACCTACCATTTCCATGAACGACGTAATTATTTTTTCTACCCCTACCTTTTATGGATGAATATAAAAATATATATAATGAATATATATTGTATTTATATATTGATTAAAAAAATTTAGATTATGGAACCATGATCAAATTTTAAAGACCAGAACTACCAAAGCTAAATCCTCATGAAAAATGAAGCAGTTAACACCTGAAAAGAATTATTTTAATAAGGATTTATATTTAAATGGGTGTTGAAATGTTATAAGTGGATAATATATGATATTATATATATTTAAATTATTATATTATTGAATTATAATAAATTTAATTTTATTATACATGATTTTAGATCACTTTTAAATAAATTCAAACATGAGGTAAGAGATTTTCATCTCAATTTTATTTCTGTGAGAAACATGCTATATTAACCCATTGTTTCTTTTATGTGGTGTATATACTATCCAAAACTTTATTTTATGATTATTATCATGAAAATTATGGGTATTTACATATTATTTTAATGGTATTTATTTCATTAGGTTTTGATTCAAAATTTACCCAAGTAATAAGGGATTTATGTTACAATCTCATTGTTTATCGAGATTGTTTATGATCATGTTTACAATGATGATTTTTTATGAAACATATATCAATAATACCATTATTTTTATTATTGTATAGTTATTTCCAGAGATTATATTTTTTTCCTTCATTTTCCTTTCTTTAAGAACTCAAGAGACCAAAATATTTTTTTAATATAAAATAAATTTTATTTCTCTCTTCGGTTGAAAATCCTTTTTATTACATATCCTTGATTTCTAAAAATATTTTCATAAATGTTTTTATATTATCCCATGATTATTTAAATTCACTTCTACCCATGATTTAATTTTTAAAAAATTGTTTAAAAATAATATTTTAGACATTTTTTGGAAGAGACACTTTTGACTTTTTATTGAAAATATGAAAGGAATCTTTGTTTTAATGTACATACATGAGTATAATTTCCCACCATCATGGTCTCTCAATGATTTTAAGCTTACAATAAAATTTTATAAGGATATTTTCAAATAATGTTTTTTGATAATAATTTTTATTTTTTATATTTTAAAGAAGTGAAATTTAAATTAAAAAGTTTATTTTCCTCAAGAAATATTAATAGTTATATTTTAAATGAATTTTCATTTATGATAAAATAATTTGATGTTACTTATGATTTAATAGGTATATAACCCAAATATATCATCCTTATTCTTTATTTTAATGGTTTATAATTATAATGATGAGATATTTATGAAACACAATTATTTTCCACGGGTTATGGTAGGGTGAATTGTTGAAATGTTTATGAAATCTATTTCTTTTCCATGAGTTATGATATATTATGATTGTTTTATAGCCTTGTGGTGCACAGATGAATTAATTATCATTATACAAAGGGAGTGACTAGAATTATATAGCCCTCTAATGTATTGGGTAAAATGGATATCTCATGAGATAATAAGGGTTCAAATGGGAAGTGAAACTAGTTTAGTAAGGGACTCTATCCCTTATGATAGTCTTGGGAGTGAACCTTGAATAAGGATATGATATAATGAGGAGTAAACCCAACCCACTATGATATCCTTGGAAGAAATCCTTGACTAAGGAAATTATTTTCATTTATTATGTGTTTTCCACAAAATTATGTCCTATGCCAATGCTATTCTCTCATAGACCGTGTTCTTTTATTCCTTTATGATTCATGTATTATGAATTGCCAAGATTTATGACATGGATCAATATTATGGTCTTTTATATAAAGGTTATTATTTTCAAATGTTAATCTCATTTTCTCATACCCTTATACTCATGTTATGTTTAAGTGATCATTTATATCTCCCTTATTTACCCTTACGAAGTATTTTAGCCCACCCTTTATTATGTTTTATTTACCTAGATTATGAAGAATGGTTTTAAGTATGATATGCCTAATAAGGGTGATAGTTATGAAGAACTTAGTGTGATATGATTTAGATCTCTTATGAAAAAGTTTTTTATGTATCCATGTTTCTGAACACACTAAACCTATATGATTCTTGCATGGATCATAATTTTATGTATTGAATATTTATATAATAATATATAATATTAATGCATGAAAAGTATGGGTCTCTATATTAACATAAAAATTGAATAATTTAGACTAGATTTTTTCCCATACATGAAAACATAAAAAATAAAATAAAACAGATATAGTAAGAATATATAAGAGTCTATATCTAGTAGGAACCACAGTTTATTTACAATAAAAAAAGAAAAATTACACTGAATATTAAAAAAAATGTCTCCAGAAATTGATTAAATGAAAAAATTCTAAAAATTAGAAGAGTCACTTGAAGACATGAAAATAGTAAAGTAGATCCTATCCTAGTTCACAACAAATTTCCAATACTCTAAAGTCAGATGATGAAAGTGGATCTATCTGAGTGCACTATAGCATTTATAGATCCATTATCCTAATAGATCCATCCCAGTTCATCTTAGGAAGTTATATTATTCTGGGTATATCTATTGGATATCATCCTTATCAGTTACTCTATTCCTATTATCTGAAAATTAGATCATGAAGTGATGGTTGGATGAAAGATTTAAGGAATTATGCATCTCTGTTTGTTATTTATAATGAAGGATGAGAAAATGATTCTCTATTTGATAGTATTCGAGGAATAAATTGAGATATTGTGGGAGGATTTGAGGAGTGGAAGAATACCAGTAGAATTCTCCTCTAGCATAATTTTGAATCAACTAGACTATAGGAACTTAAACACTCTATCTACAGAATAGAAGGATCTACTATTTAATAGATATAGGGTAGATAAAACATTATAGAAGTGTTTTGGGAATGGGGTTTCAATGTATTATTCTTTATATTGGAAAATTAATAGATTCAATAGTCTAGTGAATGATTTATAGACAATCATTGCTTTGAAAATTGAGCATATGTATTCTGATATGGAAATGAAAAAAATAAATTTATCTCTCCTTCATGCATTTTTCCACACGATGCTATATTTTTTTTACCTCAACCCTTCTTTGATCCCTATAATCCTCATTCATGTATCAAAACCCACTGCACTCTCTATTGATCCTAGATCCCCCCTCTACGAGATCCCCAATATGAAGATATCTTGATTGAGATTGAAATTGACATATGTTATTCTATTTATTACTAAAGATCTTATAAACTTCTCAATATAAAAACAATATCCAAATTCTTTAGAATCATTAGGTTTTTACTATTACCTTGAGTGAGGCCTAACATATAAAACATTTTCCATGAGTATGTGATATTATCCACTCCAATAATGGGTCTTGTTTCAAGAACAATCCTCTTGTATTTGAATATGGTATCCAAAATAAATCACAAGAACTTACTCTTTTTGGTTGAAAACCTATGTTGGGATAGTTAATCTTACTATCCTAAAGTGCCTAATATTGTTTTGGGTTAAGGATCCACCTCATATTGAGTTAAGGTCTTTATTGAACCCTATTTATTTACTTGTAATCCAACCTATATAATGAGTGATCAATCCATTGAATTAAGATTTAATAACACTTTCTTTACTGAACTTTATTGAAACCCCTACTCTCTTAATTCTATCTATAGACTTTGCATTATGTTTAATCATATAATTTTATCTTAGGTATCTCACAAACACTTAAGTTGAATCTATATTGGGCCTTTTGTTAGGCATAACTTGTATAAGATATCTTTCACTATTGGTTTAAACCAAAATTGAAACTCAATATCCTCTTCTCAATAATTCAATCCCTAAGCTAAAAACTATTTTGAGAACCAAAATCCACCCCCTGTATTTCTCTTCAAACCCAAATCACTCTCATGAATTTCCTCTCCCAATCATAGGATGAGGTCGAAGATCCTTCAAATCCATTACAGAATTCACCATGATTGATTTGGTGAAATGGTTCTATAATATTTTTCTCATACAGTCAGAACACCTATGCCAAGAATATAGATATAGGTAGCTTTATGTAGATGAGACTCCTTCCCTTTCTTAGTGAGTGGAGTTCCTTGAATTGATTAGAACTAGGATATGAGACTATAGAAAAATAACTATATTCATTCCCAGATGATTTATAAACTCTATACCCTCTATTAGATTATTTTTTAAGTGCCTTATTTGGATATGAACCCTCACCAAAGTCAAAGGAATACTCTACATTGTGCTCCTTGAATGGGAACCTAACCACATCTTCAAATTTCTTAGAGAAAGAGAAAGTGTATTTCGCTAAAGATAGTGGTTTCTTAATAATGGATTCCTATGAATTTATTTTTTTGGAATTAATATCAATAAAAATACCAAGGTTGAAATCCTTTTCTTAATTAGGGTTTACTCCTAAACATTCCATATTATATATTCATCTTCTATGTTAACAGGGGCCCTAGGACTGTATAGACGTGTCTTCATTTTTTGATTGAGCTACATAGATCTAGTTCTAACTAAAATTTCTTTATCCCATAGGAATATCCCTACCCACTAGAAAAAGGGATACCATGCCTCTTTTTTGGGGAGATCCATCGAGACCTATCAATCAAATGTGAGGAATGTGGACTATGATCAATAATATAGTCTAACAATTTATCTGAGGACAATATTTCTTATTGATTTTAATTTTGTGGGATTATAAATATATAAATACACTCCTTCATTCCTATATTTCCTTTCAATGGCCTTAGAATTTTTTTTCTTCCTTTACCACCCACAACCCTCTGTTATCTTCTAAGTAAGAATCTTCTTTATTCTAGATTAAAAGTGGTGAAATTATTCATCACATCACATTGAAGTTAGTTAAGAAATTCCATAACAATATCCACTTTTGAAAATAGTTCCCTAGATCTATATAAAATAAATAACTAAGAAAAAGTATTGACTATTAACCATTATTCTCACTCAAATCATGGAATTGAGTAAGTTAAGAAAAACATTATGTGGTTTCATCCTACCTAGAATTCAATTAATAATTAATATTATATAATAATAGTAAAAATAAACTTTCTTTTCCCAGAGGTATTAGTATAAGACAAGGATTATGGGGAAGGTTGATAATAAAGTGAGTGGGTCAAGATGTAGTAGGACTTTACTGGAAAAAGTGATTTTCTGGGGTGGGGGAATTTTTTTCCAAAAAATATGATGAGAAAGGGAAGGATCTTTGAGCACATTTTGAAGACCATGAGGTATAAAAGGTATAAATCAATAGAATAGTTTTTATGCACACTTAGTCAAAGATTAAGGTGAGAGTTCCCTGCCTCATACTTATATATAATAAAGGAATAATCCATTCCTCTTCCTGTTCCATAGAAGAAACTACTGGCTTCTTCTATTTGATTTCTCCATCCAAGTTTGACCCACTTCCTTAGAAACTGAGCTCAAACCCTCTAACATGTCATTGAACAATTTTAATTGCTTAATGAACCTATAAATAAATCCAAAGAATCACATTAGTGCTACATATACCAAGAATTTATGAGTACATATTGAGAGATATGGTGAACCAAACCTAGGCTATGATAATTCCTCTTGAGTACATAATGAATAATTGAAGTTTGTTTACAAAGTAAAAGAAATAAATTATAAAAAATGAGACTTTGATAAAAAATATATTAGATTATATATTTAGTATAACATGAACATGAAAATAATATTAGAAATAGAGATTGGAACCCATCCATAAATCAAGAAAGAGACGTACATAAGTAATGGGGAGTATACATATTGAGAAAAATATATTCTTAATTGAAACAAAATCTAAGATAATGGGAGAAATAAGAGGCATGAAATCCAAAGAAAAAACCTCATTATTTCTTGATCTTCTCACGTTTTGTGTTCAGAAATTTATTCATTATTACAAAAGAAAAAACACATCCATTATACTAGTGATGGATGTGATTACCATGGAATAAGGAATTTTAAACCATATAATACTTCTTTTTGGAATGAAAGTATGATTCATAATATAATTATTCTAGTAAAACTAGAAATTATGGGGGAATAAAGTGACCCTATTTTTTGAAATATTGGGTTGCATCACTTTATCTCATGTCGCTATGATTCCATTTAAAAATAAAAAAAGAAGAAGAAAAAGAAAAATTAGTATTTCACATATTCTTTCCATTATTATAATTTTTTTGATCTACATGAATTTATTTAAGGGATAAAGATTTTATACTACTGTAGAAGAATAATCTAAGCGGTTGGTTGGAATATAAGGATGACATTATTAATAGTTTTTTTATCCCCTTCACATAATTTCATGTGAAGAGAAAACAAAATTGACAATATTTTAATTTTGATATATCTAGTAGGATTTGTAACCTTGATGATGGGTAGGATGATTTTTCTTTATTAAATCTATGTGATTTCATAAATGAAAATCAGGCTTGAGAGGTCCACACCTTCATTTGTAAGAGGCACCAATCTTGTGAACTTGGGTCTTTAATTCAAGATTTTTTATGAACCCTATGGTAAAATGAGTATAAGATTGATATTTATTAATGTGTACCACTTTATGAATAAGTGCATGTATTTCATGAGTTTATTATGATTATGAATAAGTAAATAGATTTTAATGTGATTTCTTTATAGAATTTCACCCAAATAGTGATATAGTGGCATTTTTTGTTTTTGAGTTTTCCCTACCTTCCAACATAATTGTATCTTAGTTATACATAGGTTCCTAAAGGAGGAGTGGTGTGAAGGAATTATATTGGGATAATCTTAATATCTCAATTTACTAAACTAATGGAAAATGGTTTTATTTTGCAGTGGTAAGGGAAATTATACTGAAGCGCAACAAGACTTTTGTTATTCAACTTTAGCATCCAAATAATTATGCAGTAGTTTTTAGTTTGTTTTGTGTTGAGTTTCTTTATATAGGGATTCCCATGTATTAAGGATATAGTGGTAAAAAGGGAGGGTAAAATAAGTAACAGGGGGTCGATCTGCTAAGCTCTACTAGTCCGTCAAGTAAGTTTATGCTAATTTAAGCTATTTTTAGTAACTTCACGTTCTTATTTAGAGGACTAATAGAGATATCTACTTATATATATAGAAAGAGTAAAAAAAGTGGGGGGAATCCATAATGACATAATCAATTACTGGAATAGTTGGAGGGGATTCTTCCTGTAAATTATTATTCATTATGGACGACTTTCTAGAAAATGAATCCCCTATGCGTGGAGAAATAGAGGCCAAAGTGGAAAAAAGGTTTTTTTTCATTAATACTGATTCAATTATAGGACTTAAATGATGACTTGATTAGATAAAGGAATGTATATATCTAAGGAACAACCTACTATATATAAAAGAATAGATTATATACTTAGTACATTACAGAAAGAAATCATTTTGATGTTGTTTATAGTGATTGATTCATTTTATCACAAAAAGGCAGTTGAAATTATTTGAGTAGGAATAGAGAAAAAAAATTCCATGGGTTTATTTTTCTTAGAGGTATAAATCCTAGAATCCATAAGTAATAGGGAATAATCATTGTACCCGCATCGATATCTATAGTTTATATTTGTATTTATATTTTTTATCTCTAGTTAATTTCACATTTTGAGTTCTTGGTTAGATCATAAAATATAATGAATGAAAATACATTGTTACTATATCAGTATTATCTAAGGAAAACATTTAGGAAGATAGGTTTATTGTAAATATTTATTTATAGGGATTTATCCTATGCCTTTATGTGAAGGACTGATCTGAAAGTGTAAGAATACCTAGTCCTAGACGAACTAATCACTAAGATCTCATCCCAAGAAATTTTTGTATGGGATAACTTAAAGTAAAACATTCATCAATAATTTAGAAAAAATTTGTGATCCTTGAGAATGAATTATCAGTCTAAAATCTTAGTTTGGAAGGAAATAATTGATGAATCACATTCCCTATTTCTTGAATATGAAACTATCACAAGAAGGATGGAAAGTCATGGAATTGATTGTAGTTAAACATTTTCTATTATCCAGTACATAAGTGTGTCTTGAGAAATCTCAAAGGGGAATTTTGAGAACCCTTAAGCTTCATGCTATCCCACTTCAATCCATGATGTAATTTCAGCGCATCCTAAAGTAAGAAAGATCATTCATTATCACTTTAAGTAACTAAGATTTAATTAGGTTCATAATTAAGAAAATCAAATTCCTTATGTGATATACCAATTGAAGATAAAATATTTTAATTTATTTTGAAACAAGAACTACTCAAATTAGTACATATGAAATGAACTATAAGATAAGATAATGTGGAATACCTAACTAAAATATTTTTATTCAAGTAAGCATAAAGATTTTTTAGGTAGAGAGGGGGTTTAGATTACTTGATTAAGGTAATAAAGAAGGGTTTGTGGCTCTTAGTTCATTATTTTATTTTCTAAAGGAAGGGATGATTAAAAACTCTTAACTAATTGAGGTTAAGAGTTGTTTATATATGAAATTGGAACCTTATTTTATAGATTATGGATGGACCTGATGTTGTCTTATCATAAGGATAAACGAATAAAAAGTAGGATATTATAAACTCCATAGTATAAAAATCATGGCCATGAATTTTACAATATATAATGAAAAATATATTAGATGATGTATAGATTCTGACCAATCCATAACCAAATTAATTGTTGTAACCATCATAATCGACTATCAAAATAATGAATAAAAGTAATAAAATAATGTTTTTGTGGTATTTTTCTTAAATTGAATCTTTATATCTAAGTTTGATCTAAGAAAAAAAGGTTCTTAAAAGGATATTTATTTATCATATGAGAGTAAACATGAAAACTAAGTCCCTTAATTAATTTCTTCCAACAATATGTGTGATCCACCATATGTTTTTCTTAAAGTTTATTTACATTGGATAAGAAAATCCATAACTCTTAGACAGACTTACACAAGCCCTCATAATTCCACTTTTCATCTAAAGGATTCTTAAATAAATGTTTTGGAATCATATTTCAATGCCTAAAAATAAACATTATCAATTATAGTCTAAAACTTACCCCTTAAGTCAGGAGAAACTATAAATTTTTGGATCTATCATTTTGAGAGAAGAAGGATTCCCCCATTTTTAACAAACACTATTAATAATCAAACTAAAAAAAAAATTTGATCCCAAGTGCCATTACCTTTTTATTTTCTATATAATTTATATTCTAGAATACCTACTTAATCAAAAACATAGTACATGGTGGGAGGGAAGTATGTTGTACCTTCATTATATATAAAAATAATTGAATTTATCCCTATTTACATAGCTTTCAAATGAAATATCAACCACTATAGACTATGGATTTCCATTTAACCTAATAGATACAATAATAAGAGATGGATTTTTCTCAGCCACATTGTCATAATCTTACTCCCTTACATTTTACACCTTCATCCACATATTTATAATATAAAAAAAATAGAGGCTAAAATAATAGATATATTCATATAGAAAATATCTAATTATTTTATCAGAGTTTGAACCTTTGATGATATCTATACTCGAGGAAAAAGCTTCCCTAATTCATGAAAATAAACAAGAGCTCAAATTATTGAAATCTTCTAGTGTGTTGATCCACACTAGTTATTCAACTATCAGAAAGCATTATAAGTTCACTAAAGAGTGAGAGTAAGGTTGAAAAATAAAGTAATTAACTCTGATTTGAGGAACTAGCCTTTTAGAATAAGATTTTATAGATGTAGAATGAGATCCACTGATAGTGAAGGATATAATTAGCGCATTAGTGTAGAGAATTAATAATATTATGATTCAAGTTTTGAACCAAAACAAATTCTTTTATATATTTTACCATCTTCAACCTATCCATACATTAATTAAATAGTAGAGAAATTAATAACAGTTTATTCCTGTGACACATATTATATAACTGATTTGTGACATTTATTTACCTTTCTCCCATTTATTTATAAAGGATTATTCTATCGACACTCTTTCCAAAATCCATTTCTCACTATTTTTCCATGGGTCTACATGACTATTGAATAAAATAGGATTAGATCACTCTAAATAGTCATGAAGGTGATGCATATGTGAATAAAGATCATTGAGAATAATGGGGTATGTCGTTAAAGTTTATGTATGATAGTTATACATCCATTATATCTAAATAATAAATAAATTACATCCTTAAATCCAATATTCATGAGGTTCACCTCACTTTCCATCACACTCAATAGGATCTCTATTGGAATAGACATTATCCTGAATAGAAGAGGGAGTCATTAATGGATAAATAAAGGCCTTTTAATTCACTCCTTTCTTCTCTTTCCACCTTGTAACATAACCTGATTGATCATAATTCTACCACTTTTTAACTGATAGATGGTCAAATACTTTCTATAAAGGGTTAGGGATACTCTAGTGTATATTCTGACACCCAAGAGTGACACTAATATCCCTGTAGATAAAGGAAGTTATTGAAATCCTTACAATCTTTCTTGGGGGGGGGGGATTCCCACTTATTATGATCCTAAAGGGAAGAGATTCTAATGAGTATTTCTAGTTCCTATAGATCAAGTCCTAGGTTCAACCATTCAATTAATTATGGAATTTTGGGTAAAGACAAAACTGACCATCTTGTTTTTATCTTTGTACACTTCACTCTATCTAAAAGAAGTTGAGTATGAGATATTTCTAACAAAGGGACACTCAATTCAATTAAATTACTTTAATTATACTTGGTAACTCTTACAGATAGAATAATACCAAAGTCATATGGTGTTAGTTGATCATTACTTTAAGTATCATCCTAATATTGATGAAATATCTTGTCATTTCATAAGGAAAATATCCCTAGTATATCTTCTCTGTGATTTTAGAGTACTTACTCATGCATGAAATAAAACAAGAGAAGGTTTCCTAATGGGACACAAACATTTTCCAAGGAATTTTCCAAGTTGGGTTCTAGTAATAAGGCCAGAAAATTTCTAGGTAAAATGTTGACCATGGCCTCTATCATGGAATTTCTTCTTTACTTAATCATCCTTTCACTAGATATAATATAGAACCCTTCCACCATTTATATAATATATATAGATGAATTAGCTATCAATTTTATTTCAAAATTTGTAGAGTTAATGCCAGAAGTGGCTTTAGTCCCGCTAGAACTAACTTATGCTTATTCTATGGCACGTTCTAAGCGGGAATCACTACTTATTCGATATATAATGTCATATTATTCTTGTAGGGATATTCCAACCAATTAACCTAGGTAAATATAGATGAAAAAACTATGCATATAAGAGAGTAGTCTTATGTGGTCTGATATACAAAATAGTTGTGATTATATTAGATCTTTTTCTTCTAAAGAATCAAATTGAATATATTTAATTAGTTAATCTCCCCAAGATGATAAGGGAATTTGTGGGAAGTCAAAAGAGAACTAACAAGATTTCCTCAAAACTGGCAACTAATACAATTTCTTAAATATAATTACTAAGAAAAGGATTAAAATGTAATCTTCCATGTTCAATTATAAACTTTGCCTATATTATGATGGCCTAGGTTAACTACCTTTAGATTTCTAGAAGATAATGAAATCATAAGACTAACTATCAGATGTCACGTTAAATCTTTTCTAAACCTATTTTACCAGATCCAAGATGAAAATAGTTTGTATAAGTTAGGATATACCACCACGATCCTTCACAAATTTAAATTCATTGTATGGAATAACAACATAATGATTGAACATTCATAATAAGGTAATTTTAATAAAAATGTTTTCAATAAGAAGAAAATACTATTTTCACTCCCCAAATAAATTCAACCTTGTATATGAGTAATAGAAATTCAATTCATGAACAAACAACCCCCTAGGACAACCTTTTTCTTAATTTAAAAAATTCACTCGTGTGCCCATTTTTTTCTTAAGGATATTTGTTTTTAAGATATTTTAGCTTGACAAAATCCATTTTAATTTACATAATTTTGAAATTTACCCTAATTTTAGAAATGATTGGTGATATTAAAAAATGATCACCCCTTAAATCCAGTGCTACCGACTCAACTATTTTCAATTAAGATATTTGCACACACATAGGTGTGATAAATTCTTTTCTTTGAAAACATATTAATGTTATAACCTATTATAGTATATGGTCTTATAGAAATAACTACTCTTGGTCTTGGAAATATCAAATAAAATCTCACATCAAAGATGGGTGGGATTAATATAATATCCAAAATAGTCTAAGAAGATGGCATCAAATGAGATAAGGTTGAGAATACATAGTTAACATAGTTAACTGAGGTGTATAGGGTTATTGTAGCATTATTTTTCAATCCTAAGTCTTGGTATTATTTAGAAGAAATGTCTCCTCAAATTCTTGATCCCATTGACAAATGTACATTTTTTTAATATTTATATTTAATTTAATAATTTGGAGAACTATTTCCTGCAATGTTCAAGATACAGGGAATATAAAGTTCCTTATAAATTTCAAGGAACAATTTCATATACTTTATTTTTTTCCTATTCATGAACTAAGGATAATATGGGCACATGAAGAGAAATATATGAAGTAAGTATTTTTTTCTTCATTAAAAGAAGAATCAATTGGGTTTTCGGGCGGTATTTGGGTCTGAAGGAGGAATGAGGATGTGGAAAAGAAGAGGGAAGTATTAGATATTATCTTACCAATTTTAATAATGCAATGGATTGGTATATGTCCCTGGATTTTTTTTAAATGGGGATAGAGATACGAGTTTTAAGTAGTACAAAATAGATGGTAAGCTAGCGCTCACGTTCTTCTGTATTTTCTCTATAATGATTGACATTTATAATGGACAATGTGAGAAGTAGTTGAGTGATTTTATAATCATTATTCTATGTATGATAGTAATTATGAGAGGTTTAATAAGGCAATCTAATCCAAAAGGGATAGCTTGATCCAATGACTAATAAGGAATATGTTTTTCTAAGATGAAATTGTACACCTACCCGGTGTCTGAGTATATGTGCGGGCACAACTCAGATATATAATTGAGTCAAAATGATATTTTAATAGGTTTGATATGAATGTGATCCACTGAAATATTAGGATAGAGTTTCAAAGACATGACCAAAGGGAAAGGAAATAATATTTTTCATTCTTCACTCTTTAGTCATACAAAAAGAGCTTTACTGATTGCTCTCCCTTCCCTTGTAGTATTTTAAAAACTTCACATACTACCAGTAGTAGGACCCTAAAAGAAAAAATTTATATATAAAGACATATAAAATATAAGATAAAGTATGAAGGAATATTTAATTATACAAAATCCCTATTTTATGCATTAGTTAGTAGATACCCACATCCCCGCTTGGGATCAGAGACCTTTATATTACTGTATGACATTTCATCACTCACAAAGAAGGGTATACATGAGTGGAATTATAGGAACATTGAACTAAAAATTTAAAAGATCAAATATATTGGAATGAGGTTTTAAATAGCGGTAATCATTAATACTATAGGTTGTTTGATGTTAACTTGGGAATCAAGACAAATACTCATTTTGAAGACAATACCAATTGGTCAGTTGGGGAACTAGTCTTTGTTAAATAATCAATGCCCCAAACTCTGCTATCAACTATATCATATTTTAACAGTTCTCATTTCCTAATACACTATCCCAATACCTATTAATCCATTTGGATATAATTCCTATTCAATGCTTAAAGGGATCAGGTTTTGTCTCTTGCATGGGTTGGCGCTTGGCATGGTTGAAACTAATTCATATACTATACATAGACCCATCTATGTGGCAATCACAACTCCCTAGAATATCACCTATTTTATCTTATATGTATAAGTTTATTCAATAGGTTCATTAATATGAACACACATGGAAGGAGGGAAATATGGTGGATAAATTCCTAGCATTATGGGACACTCCTGAAAACCCATGTATGATCTTTAATAGCATTGGTTCCCTTTCCGTAGAGCGTGTTAGTCTTATCTGGGATGATGCCCTGGGGATCCATTATTTTAGACCCCCTTGAATTTTGTTGGTCGGTTCCCCCTCCTTTCAATAAAATTTATTAACGTTGGATGAAAGGTGACCAGGTATTGTTGGGGACCAGAAGGGGTATCTGGGAAGTGGGGAGAGTATGTTTGTTTCCATGAAACACAGTTTAACAGATTCAATCCCATATGGTAAGTGATGGGGTTCGAACATGGGGTATTATTTGAGCATCAATGAGAGTAGAGGAAATGATGTCCAAGTGAGTGACATGATATTTGTGGAAGCATAGAGGCAGGATTATGTGATAGGAGTTGTGGTATGACCATTATTTGGGTGATCAAATAAGGTTGGTGTGTGGGTAGAATGGGAGAAATGGGTGGATAAGGGTTATAGGCCACTGATAATAGAACCACGTAACTTATTCATGAAATTACTTTTACCATCAAACCAACTGAGTTTTAGAATATAGTTTCTATGATGATATTATAGAAACTATAATAGAAATTAACAACCAATTGTCCAATTAAAATAGGAGTTTTCCTAGAGAGATAATATCAATTAATACCTTTGATACACCTTTTCCTCTTCACATGTGTAAATATTGTAGTTTTTGGGTTAATGAATCCACCACTCACACTTGAGATCATCTCTTCACCTCTATAAAATAGTGAATGATTTGACTAGTAATTGTAACCAATGGTAAAAATGACATCTGAGAAAAACTAGTTGTAGTATTCCCATATTTTCTATAAGAAAGTTTTGTTCCTTGTAGGGTGATTTCCTTGTTCTTGTTCATATATAATTAATAATATATAGTCATAGTTTTTTGGGTGGTAACTTGGTTTTTCATGACTATGACCTAGGTGGATTCTAGTTGAATGTAATCCACACTTTCACCCCAAGAATACCATATCACATTGCCACACCAACAGTAGTGTAATTGACATCGGACTTAAGAAACCCAATTGTTTGTTTTCCCACCATGATGAATTTATTTCAAGACATGTATTTCATATGAAATTGACCATCACACTAGATAATGAGGCACTTGATCCTCTTTGGTGAATTCCTACTCAAGAGAGAATGATAGATTCTAGTAGTGATTAAATTAATGGGTTGATTTTACTATCATGGGTGAATGGAGAAATATTGTGCAATGAATTGGGTACTTTTATATATTTATTGGATTATACCCAAGTCCAGAGTTGAAATATTAGATAGGGTTATAGACACCAAGAGCATCATATTCCAATATTCCCAAAATGAGCTCCAGTAGTGCAATCATACATTCAGGATGCTCGATTTTTTCCAATAATAATTCCATAAAACAAAATCGGAAAATGAATTAAACTCACCAGTCATGAACTATATCCTCTTATTTTAGGTCCACTACCTTTTTTGTGTACCGAATGATTTTTTACTCATGTTTTAGTGTTGGGATGATCAAATATTGTTACTCAATTGTCAACTTGAGCTCTGAATAAAGCATATTGGATTTATGTTCCCATATTATTAGAGTTTATTTAGATGTATTATTTATTCCAAATGGTAAGATGGCCGATTAATTAAGAGGGGGGGGGGTGGATTAACCTCTCATAAAATTTTAAATACTTATCAGATTTAAGTAAATTTTCACCAGAAAATAAAACATGAACATGAGTTTTTTTATATTAGTTTGGATCAATGTGATTCTATGTCTACTCTTAACACTATAAATTTGAGAGTAAAACACCCACTAAATGATATATCAATTTCTAAGAAGAGTGATAACTCTTAAAACCTAATTTTTTCACACATGGATTTATAATCTAATATCCATCCTTTTAAAACTTTGAGGCATAACCCAATATCCAACCATTTTCTCACATAGAGGCACAAAACAATTACCCTACCTTTATTTCACAAGGAGGAAAAACTTAGAACCTTCCTTATGAAGTAGAGGGGGAACTGACCTTTCCTTATTTTTGACCAAGGCATAAACAAAACCCCTTCCTTTTACTGTAAAATTTCACAACTACAAATACCATTTTAAGGAGATGTATAAATAAAAACTAATGTCCTAATTTTAAATAATAAAGAATAAACAAAAAATTATGCAGATGAAAATATTGGAAAAATATTTTATTGTAGAAAACCATTTTAAAATTAAATCTTGAATGTTGAGGAAACAATGATCACTTCAACAATATAATTTTAGTATGTTGAAGTTTTACATGCCAAATTCCAATAGTAAGTGTAAAGACCTCGACCCAGACGTTGGTCGCTTACTTCATTACGTTGTAATAATAAACAAGGAAGTCACATCCTAAAGGACTGAAGAGTTTAGTAATTTTGGAAAACTAGATAAAAATATAAGTTTTACATTACAAATTTAAAGGAAATATAATATAGAAATTCCTTTGGAAAAAATCACAACTCCAATATTATCCATGAAAGTCATTCATAATATACTTCTTTGCATCCTAGGGAAAAATAAAAAATAATAAAGGGGTGATATCAGATGATTAGTAAGGGTAAGTAATATAGAGGAATCATAAATAGTAAGTCGTGGTGAATAACGAAAGAAATCATCCCATTAATACATAATCTTGAGAATAATAGGAAATGAATAAAATATGAATAAATAATTCCATAATAAAACATAACCATGGATATTCTACTAGTAAAATAATCACATGGACTATAAATTACTAGTTTCATAAAGAGGGAATAAATAATACAGAAAATATGAATCATATCGTCAAGGCCTTGGACAAGACAATAAAAAATGATTAAGGCCTCGACCAATACCATATTTGAAAATGGGCATGGCCTCAGCCAAGTCCATATCTATTTTTTATAATGATACCTAATGATGCATTAAGGGGATATAGTGGGCCCCACCCATCACTTACTAAGTCCAATGCATTATTCATATGAATGGGGTTAAACATAAACAATATATATATATATGAAATGTAAATAACTTTCCCTAATCTATAAACATAATCACTAACCATTAGGTATAGTATGGTGAATTGTATCAAGATAGAGCATCCATAGCCAAACTGATCATTAATCATTTAATAAAATATTGTGGATGAAAAAAATAACAGATAAACCTAAATAAAGAATAAATTACAACATTGGTGTTTAAATAGATGAAAATACTTTAATAAAACCATCGTGTATTTTTTGAGATAAATACCCTTTTACTTTGAAAAGAAGAGTTATTTTGGAAAAATATTTATAAAAAACCAGAATTAAAAAAATATAACTTTTTGCATAATAAAATGAGTGGTTTTATAAAAATAATGGTGTTTTAAAATATATTATAGAGTTCCCTAGAAAATAGGTAATAATTTGAGAAGTTCCCTTGAATTGGGCTTGTTTATCGGGAAGAATTGAGAAAGATCCTTATAAAACATTTATGTCCCCATCAAAGAAAGAAGGATTATGATTGGTAAATATATATATATATATAATTATAAAACAAAATTTATGATGATTAAAAAATAATAATTAAGAATTTCATTGGGGTAAATAGAGAAAAAGAGTAACCCGAAAGAAAATGGAGGTTCGGGTAGAAACCCTTACATTATGTATGAATGTGTTCTTAACTTGACATTAAGGTCCCAAAATATGAAATTAGACTCATTAATAAATTAATTAAGAACCTATTATAAATATATTCAATTTATTATAATTTTGTTAAGTTCATTTATGGACCTTTTTATAAGTTATAAGTTTGAATTCCGTCATCCCGGAGAGTTTGTTTCCTTGATTTTCATGATCAATTTTCTTGATTATAAGTAATGGAGTTCATATAAAATGCGTATGATTCTCTAGAATAGTAATTAGATGTTATTAATGAAAAAACAGAAGTAAAATTGGTATTTTTTTTATTTATTTCCTTAATTTCGGATGAATAATTAGATAACATGTTAATGATAATCGTTTAGCTTAATTTTAGCGGTTATTCAATCACAACAAACTAGTTTTGTCATATTATTTCATATCATGTATATATAATTGTTAAAGAACATTAAATAATATATAATACATATTTTATAATCTGGTTCAACCATAAAATTGGTTTCTTGACCATCCTTGAGGTAGAAATTAAAGAATAAAAGTTTTTCATCCACGAAGGTTATAAATCAGCACCTCCCGAACGATGATTTCGTTTTTAAAATAAAATAGAGTGAGATTAAGGAGATTTATAATGGATATTCCATTAACATGATATAATTCCATTATATATATGATAATAGAGTTATCATGATCATTTGGATATAGGATTTTAGGATATGATAAGGAAAGAAAATAAATTGAAAATAAAATTAAATGAAAAAGGAAGAGGGCTTACCTCTTGAATTATCCTCCTTGAAAACCTCCTTAGGGAAAGAGGTTTTGGTCTTTTTGAAAGACTAATAGCTATTGTATGTGTGGGAGAGAATAAGGAAGATTATTTGGTAAGAATTTTGACAATATTAAAGGCATAAAAGTGTGAGGAGAAGCGGGGATGAGGGGTGACTTTTATAGTGGATGAGAGGAGGGATTTCTCATTATTTTATTATTTTGATCAAGACAAGAAATAGTGTTGATTTTTGTGACTAGATATAGTAATGAGTTCATGTGAGTTCGAACCAATGGTGATTAAATCATCCAAACATCATCCATGACTCTATAATTCATGTATTTATCATTTATTGTAAATTATCATATTTTACTATTCACAAAAAATTCAAGTATTTTAGAAAAATCTCAAAAATTAAGCATAATTTTTTTTTCAATGTGTAGAATTAAAAAATGTACTCAATTTTATCAAAATAATTTTCTAAATATGTGAAACTTAATTTTTAAATAAAATCATTATTTACTTGAAAAATACATATTTTAAATTTAACACTGATTTTATAACACTATGAAAAATTAACTAAGGTCTCATAAAATTATCCTAAAATCACAATACATCAAGATATTGATTTATTAATCCATTTTTTGAAAATTAATTTTCTTTAAAATAATTTTATTAATTATAAAAATGTAATTAAATATTGATGACTCACAAAAATACCAATAATTAATTAATAATTTTTAAAATATTCATTTACTTAAACTATGATATAATCATATCATACTTTCACTTATGAGATGCTTAAATTTTATTTATACTTACATTGTTGAGGTTTCTATTCATTTGACTGGTTTATTATTCATAAGGGTCATATCACTATTTCTAAGGTCAAGTTACTATTTCACCGGTATAGGTTCCTTAAATTATAGAAATACCTATTATTTCATTCATTCTTAATTTATAAAAATTGTGTTGTGTTCTCTATGTGGTTTTATGTAATTTATAACATATAAAATATGCATAATAATGGAAATATCATTTATAGAATTATGGGTTGTTAAATTCTCCCCTCCTACAAAAATTTCATCCTCAAAATTTCCAAATTGACACCTCATAAAAAGATTTAGGTAGTTCTTCACCATGAGTTCCTCAGGATCCCATATTGGATCTTCAATTTTATAATTCTTGCAATGTACCATTACCATCTGAGCCATATGATTCTTTAACACCATTTCTTTAGTTTCTAGAATCCGAATTGGATTTTCACAGTAAGATAAGTCATGTTCCAATTATATTCCTTCTAATGTGAGTTCATGTGTTGGGTCTGGAATGTAATTCTTTAAAAAAAGACATGGAACACATTGTGTACTTTAGAAAGGCTAGGTGTCATTTCCAAATGATAATCCACAAATCCAATTATATCTATAATGTCAAAAGGTTTAATTCACCCGGGGCTCAGTTTCCCTTCCAAAATCTTATAACACCCTTTCAGGGAGATATTTTCAAGAAAAAATGATCACCCACTTAAAATTCCAAATCCTTCCTTCGATTATTCACATATATATTTTTCCTAATTTGATCTTCTTTGATACGAGTTTGAATTGTCTTTACCTTTTTTGTTTCTTCCTCCACAAGCTCTAGGCCCACAAGATTCCTTTCATCACCTTCATCCCAATAAGTTGGTGTATGAAATATCTTTCCATACAATGCTTCATATGGTTTTATTTGAATACTTGAATGGAAACTATTATTGTAACAAAACTCTACCAAAGGAAAATACTGATCCCACATGACTTGAAAATCGAGTGAACATGATGTTAACATGTCTTCTAAAGTTTGGATCGTCCTTTCTGATTGCCCGTCAGTTTGAGGGTGATAAGAAGTACTCAAACGAAGCATAGTATCAAAATATTTCTGAATAATTTTCCAGAATTTCGATGTAAATCATGGATCACGATAAGAAACTATTGAAAGTGGTGCTCCATGAAGTCTTACAACCTAATTGATATAGAGTCGTGCAAGGATCTCCATTGTAAAATCTTCCCTTATAGTAAGAAAATTTGATGATTTAGTAAGTCGACCAACAATTACCCGTATTGCATAATTATTTCTTCGAATTTTTGGTAATCCAGTGAAAAAATCCATAGTGATGTCATCCCATTTCCATGTAGGAATAGGAATAGGTTGCAAGACTCCCCTAGGATGTTGTCTTTCAGCCTTCACCTGTTGACAGACTAAACATCTTGATATATAATAAAACATTTCCCTCTTCATGTTATCCCCCCAGAAATGTTCCTTCAAATCTCTATACATCTTACTTTTTTGTGACAATCTATCGCAAAAACTCGTTATTTGCGACGGTCAGTAGTATCATCGCAAAAAACATTTGGCGATTTTTTATGAAAATATTTGCGACGACCCAGTGGCCCATCACAAATAATTTCTCAATTTTTACTCTTTTGAGATGGACCGTCATAATTACTTCTGGAAATATAAAAAAATAAACCCTTTTGTGACGGACCATCGCAAATAGTTAAAAAATTAAAAAATAAATAAATGAAAAAATAAAATAATATTAATAAAAATATAATATTAATATAAATAGAACCATAATATTAATATTAATAGAATAAAATTATTTATAAAATAATAAATATAATATAATATTAATATAAATAAAATAATAATATTAAAATTCACAAAAATAAAATTAATTATAAAATAATAAATTAATATAATAATATTATTATTAATATTAATGAAATAATAATATTTGTAATATAATAAAAACCTGAGTATTAAAAAAAAATATATTAATTAATAAAATAATAAATATAATAAAAAATTAAATAAATAAAAAAACTATAATTTTCGAGACAATATAAAACACACACTATTTAAAAAATTAAACTAGTTAATATTATAAAAAAATATACATTCAAATGTTTCATCATAAAATAAAAATACATCACTAATCAGGGGGAGGGTCATCTAGAGGAGCTAGATGAGATGGTGGAGGGAACTCCATCCCTAAATTGCGAGTCAGAAGTCACATGTACTCCAACTGCTCCTACTCCTGCCACCATCGATGCGTCTCATCCTGCATCTGTTGCTGCTATTGCTACTGTCGTAGGAACTCTTCATGCTGCTTCTACTACCACTGACGCATCTCCTCCTGCTCAATACACATAGTCTCTATAAGACCACTCTAAACTCGCAGCTTCTCTTGATAATGTGCATGAGATGATGATGACTTTCCACGAGCTCCTCTCGAGCTAGATGCCGACATCGCAGAGGTTTCATAAAAACTCCCAGGGGTTACTTGAGAGTCTATACCAACAACTCAGCCTTTCTCAAAGCCATACTGGTTTGCCTACATCCATGCTGCCTCATCAAATCGGGGGGCACTGGTCTGACCATCGGTCCCAGCCTAACTTTCAACATATTTTTGAGACGTCACGACCTCATATGACTCCTTCAATTGAAATTTAAAATTAAAATAGTTAAAATATTATTTGTAGTTAAATTTAAAACTCAAAAAAACTTATACTAACCACAATCTGATACTGACGAGCACCTATAATCTCCCTAG
The DNA here is from genome assembly GCA_963277665.1 of Viscum album. NCBI lineage: Eukaryota > Viridiplantae > Streptophyta > Magnoliopsida > Santalales > Viscaceae > Viscum > Viscum album. The sequence continues at coordinate 597,838,695 of OY728167.1, read as the reverse complement.
TGGTTGGATCACTATACATCCTCCTATAAATGTCATAATTCATAATATTGGGCTGTGCGACTGCCTATATGAATATAAAATAAACCATTTACATTTAAAGTTATGTACAATATTTTAAAAAATGTACTTACCATATTCTCCCTATGCATACTTAATGTAAAACTACCAGCTTGATGTGTCACCTCCTATCTCCCATAATTTTTCTAACCTACTGATGATCTACTCTGAAACTGCCTACTCAACCAGTGTGTACATAATCCATCCCAAACCTGAGATGAAATATAATCAGGTCAGTGGATGTGACATGTATCCTCAAACACCTACACTCCTACTTTCTCCATTTCTTTCCTTTTCAAATTTTGAAAAAAATTGAGTTCAACAAGGACTCATAGCTCCATGCCATGCCATTCAAATAGCCTCATGCATTCTCTCCTCAATGGGATACCATGAACCCTACCAATAATTTATTATATCATTTTTTTAATTAAATTAATTTCAAAATAAATATTATTTATTTACGTACCAGCCAATGCTCGAACGTGCGCTGCTGAACAACAATGGGAATCTGATCCCATGACACCCATGCATCCGAAAAATAATTGCACAATATAGCACTGCCCTATCCAACAACTATATGCGTAAAGATGAGAAAAAATGAATAATTAATCAAATAGTTAGAATATAAATATATTAATGAAAAATAACTAAAATTCACAAATAAACATACCTCTACGTGTGTGGATAAAACCCAAGATTTGGACGTCGCTCGGGGATAGGGTAGGGAATCATCAGTCAGGAAAGACAACACCCCCTCGAAGTTCCCCCTGAACTGCCAACAGTCTGAGGGTCAGCTGATCCAACCTCTTGCTCATCTAAAGGTAGACCAACCTCTTGTGACATACGATACAAATCCTCGTCCATCTGAAACATGAAATGATTACTATCATCAAAAAGTTTAAAATAACTATTATATATAAATATATATTATATGTGATTATAACCAGAATTTTAGTGTGTCAATGTCTATCTCCATCCCCATCTTCATAGTTTTTGATGTAAATGTCTTCATCTTCCTCCTAAGCACCATCAATTTCCATATTAGTTTCAGTTTTATCATCTCTTGTCATTTAAAATTCAATTTTAACATCTTTAACATCATCATAACCATCAACCATTAATTGTGGGGTGTCATCAATGATATTCGTGTATCTTCTTGAAAAAATGGATTCAGATCAGTCTCTTTAAAAATTTCAATTCCTTGCACTTCAGTGGAACCACATTCACTTTTAGTAAATTGATTCTCTCGAGATTTAATTTTTATGATGTTCCACCAATCACCCAACTCCCTTGAGCTACCATAATAATTTGCATAATAAATTTTATGTGTCTGATGAGCCAATAAAAATGATTCATTTACTGAAAGAGGAATTTTATATTTAATATCAACGATTCCATGGATAAGATAAACATGCAATCCTCTCTCAGTATCTAATAATGACTATTATCAACTACCTCATTCCAAATTTTTCTAAAAAATATGAAATAATTAGTTATTTTGTATAGTTAAATATAAGATAAACACTACAAAAAAAAGAGAAGTTAATAAAATTATATTTTCTATTATTTTATTATTATTTATACCATTTTTAAGCTTTTATACTAATCTAAACTCATTTATAAAAATTTATACTAATTAACACTAATTATTATTAATTTCAAGTATTTTATACTAATTATACTTAATTATTAGTGGAACAATTTCAAACGGATTGGTGGAACCTATTTTTCCCAATGACTCATCCCCTTACAACTTTCTAGGACTAAAAGCTCTACGAAAAGTCTGCTCCAATGTAAGAATATCCATTCTGGTATGCACAAGGATGGAGAGAAGGGAGGAATCACCGTACTGCTCTCCATTCTCTCATGCATACAAAAATTAATATTCGTACGTCGAAGTAAACTATTCATAGAGATTTCAATCGTATAAAGTTGCAATGTGACGAGTCGTCAAGAAAAAGAGCATATTTTTTCTGAAGGCTCACCTCTTTCAACTTTCTCTGACTTAAATCACTATGATAACTCAGCTCTGACGTATGTACGAGTAGATTTTTCATATTGATTTTCATGGGAGAATGTTGCAAGGATCTGAGGCATCGATCAAAAGGAATACCGCCAATCTGTTGGAAATTGTTCAAGTTTATCAATATACTCGAATTTATTATAATTTATTTCTAATTAATCCTAATTATTTCTAATTATTTCTAATTATTTATAATTATTTCTAATTAATCCTAATTATTTCTAATTAATCCTAATTATTTCTAATTATTTCTAATTATTCATAATTATTTCTAATTATTACTATTAATTAACAATTATTACTAATTATTACTAATTATTACGAATTATTACGAATTATTACTAATTATTACAATTTATTACTATTTATTACTATTTATTATTATTTATTACTAATTATTACTAATTATTACTAATTATTACTAATTATTACTAATTATTACTAATTATTACTAATTATTACTAATTATTACTAATTATTACTTTTTTTTATTTTTTTTAATATTTTTTTATATTTTTTCTATTTTTACTATTTATTACTATTTATTACTACTTATTAATAATTATTACTAATTATTACAAATTATTACTAATTATTACAATTTATTACAAATTATTACTAATTATTACTATTTATTACTAATTATTACTAATTATTACGAATTATTACGAATTATTACGAATTATTACTAATTATCACTAATTATTACTAATTATTAATATTTATTACAATTTATTACTAATTATTACTAATTATTAATAATTATTACTAATTATTAATAATTATTACTAATTATTACTAATTATTACTAATTATTACTAGTTATTTCTAGTTATTACAATTTATTACTAATTATTATTAATTATTACTAATTATTACTAATTATTACTATTTATTAGTATTTATTACTAATTATTACTAATTATTTCAAATATTACTAATTATTACTAATTATTACTAATTATTACTAATTATTACTAATTATTACTAATTATTACTAATTATTACTAATTATTACTAATTATTACTAATTATTAATATTTATTACTAATTATTACAATTTATTACAATTTATTACTAATTATTACAATTTATTTTTACTAATTATTACAATTTATTACAATTTATTACAATTTGTTACTAATTATTAAAATTTCTTAAAATTTATTACTAATTTATACTAATTATTACAATTTATTTATAATTATTGATAATAATACAATTTATTACAAATTATTACAAATTATTACTAATTATTATAATTTATTTACAATTAATGATAATTATTCTTAATTATTACTAATTATTCATAATTATTATTAATTATTCCTAATTATTAGTAATTATTAGTAATTATTATTAAGTATTCCTAATTATTAGTAATTATTAGTAATTATTACTAATTATTCCTAATTATTCCTAATTATTACAAATTAATCCTAATTATTACAAATTAATCCAAATTAATCCTAATTATTACTAATTATTGCTAATTATTACTAATTATTACTAATTAATCCTAATTATTGATAATTAATCCAAATTATTGATAATTTTTACTAATTATTGATAATTATTACTAATTATTGATAATTATTACTAATTATTGATAATTATTACTAATTATTACTAATTATTAATAATTATTACAAATAAAACCTAATTATTTCTAATTAATCATAATAAATACTAATTAATCCTAATTATTACTAATTAATACTAATTAATACTAATTATTACTAATTATTACTAATTAATCCTAATTATTACTAATTAATCATAATTATTACTAATTAATCTAATTATTACTTATTAATCTATTTATTACTAATTAATCCTAATTATTACGAATTAATCATAATTATTACTAATTATTACAAATTATTACAGTTTTTTACTAATTATTACAATTGTTTACAAATTATTACAAATTATTACTAATTATTGATAATTATTGATAATTATTGATAATTATTACAAATTATTTCTAATTATTACAAATTTTTTCTAATTATTACTATTTTTTTATAATTAATACAATTTATTACTAGTTATTACTAATTAATACTAGTTATTACTAATTAATACTAATTATTAATAATTAATACTAGTTATTACTAATTAATACTAGTTATTTCAAATTATTTAAAATTATTACTAATTATTACAATTTATTACTAATTAACACTTATATATAACTGTTCATAAAAATAAATATAGAAAAAACAAATATCTAATTCTAATTTAATTAATTTATATCTAATTAACAAAAATTATAAATAATTTAAAATAAAATAAATTGACTAAACAATAAAAAAATAGATAAATACCTTGAAACTCAAGCTTTTAGAGTATTAAAATCACAAATAATGGTCTGATTTAAAAGCTTATACTATGAAAAATTTTAGAAGAAAATTTTTCAGAAGAGATAGAGAGAGAAGTTGAATAATGAGTGAAATGAGAAGAAAAACAGATGAGGGTATATATTGGTAAGATTATTTGCGACGAGGTTATTTGCGACGAGCTACTCATCACAAATAACTATGTTCACGTTAATTACAATGAGCCGTTAAAAAGTTATTTGCGACGGACCCTGTCGCAAATGCTAAAAAACGCCGCAGGTTATTTGTGATGGGAATAGGAACCCATCGCAAATACCCTTGCCCGTGGTTTGGCACAGATTTCACACCAAACCCTTTGCGACAGGTTCTTATCACCCGTCGCAAATAAGCCGTCTCAAATATCCATTTTTTTCGTAATTTTCATAGCTTTTATAATATGTCATTATATCATCAATAAATACCACAACAAAGTTATCAATATATTCCTTGAAAACTCTATTCATTATATCCATGAAAACATAGGGTGTATTAGTCTGTCCAAATGGAATTACTATAAACTCATAATATCTATACCTGGTTCGAAATGATGTCTTTGGAATATCTTTCTTCCTCACATGCAACTAATGATATCCAGATTGAAGGTCAATCTTTGAAAAGTATTTAGCTCCACGAATTTGATCAAATAAATCATCAATGTGAGGTAGAGGATACTTGTACTTTTTTGTAATAGCATTGATCTCTATATAGTCAATGCTCAGTCTCATAGATCCATCATTCTTATTAACAAAAAGAATATGGGCTACCCATGGAGAAACACTAGGGTGAATAAATCCTTCATCACTCAATTCCTCTAGTTGTTTCTTTAGTTCTACTAATTCCACAGTGACCATTCTATAAGGAGTCTTTAATATAGGCTTGAACCAGGAATTAAATCAATAGAGAACTCAACTTCCTTCTCTAGAGGATGTCCAGGAAAATGCTATGGAAATACATTGATATATTCTTTCACAATAGGCACATCCTCAATTTGGATATTTCTTTCCTCTCCCATATATATTGCATTCTCATCCTCCCCAAGAATTTCATTCAGTAGAGCAACTGGGGGGTGAATCTAAATAAGAATCAGATGGTGGGGTTTCATCTCTAAATATAAGGGATTATACATCATTCTCAAAAATCATAACTTCCTTATTCTTGCAATAGATTTTCACATCATAATTTGAAATCCAATCCATACCAAGGATTATATCAAAATCAATCATAGGTATGATGACAAGATCATCAATTCAAGCACATTTATGTGATATAAAGGGGACTAACTGGCACATCTTTGTTGCAATGATACTTCCCTTAGGAGTTTTTACTAACAACTCCTTTATTAAATCAAAAGGTAAATGTCTAATTTTATTGGAAAACTGGGAGGAAATAAAAGAATGAAATGATCCAGAATCAAAAAAATCATTGGCTAAGTTTGAGGAAGTGATTAAAGTACATGCCACCACATCATTAGGAATTTCAACCTCAGCAGTTGTGATCACATAAGCTTGGCCCTGCTCTCATGGCCTTTTCCAAGGCACATTTCCTTGACACTTTGGACAATAATTAGCATAGTTTCCCATATCCCTATAATTATAGCATTGAACATTGATGGTTTTTTTTCCATTGCAATTACTCTAATGATTTCCTTTCTGTACACACTTGTAGCAAACTTCTTTTCCTTTTAAGAAGGCACCAATGTGTTTCCTTCTACAAGTATCGCATGTTGACAAATTTCCCTTTTTATTCCTCCCTTTATCAATTATATCCCCCACCTCCCACTACTTATATTATTTTCCATTAAATTCATAAGACTTAGACAATTATTTCTTTGTCTGGATAGCACATGAGACTATATCTTCGTATGATTAGAAACTTTGGGAGACTAGTACTCTTTGGTGGAATGGTTTTAAACCACCAAAATAATCAGTCAATCTTGCTCCTTGGATTATGTTTGTAGTCTGAAACATGTCTTTCTAACCTTGTAACATTGGCTTCATACTTTGCAACATTTTCATCCTATTTTTATTTTAGACTCAAGAATTGCCTTTCCATATCCGCTCACTGTTTGTGAGGAAAATATTTTTCTAGGAAAATTTCCTTAAAACCCCTTAATTCCATATTTTTAATTTCTTCCTCCTCCTTTGTGCTTTTAATTAATGACCAACATTGATCCACATCTCCCAGTAGATGATAAACAACCACGATAACCTTATCCCTTTCATTATATCCCAAAGTGAGAAATATCTTCTCTAAGGAACATATCCACTACTCTACTACAAATGGGATTTAGTCCTACTGAATGAAGGAGGCTATTTTCACCTAATGTGGTCTAACATTGGTTCCCCACATTGTGGTTTAGGATGATCCATACTAGTAAGGTTATTGTTCATAACATGAGTCGGCTGTCCCATTATAGTTATAAGTTTCTCAACCCCAGTCACATCTACAATACTAATATCATTGTCTTATATAGGAGGGAAATCCCAACATGGGATACATACATTGATATGATTTCTATTCCTTCCACTAGGCACCATTTCTAAATAATGTCATACACTAGATTTGGTTATGAATCATAATGTATAATATCAACTAGAAAAATAATTAACTTAAATTGAAACTGTATTCATAGCTAATATCATAATCATAAACATGGTTTCTTTGAGGAGAAATTTACTTTTAAATCCTTCACAATGGCTTGTAAAGAAAATGTAAATTATCCTAAGAATATCCCCCAAGAGTGTCAAACTAGGTGCACATTAAGGCCTGTTGTCATGTACCAGGTTACCCTAAGTCAGGCCCAGGACACCTTGTTGGAGTTGTTACCCCTAGACACATCTGTACCATAACCAAGCCCACTTATAGTATCCCTACATGGATTTATTTCTAGGAGGATTTACATAATCTATTCCTTAACAAAATTCTATGATGTTCTTGTATGATTATCCTCAAAGTCTATCTTAGGTTTTTGGTCCCTAATCTACATTTTTCTAAATCTAGTTTCCAAGTTTTCTAATAAAATTTCTTTGATACCAATTATAAAGACTCCGACCTCAGAGATGGTGCCTTACTTCATTACATTGGAATAATAAACAAGAAAATCACATCCCAAAGGACCAAAAAGTTTTATAGTTTTGGGAAACCAGATACAAAATTAAGTTTTACATTACAACTTGAATGGAAATATAATATATAAATTCCTTTTGAAACATCGACAACTCCTAGATTATCCCTACCAGTCATTCATAATATACCTCTTCACATATTGGGGAAAAATAAAACATAATAAAGGGGTGATAACAGGTGCTCAATAAGGGTAAGTAATACAGCAGAAGCATAAATAATAAGTCATGGTGAATAACTAAAGAACACATTCCATTAAAACATAATATTTAGCATAATATGGTAGAAATAAAATATAAATAAATAATTCCATAATAAACCATAACCATGGATGTTATATTAGTCTAATAATCACATGTACTATCAATTACTAGTTTCATAAATAGGGAATGCATAATGAGGTACATCTGAATCATATTTTCAAGGCCTCAACCAATAAAACTAAAAATGATTAAGGCCTAGGCCAAAACCATATCTGAAAATGGGTAAGGCCTTGGCCAAGTCCATATTTATTTTGTCTCATGAGAACTACCAATTCATCGAGGGGATATAGTGGTATCCACCTATAACTCACTAATTCCAATTCACTCCTCATATATATGGGGTTGAACATAAACAACACATACATATGAAATTTAAATAACTTTCCCCAGTCTGTAACTATAATCACTAACCATTCTGTGTAGTACGGTGAATGATATCAAGATTTCACATCCACAGTCAAACTAATCATAAACCATTTAATAAAATATCTTGGATGATTAAAATAAGATATAAACCTCAATAAAGAATAAAATCCAATATAGGTGTTGAAATATATGAAAATACTCTAATAAAATCATCATGTAATTATTGAGAGAAATACTCTTTTACTTTGAAAAGAATAGTTATTTTGGAAAAATATTTTTATAAAACCATAAGTGAACTAATATAGTTTTTTATAATATAATGAGTGATTTTATTAAAATAATGGTGTCTCAAAATATATTATAGAGTGCCCTTTAAAATATGTAAGATTTCGAGAACTTCCCTTGAATCAGGATTGTTTATCGAGAAGAATTGAGAAAGATCCTTAAAAACTCCCCATCAAAGAAAGAAGGATTATGATTGTTAGATATATATATATATATATAAATATATAAAATTAATATAGTATTTATGATGTTTACATAAGAATAATTAATAATTTCATTGGGTTAAATATTGAAAAAGAGCAACCTGAAAGAAAATGGAGGTTCGAGTAGAAACCCTTACCTTATGTCTGAATGTGTTCTGCACTTGACCTTAACATTCTATAATTTGAAATTAGACTCATTAATAAATCAATTAAGAACCTATTAGACATGTATATAATTTATTATAATTTTATTAATTTCATTTATTAATTTTTTGATAAGTTATAAGATTGAATTCCATCGTTCCAGAGTGTTCGTTTCCTTGATTTTCATGATCGGTGCGATTGATTATAAGTAATGGAGTTCATGTAAAATGGGTATAATTATAAAGAATTGGAATTAAAAATTATTAATGAAAAATATAATTATAATTGGTATTATGTATTTTTTTCATAAATGAGGTTGAATCATTAGAAAACATGTCAGTGATAATCATCTAGCTTAATTTTATCAGTTTTTCGATCACAACAAACTAGTTTTTTTAATATTATTTAATGTCATGTATATATAATGGTTAAAAAACATTTTATAAGATATAATACATATTTTATAATATTTTTCAATAATAAAAATGGTTTTGTTACCAGCCTAGAATGAGAAATTAGAAAACAAATGTTCGTCTTCCACAAAGGTTATAAATCGACAGCTCCTGAATGATGATTTCATTTTTAAAATAAAATAGAGTGAGAGTAAGGAGATTGATAATGGATATTCCATTAACATTATATCATTACAGTATATAGATGATACTTGAGTAATCATGATCATTTTGATAGAGGATTCGAGGAGAGGATAAGAATATAAAACAAATTGAAAATGAAATTAAAAGAAAAATGAAGAGGGTTTACCTCTAGAATTATCCTCCTTGAGAACCTCCTTAGGGAGAGGGGTTTTGGTATTTTTGAAAGAATAATAGCTCTTGGAAATGGGGGAGAGACTATGTAATATGTTTTATTTATAATTTTGACAAGATTCATGTCATATAGGTGTGAGGAGAAGAGTGTGTGAGGGGCGATTATCAAGATAGAAAATAATGTTGATTATTGTGACTAAATACAGTAATGGGTGCATTTTATTTTTAAGAAATAGTGATTAAATCATCAAAACATCATACATGACTCTATAATTCATGTGTTTAACATTTATCGTAAATTACCGTATCTTACTATTCACCAAAAATTCAAGTATTTTAGAAAAATATAAAAAATTAACCATAACCATTTTGAAATGTGTAGAATTTAAAAATAGACCCCATTTTATCAAAATAATTTTCTAAATTTGTGAATTTTAATTTTTAAATAAAATCATTATTTACTTGCAAAATACATATTTTAAATTTAAAACTGATTTTTAACACTTTGAAAAATTAACTAAGGTCTAATAAAATTATACTAAAATCATAAGACAACAAAATAATTATTTATGAATCCATTTCATGAAAATTAATTTTCTTTTAAATAATTTTGTTAATTATAAAACTGCAATTACATAATTATGACTCACAAAATACCAACACTTAATTAATAATTTTTAAAATATTAATTTATTTATACTATGATATAATTATATCATAATTTAACTTATGGGATTCCTAAATTTCATTTATACATACATGGGTGAGGTTACTATTCTTTTGGTCAGTTTACTATTCGTAAGGGTCATATCATTGTTCCCAAGGTCAAGTTACTCTTTCATCGATATAGGTTCCTTAACTTCTAGAAAGACCTCTTATTTAATTCATTATTCATTTATAAAGATTTTATTGTGTTATATATGTGGTTTTATGTGATTTATAATATATAAGATAAACATAAGAAGGGAAATGTCGTTGATAGAATTCTTGGTCGTTACAGTAAGTGATCACATAAATATGTCACACAAAACTATTCAAATATCCTCAGCACTTTGATTTTATTATATTGGTTATATCAAACTCTTCTTATAGAGTTACTTATTAAAAAATTAACTATAATTTTTTTTTCATTTCACACTTTCTAAAGCGCAACTATGCATGTGACACCAAATGACTAATTCAATGTTGTTCGGTGTAGATTTCCTAGAAAATTATTTATTCGTATTTACCCATTTAATGCGCATGGAAACTATATTTACTCTTCTTGATAATTGATCACATATCTCTATAAACAAAATAAAATTTCAAAATATTTAGTGTAAATATTTTTTCAGGATTCATAATTTATGATTTAAATATATTTCTACCCAAAATAATTAAAAACTAATGTTTATAAGTTCAAAATAATTAATAAGTATTTATGAAATAATCAAATCAAGAAAAAATATGTAACTCGAATATGAAATGTATTTAAATATGAAAAATAAGAAAAATAGAGTATATTTTATGTTTTTGAAAATCAAATTATTGAATCACATATGAAATACCAATGCAGTGTATGACTTTAGATCACATAGGAATTCAGATCTCATATAACTTTATACTTTGACAAATATTATAATTTTTAACACTTTTCTATAGAATGTCAGACTTTTAGTTTAGTGTGTATGATTTACAAGCTGTGAACAAATTTCTAGACTATGTATGACTTTTATAGACTATTTAGGGACTTTACAGACTATATATGACATAATACATAGCTAAAATTTTATTTCATAAGACTTTAAATCCATAAAATATGACTTTTTTGTTTCACATAGGTCTTTTAACATTACTGAAAAACCATTTCATAAGACTTTCAATACTCATGTATGACATTTATAAATAATTAAAACTTAAGATCTAGGAAATTTTTTATTTCATAAGGCTTTTTATATTCATGTAAGAATTTTTTATCCGTAAAAATTTCTAGTTTCGTGTAAGAATTTTATAAATCCCATATAACTTAGTACTTTTTGAAAAATATAAAAACATAAAATTGAAAGACTTTGAAATTCCACATGACCTCAGACTTGAAAAATAAATAAAAAACTATTGATTTGTAAAAACAAAAAAAATGTGTATAGAATAAGAAAACTAAATTTGAGTAGAAATAAATAAATAATTAATGAATAATTAATAACCAAAGTAAATATGATTAATTAGTAAGTAAATAATGTTATGAGAAATTATAATTATACAATTATAAAAGAAATTATTGTATGATTCATAAACCAACTCATACTTATGTGTATTTTTATCCAAAATCAATTAATAAGATTCATAATGAATGCGGGGAACAATTCAATAAACAAAATAAATAATAATATTTTCTTCTACAAGTAGTTCAAGCTTATAACAAATTAATTCACTAATGTTATAGGGGATAAAATAATAAATTTTTTAATTATCAAAACATAATTAAGTTAAGTGGTAAGTAGAAACTAAAAAATATCTCATATTTTGATAATTATAGAAACAATTATAATTTCAAAAATTTCCCCCCATTTTGAAATTATAAAAAAATTGAAATTAAAATGAAATATTAAAACAAAAATTTTATTTTTAAAAAAAGTATCAAAGTATATTTTAAATTATATTATAATTTATTTCAAATATCATATATCCCCCTAATTTTATGAATTTTAATCATAGAATCAACTGAATAATTAAATAAAATAGTAAAACATAGAGAAAAAAAATAAAAATGAAAAGGTACCCTTATTTAATGCATCTTTAATTACCTTCTCTAAATATCAACAATTTTAAAATATTCTTATGTATATCTTAAATCAATTATAGATATATTTTAAAAATTTGTTGGTTAAAATAGTGATAAATCCTCTTGAAAAAGAATTTAAAAGGTACGAGCATCCATGAAAACATGTTAACATTTTAAAGGAATTTTATAAAATTAACTAGTAGTGTTTAAATATTTCTATGAACCATATAATGAAACAAATTTGCATATTAATTTTCTAGAAATAGATTAAAAAATATTCATTTAAAATTTATTCAATGTAAGAAACATGTTATAATAGTTAGGATTTCCAAAAAAATAAATTTTAAATGTATGGAGATTCTGTAGGTGGAATGATTTTAGCCTTCATGAAGGATCCAAGACTTTTAATGGACACATGGTTTCCATAAAGTGATTATATAAAATCAATTTCAAACTTTAATTTAAACTTAAAACATTCCAAGTTCATACTTTATTTTATCAAAATTATAAAAACCTAATGGCATGGTAAAAATATCAGTAATTTTATCATCAGTTGGAACATATTCCAAATAGATTCCACCTTTTTTTAACATGGTCTCTAATAAAATGATATCATACTTATATATTATTTGATCTTAAATTATGTAAAGGTATTTTTGAAATTGTATTACCTGATAAATTATAACATAAAATATAAAACCTTTCAAAATAGTCATCAAATTCTGTTAATTTTTCTTAATAAATAATAATTGAGCATAAAAACTTTCAACACTTATATATTCTACTTATGTTGTAGATAAAGAAACTAATTTTTTTTTCTCAGAACTCCAAGAAACAAATATTTTTCTTATAAAGTGATACATTCGACTAGTTCTTTTTCTATCAATTTTTCAACTACCAAAATCAGAATCTGAATAGATTTTTATTTCAAAATATGTTTTTCCATCCTCAAAAAAGCAAGGTTTAAAGAAACATTAAAATATTTTATGATGCTTTTAACAGTATTTTAGTGACTTAAATTAGGGTTACTTTTAAATATTACACAAATATATACTGAAAATATTAAATTGGGTCATTAAGCTAGTTAAATATAATAAACTTCAAATTATACTTCTATAAAGATTATATCCATTTATTTTTAATATTTATAAACATATAGTTTATATAAAGTACTCATGGGGATGTATGAAATCATAAAATTATCTAAACCAAATATTTTAACAAGTTCCATAGAATAATTAAATTTATTTTTAAATATTCCATCATTCATTTGAATAATTTTAAGACTAAAAAAGAATTTTAATTCTTTAATAAGACTCATATCAAATTCACTTATCATTAATTCTAAAAATTATTTACACAAAGAATCATTTGAAAATACAAAAATGATATCATCCATATATATTTAATCAATTAAAATATATTTAGATATTTTACTTATAAATTAAGTAGGATTAAGCTTTCCTTTTATACAACCTTCTTACAAAATAAAATTAGATAACATTTCATACCAAGATCTTGGAATTTTATTAATACCATAAAGATATTTAAAAATCATTAAAACATGATTATAATCTTTTTTATTTTCAAAGATAGATGGGTTATGTAACATATGGTTCCTTATAAATAAATCCATTTAGAAAAGAGGTTTTGACATTCATTTTAAATAAATTAAATCCATGAAAATAAGCATAACCTAAAAAAATTATTATAGATTCTATCCTTGAAACCGGGGAAAATTTTTCACCAAAATAAGTCCCTTATCCTTGATAATAGACTTGTGCTACTAACCTAGAATTATTTCTAATAATATTTTCAGATTCATCAAGTTTATTTCTAAAACTTCACTTAGTGAAAATAACTTGTTGTTATATTGGAAGTTTAACTAAATTACATATATTATTCCTTGAGAATTTATTTAATTGTTATTTAATAGTAATAATCTAATTATAACCAATTAAATATTCATAATGTTTTTCTGAACAAAACCATTAATTAAAGCATTATGACCAAAAAATACCTTAATGAATTTCTAGTTGGAATTCTGGAATAAAAATTTCCAATCACTTTATCTAAAGGAAGATATATATAATTTCCATGTTCTTTAATGAGGGTGACTCTCCACCTCATCATATACATTTTCATTTTGAGGTTCATTTTCTCAAAATTAAAATATGTAAAGTCCTCATGAATTTGGTTTAAATAATCATTCCATTATTTTAAAGTTATTATCAAATTTAAAATGTATATATTATTGCATCACTAGGGTTCATTTTTTATAAATACTATAGTATTTAATAGAGTTTGAAAAACCCACAATTTACCTTCATCATATTTTTTACCAAATTTATCTAAGGAATCATTGGTGTTAAGAGTATAAAGTTTAAATCCAAATACTCTAATATAACAACCTTTTGGTTTTCTTCCTTCCCAAAGTTTATAAGATGTATTCTTTAAAATAAGCCTTAAAATAACTCTATTAGCCACATATAAATCATTATTCATAGCTCCTTACTAAAAATATCAAAATGTTTAAAACTTATTTAGCACAATTCTAGACATTTATTTTGAAGTTCTATTTTTTTCTCTCAATAAATAAATTTTGTTATAATGTCCTAGGTTTTGAAAAATTATGAGAGTAGACATTTTATTCATATTATTTTTTGGACTCCATATTTAAAAACTCTTTAATTCTATAAAATATATTGGATAAAATTAAATAACACTTTTCATTTTGAACAGGATTGCGATAATCATTAAACTAATATATAGACTAAAATCCAATTATATCGACTAACATCATTAACATTGAAAAATACACAACTTTTATCCCTAAGAATAACACTATATACAGGTTTAAATAAATCAATATATATAAGTTTTATATGAATTACAATGTTCAATTATTTGAATGGTCTGAAAGACTCTTTATGATGTTTAGATTTCATGCATGTGCCAAAAATGTAGTTGATTTCCATTTTAAGTCTGAAATCTGTAACACATTTTGGTGTTTTGATAGCTTGTACAATGTCCTAAAGTTATCATTACCAAGACTCTAATGCCAAAAAATTTATCCAACTATATAATACTTAAACACAAAAAATTTTGGTTATTCAATTCAAAAAAAAATATAGAATAAATATCATATTTTATAATTTCATAAAATAGGATAGATTCATCTTTAAAAACTATACACTTATCATTTTTATTTTTACATTCATTATATCATAGCATAATTGTGATATACTAATATAATTATATTTTATGACTTCAACATATAATTTTTTTTGAATGATAACAGATTTTGAAAATCCAACCTCCACAAAACCTTTAAAAATGTCTTTTTTTAATTATTTCCAAAAGTAACATTACCTACTTCACATTTTTTCAATGATATAAAATTTATAGAATAAATTATCATGTACCAAAAACATCCAATATCCATGTAACAAGTTTAATTTCTCAAAATTTTAAGGCACATATATTACAAAGACAGTTTTAAAACAACTTTGGCATCGATGAAAATTTGGGTCCAATTGGGTTAGAGTAAAAAACTTCAAACCCACACCAACTTAAAAAATTTATTCTTAGGTAATCTAGAGAATAATTATTTAGAAATAAAGGTTTTATTTTATCTAATATATTGCGGAGATTTGAATGAACACCCTTTTTCATAATGTCCCTTAATTATATATCTAAAAAAATTGTTTTAGATACACTACATTTTGAACTTTTATCAAAGAATATATTATAAATTTTTGGAAATTGTTTATCATAACTAAGAATAGTTTTTTAGAATTACTAAAATTATTTATTATTAGTATTTTTTATAAATTTATTTTTCTTGAAGACAATTCTATATTTTAAAATTCAATTTAAATTTCCAACTTGTCATTTTTAATCATAAAACATTAAAATTTCATTCTTATGTTTCATTATTTTTAGAAATATAATACATGACTTTATGATTTTCCTTTTGAAAAAACTCTAAATCTACACCAGTTTTATCATTAGATGTAGAAGCAATATCACTTAACTTCTCATTTTCTTCAAGAGTGATATTGTTTTCCCCAAAAATAATTTTATAATTATTTTTTATTTCATTATATATTTTTGAAATTCTAAGTATATAATTCAGTAAACTCTTAATTAGATCATATAAATCATTAACTGAAGGTTTTTATATTCATATGTATAATAGTAATAATATGATTCACATAATTGATTTTAAACCAATAAGAATATTTTTTCTAATTCTTTTTCAAAACCACATTATTCACTTGAATCTAATTCCTCGACACAACTCCATCTATCTACAAGTACTCTCTTTTATTTCTTAGTAAGATTTATATTTTTTAATTTCTTTCTTTATCTTCATGAATTCATGTTTAATGAACTATTTTCTCTTGTACTCATAAAAAGTTACTTATGTAACATAATTATAAACAATATTACATTTTAATCTCCCTTTATGATCATACATATAATTATATCATAAAAATATCCTTGAATATTTTTTCTTATTTTTGAAAAATCATTTACCAACTTGAGAAACCTCATCATTTTCATTTCCTTGTAGCTTAGAATATAATTAGTAAGTAGAAACATTCATCACTTTAAATGTAGTAGCTTTTGTTTTATTTGAATCTTCCTCAAAAATATTCTTAAGTTCCAATTAATATTTAAGTAAAGAACCAATTAATTCATCAAGATTATATTATTTAAAGTTCTTTATTTCATCTTTAAAAAACTTCTTTTCACTCTACTTATTAGTTAAATCTCTAAGAACTCTTTAAAATAGAACAATGTTATTTAATGTTTCATCCAAAGTATTCATTCCATTTATAATACTAGTAAATCTATGGAACATTTGATCGAAAATCTTCTCTACACCTATTTTAAAATCTTGATACCCAGTCTTTAACATACCAAGTTTAATTATTTTAATATTATCAGATCTATAATGTGTAACTTTAAGTATTCTAGAATTATAATTTGTAGTTTTACATGCTGAGATATGAATAAAAAAATTTATTCTAATTTCACAATATAAAATATTCCTTACCTTGTAGTTTCATAAATAACTAAGTGGTCATTTACTATCAAATCATATGACTCAATTTCAAGTAACTTGTAAGGTTTTATCATTAGGGTTCAGTGATCAATACTATGATACTTTTGGTAATATTCCACCCTTATTTTCCAATATCCGTAATTTATATCATAAAAATGGTGGTATTTTTAGAATACAACCATAATTATATCTTGTTCACGCCATCTCAAATTGATCTTTTCCTTTGATAATTAAGTTCAGTTTATGGTTAGAAAAAAAAGATATATAAAATAGAGTTAAATATCATATTATGGTCCAATATACGATACCAATTGTTTGGTCCAGATGGTAAGCTGGTTGATTGGCCAATAGGGGGGTGGGGTGAATTGGTTTCTTTATAAAATTTTAAATACTTATTAGAGTTAAATAAATATGAAATAGAATATAGATATGAACCTAATTATTTTTATAGTAGTTCATATCAAAATAATTTTACATCCACTCTTCACAATTTCAATGGGAGAGTATGGTACCCACAAAATGGTATATCACTTTTGAAAGAGAGTTTCAACTCTTAAAACCATACTTTTACACACATGGAGAAACAACCCAACATCCTTCCTTTTTCACACCTAGAAGCACAACCCAATATTATTCATTTTTATCATGTGGAGACAAAAACCAATTACCCTACCTTCTTATCACCTAGAGACACAACTCAAAACCTTTATTTTAAAGTGGAATAAGAACTATCCATACTTTTTTTGGACAAGGAACACACAAAATCCCTATATTTTATTAGCCAAATGCATAACTAGATTTACTTTTTTAAGGGGAAGTATAACCCAAAAATAAGGTACCACTTTTGAATTAAAAATCAAAAAACAAAAATAATTATTAATTATAAGAATACATTACAATAGAAACAAGTTAGATAATGAGATCTTGAGTGTAAATGTAGCACTGATCACTTCTATAACACCGATTCAGTACATTGAAGTTCACCACACCAAAGTCAAGTAGTAAATGATAAAAAAAAATATCTCTTAGGATAGTTAAAAAATCATAAACACTTAAATATTCTTTCAATGGTTCTATAAAACTCATTTTATAGAGTTTATTCACGCACAAAAACATTCTAAATATTAGAAATTTCATTCTTCATTTTCAAAACACAGTTGCACATGTGACACCAATGAACTACTTCAAAGTTGTTTGGTGTAGATTTACTAGATAATATTTCATGGTCATTTATCCATTTAATGTGCATTAAAAATATGTTTAATCTTATTTTGAATTAATCCTACATCAATTTATACAAAATATAATTTCAAAATATACAGTGAAAATATTTATGCACGCCTCATCCTTCACCATTTTAATATAATTCATCACAAAATATTTTTAAAATATTTTTCATAGGATAAAAAAATTAATAAGTAATTGTGTAACAATGAAATCAAGAAAATATTTGTAATAATAATATCTAGTTGGTCAAAATGGAAAAAATAATAAAAAAGAAGTATATTTTAAGTTTTTGAAAATCAAACTGCTAAATCTTGTATGATTTTTTGAAATAAGATACGAATTTAAATCATGTAGGACTTTAGATCATGTATGAATTTATACTTTTATAAATTTTTTAATTCATAAGAACTTCCAATATCATGAAATATATTTATTTTAGCACATATGACTTTACATGTGACATTTGACTTTACAAAAAATTTGCATGAATTTTATTTACCCGGTATGAATTTTATACATTTTGTACGACTTCAATCTTTGAAATTTTTTATTTAATAAGTCTTTAAATCCATTAAGTATAAATTTCTGTTTCGAGTAGGACTTTTACATTATCTCAAAACCATTTTATAATAATTTCAAAACTCACATATAATTTTTAAAAATCTATATAAATTAAGATTTATGTTAATTTTGATGTCTTAAAACTTTTAATATTTGTGTAGGAATTTCATTTAGCTGTAAGACTTTCTACTACTATGTAAGACTTTTAGAAATGTTATATAAATTTTTTCTTTGAAAAAATTATAAAAACATCAAAACATAATACTTTGAAATTCCATATGACTTAAGAATTTAAAAAAAATCAAAAAATAAGGATTTTCTAAAACAAACATAGGGTTTCTAGAATAAAAAAATAAATAAGAATGAGAATAGAAAAATAATAAATAAATAAATAATAATCACAAAAAATATTATTATCAAATATTTAAATAATTTTGTGAGAAATTATAATTAACCAATTATAAAAAACTTCACTATATGAGTCATAAACCAACTCATACTTGTGTGTATTTTCCTCCAAAATTAGTTTTTAAGACTCATAAAGAACATGAAGAACAATTTAATAACAAAAAATTAGTTATACTATTTTCTCTTATACGTACTAATATATTAAAATACATTTATTCACTCATGTTAGAGGGAATAAAATAATTGTTTTTTAATTATGACTACCTAATTCAGTAGTGTTTAAAGGATCACCTTGACTGGTTCTTTCACTCTTAGAGGAGTACGACCCATTCAACTGGTAGCATTCCTTATACTCAAATGTCAATTTGATATTATATGTTCTTTAAGATTCCAATTATACTTTCTAGTGAAATGGATATTTCTAACACTTTATCTAGGATATGTTCAAGTTGAGGTAACTTACAGCAGATGGGATGACATAAAATAATCACTTTATCTTATTCAATACATAATTATAAGAGAAAGAAATAATTGACTCAATCCCTACTAGGTTCCTCTAATAGAACCAAGGGTAGTGTAAAGTCCCAACCTGGGTGCCACACACCGATGCCCCGATCCAGTCGGTCATATGACCTCAAGCATGCTGCCCCGTATTCCAAAGGCTGCCGACTAGCAGTGAGGGTATATTTTCAATCATAGAGAGACTATAATATTCTTGTAAGAGTAAAACACTATAGGAAAAGTAAATGAATAATAACCAATTATATAACCATAACCATAAAGATTATAATATCACATGTTGACCAAATCTGAAAATACATTATCAAAACTAAACTATAGATATTCTATGCTAATGTACGTGCCAAGTGTCAAAATGAAAACTCAAAAGTAAAGAAACTGAAAAATCCCAAGTGGGTCTCAAATGACATATATTTACCTCATCCAAGATCCATCCCAAATCATCCATCTAACACAGGGCCTTTTCCCTTATCCTACACTGAAACCATGAAATCTATTCGGGTACTGATCAGGAATCCCATGTAGGGTATGAGTAAAATTAAATAGGCCACCACCAATGATGTTTAAAACAATATCTAGTCAAATAATAGTGTATTAAGATGTATAAATAATAAATAAAAATTCATAAATAAATATTTATAACATTATAAACTGTTCTTTATTTAACCATATAAACCCCCGTGTTCGCATGCACACCCATATCTCAATTCCTGCTTTGGCATATTCTAGAGTCTGAACTATCCCCATTGGATATCATTTCTCAAAACTCTATTTTTACTATCCTTTAATTTGTCATCCTGCCTTTTTATTACATAACTTTACATTACATTGTACAAATAGAGGATCTTGTAAAGTTTAGTTTCTTGTAAAAAAGGTATATTATACATAAAAATAGAAAAAATTAATTTAATACACTTGAATGGATTATTATTTGGTTAACCCTATATAAAATTACTGTATCTCGTAACTTGGGGACATACATCTAAGTAAAGGGTGAGCACAAGGCCTAGTAAGGAAAAGTAAGGGAAACAGTTTACTAGTGATCATAAGAATTATCGATAAGAACTTGAAGAATATCATAATTGCATGATCAGAGGAAAAAGAGAAATATAATAGCCAAAATTAACATGAATCATAACATGTAAATGTCTCTACAGCATTAAATTGATTCATTCATAAGCATATCACTAATGTTTATCACTGAGGTGTCATAAAAATTACCATGTTTATTCACCAATGAATCGTAAAACATGTGATGTATAGAGATCAAACTATTTAACCAATGAATTGGAGTGCTATAAAGGTGAACACTTTATATGTATTAATTAATGTGATCCACATATATTATAATTAAACTTTTCATAAATATTACATGGAGTATAAAATTAATGGGTTTCATATCAAAATCATGAGGTTTTGAAAAAGAGTGCTTAAATAGAATATCTTTATTTCATTATTAGCCCATGAAAAAGGAAGGTGGGTTTAATGTATATTAATCCCAGAATAAAATAGATAATTTTAAAATCTATGTGAATACACTTAGAAAATAAAGAGGTTTGTATATTCAAAAAATAAAATAAGAGAATTTCCTTAGAAAAAGATAAAAATTTTGAGAAGAAAATTCATCAACAAACCGAGCATGAAACATGGTTTTAGAAAACATTAAAAAGAGTGGGGAAAAGGGTGTATAATTAATAAAATAATCTCAATATATTAAAGTGATATAATAAAATGGAAATAAGAACATAGTTTTGAACTTTTAAAGACATACCACATAAAAAGGGAACTTGAAAGGAAAAGAGAAGTTGAGATTTCCCTTACCTTGAAGAGTAACTCCTTAAACTCAAATATTGGGACCTTGGGGGATAGGAGGACACCTTGGGAGGACTCCATGGGAGGTAAAACTACCAGATATTCATGGGGGATGAATTTTTAGTGAAAGTAAATGGTTAAAATAGTGTGTATTTATAGAAAAGAGGAGGATTTGTTTATTAATTTCCTTGGACACCTAGGTAGTGGTAAATTCAAAACCATGGGCTTGACCATGGTATTTTCCCATTTTATTGGCCAATTAAGACACCTATTATGTTATTATAATCCACAAGATTTTATCAGAATTTTGTATTAAATATTATATCATTATGATTTCATTAATTATACCGAAAAACTCAAACTGTATTTTTACTATTCATGAAAAACTAAAGTATTTTAGAAAATTCTCATAAATCTCCCTAAACTAATTTCAATGTTCTGATTTCAAAAATGATATTAATTTTATCAAAATTATTGTTCAAATATGATATTTCTAACTTTTAAGTGTAAATATTTGTAGTTAATAAAAATAACAGCGGATAAAAAATGCATAGTGAAATTTCTCACACTTGAAAAAAATAAAAAATATTTTATCATTTATATTTAAAAATAAGTGTTTTAATCATACTATTTCATTAAAATAATTATTATTTATAATATCTTAATTTATTATAATAATTATATAATTTCTAAAAAGTACAATTTCTGTCTGAAAAATCAATTTATCAAATTCATCATATTTTTATGAAAATCTATTCTCAAAATGAAATTGATGGAATAATAATTTAATTTATAAAAAGGAATTACACATTAAGTAACTAAGACCTCCACACATAAAACCTTATAACACTAACATATGAGCTTGGTATGATGTTTATGGTGGTGATAGACTCATGTGGTGGCTCAACTAATATCGCCCAAGTGGAAATTTCCACCAACTTGAACTTCTTCTGTAAGCGATTTTGTTCAAGCCTCATTTGTGGAAGCTCAGATTGAGATTGGTCAAGAGTGAATACTAGTGATGCTACCTCCCTCCCAAGTTCTAAAAAATGGTATTTGTATGGAACGACTCTACTGGATGAGGCCATCGACTCTTCTTTCTGCATTAATTTTCCTTTTTTATTTCTACTTATGAACAATAAATATAATCTTAAAATTATTATTAAGAGTATAGTTTCCAATTTTCATATTCACCAATGGTCATAGTTGAACAATGATCATATAATGGTAAAAAATCTATGGTAACATTTCAAAATATACTCACTTAATTAATAGAGAGATACAGTTTTGTGGTGTATAAAATAACACACATTTTCAGGAAACAATTGTGATTCAAAAAGTTTAGGTCGTTACATTCTTCCCCCCTTAAGAAATTTCATCCCTAAAATTTCAACTCATTCTCGCAGTTTAGAAAAGGTACGTGTACTTTTTTTTCATTGTTTCATCAGGTTCCCACACCGCTTCTTCATATTTTTAGTTCCTCCACAATACTTTAATGAGGTGGGTAGTCTTTTTGTGTAGAAACTTGTCTCTACAGTCAAAGATCTCCACCGGATGCTCCTCATAAGAGAGGTCATGTTCCAGTTTTACCACCTCCAGATTGAGTACATGTAAAGGGCCAGGTATGTACTTACTCAAAAGAGATACATGGAAAACATCATGAACTTGAGCTAGGTTTGATGGAAGTAAAATATTATAGGCCACTACTCCTATGAGATCAAGGATTTCATAGGGGCCAATGTACCGGGGGTAGAGATTACCTTTATTCCAAAATATCATGAATCTCTTCCAAGGTAAAATTTTAAGGAAGAATTTGTCTCTAACATCAATCTACAAGTCCCTATGATGGTTTTCAGCATAGATCTTCTATCGATTCTAAGATTCCTTTATGTGTTGTTGGATGGCGTGAACCTTTTTCGTCATCTCCTTCATAATATCAAGTGCAAGATGTTTTTTCTCACCATCTTTGTCCCAACAAGTAGGATTTCTACATCGCTTACCATATAGAGCTTCATAGAGTTCCATTTGAATAATCAAATGGAAGTTGTTGTTGTATGAGAACTCAAATAATGGTATATGTTTAGTCCATCCACCTTAAAATTCCATTGAGAATGTTCTCAGCATGTTCTCGAGTGTCTGAATAGTCCTTTCAGATTGGCCATTAGTTTGTGGGTGATAGGCCGTATAGAATTCAATTTAGTATTCAGTTAATGTTGAATACTTCTCCATAATTTTGATTTGGACCTTGAATCATGATAAAAATGATAGAAATTGGCACTTCATGCAGCCTTACCAATTCCTTTACATATATATTGGTGAGTTAGTCAATAGAGAAATATTCCCGAATAGCGATAAAATGGGAAGTCTTGGTAAAACGGTCCACTATAACCCATATCGCATTGTTTCCTTTGGATGTTTTAGGGATACTAGTGAAAAATTACATAATGATATTGTCCCACTTCGATGTTGGTATGGATAGTGGTTGTAATACCCATTTAGGAATTTGTCTCTCTGGCTTCACTTGTTAGCACACCAACACCTTGTAGTGTAGTCAATAATCTCTCTTTTCATATTATCCCACCAATAATGATCATGAAGGTTCTTATACATTTTTTTACTTATAGGATGTATAGATAGTGTATATATATGAGCTTCATCCATCACATATATTTTTATTTCTAGAAAATACGGAACACATAGCCATGTATGAGATTTTAGTACACCTTCTTAATCAATATTGAACTCAGGAAACTTCCCATTCTTCATAGCCTATATCTTAATCTATAATAAAGGATCTTATCTTTGAGATTTATTAATATTCTATAGTAATTATGGTTGAGAAATAATTTAGGATAGGTTTGATGATGTACCTTCCACTACCACAAAACTGGGTTTCTGTAGAGCCACCCTTTAACAGTGCTCAAAAAAAGCTTTGATAAAGGGTCCCTCTTTATCAGCGCTTTTTTTCCGAGCACTAATAAAGTGTATATTTCAAAAAAAAAAATATATTTCATAAAAAATAATATATTTATATTTATATAAATAATATATATATATATATAATTAAATATGTTTTAGATCAATTTGATATGTGGTAGACGCAAAGCGAACACCAGGAGCAAAAGTTATGACCGTTTGGAGGGATTAAGGACCTTCTAGGGCCTTGAAGAATATGAGAAGGCGTTCTAGTGGTCATCAGAGTATATTTTTATTCTCAAGTATTGATTTGACATGTGGTCGAGGCAAAACAAACATCCAGAGCAGAAGTTATGAAAAAACGGACACCCGGAGCAGAACTTACAACCGTTGGGAAGAATTATGGGCCTTTTTTCCCATTAAGAACATGACAAGGGTTTATAGTGGTCACCAGAGTGTAGATATATTTTAATTATTTTATTTGATATGTTTGAGAGCAAAAACAGACACCCGGAGCAGAAGTTATGATTGTTTGAAATTGAGCAACCCTCATAGCGCCTAAAAACTTAAGAAACCCATAACTCACTAAAACAACCATAAGTTTTTCTCTGAGTGTACATTTAATTTCCACAACCAATAAAATCAAAGATTGTGAGATGAGTGAGGACCAAATCTAATATAAATTGTGATAAGATCAAAGAAATAGAAGATATATCACTTATACCACTCTAAAAAAACTCAAACTTCAATCGGCCATAACTTTCGCTCCGGGTGTCTGTTTGGGCTATACCACATATTGAATCGAAGGTAGAGAAGAAATATATTCATAATAATGAACTGACCAAAGTTATAGGAACACCTAGACCCTAAAGCAACAAAACCATCATAAGGACACCAAAACTTCGTTTTTGTGTCCCATGCCCTGCTAATTTTTCTTAAAACGGTAATAACTCCCAATCCATGTGTCTGTTTGGACTCCACCACCTATTATATCATAATTAGTTCCATGAGCTTCTATTTTACTAGTCACAGAGCTAAAAAATACACCCAGATCAGAAGTTATTCCCGTTTTTGAGACTGTGGTTTGTTGGGTTTTTGAAGCCCCCATTTCTAGCACTTTTGTCATGTTTGCTGTTTTTTCAAATAGTTATAACTTATGATCTTCCTATCCATTCAGCCTAAAACACCTATCATATAAAATATCATTTGATGATCTTTGATTTGACTGGTCACGGAGCTGGAATATACTCTTGGATCATAAGTTTTTGTCGTTACCCTGAGTTCAGGGTTTATTTGACTTTCTGACTGTATTTACGGGTTTTGAGGGTTGCTCCATTTTTTATCTGTTTTCAGGTTTTCAGGGCTTGTTATTATTTTTCATAATGTAATTTTATTTATAATCAAATATATAACAATATATACATATTTTTTTATATATTTAAACATAAAAATTTAATTTTATAAATAAATAATTAAACATATTTACATATAAAATATATTTCTCAATATATAAAGCTTATCTAAATAAAAAATTAATATCCCTTTTATTTAAAATAAAAACATATGAATATTTATATACCTATATAATGTGTACATGTATATATATATATATATGTGTGCATCTATATTGAAAAACTGATATATATTATCTATATATTCTAAACATATGTATATACATATTAACATATAATATTTGTATATATATATAAATATGTATAATCATACTTACAGATACACATATAATATATGTGTGTGTGTGTGTGTGTCTGTTGTATATATGTATTTATTTATTTATAAACACACACAAAAAAACATACTTATAAATGTATTTAAAACTAATCTTATAAATATATATTAATTTAAAAATAAATATATAAATATATAAATATAACTATATATAGATATTAATATAAAAATATATATATTAATATAACTATATATATATATATATTAATATAAACATATATATGTTAATATAAATATATATTAATATACGAGTAAATATAACTATATATATATAAATAAATATATATATTAATAAATGAAGAGAAAAGAAATATGGTGGAGTGGTAAAGGCTTAGGTGTATAGACAATAGGTCCTGAGTTCGAATCCCAGGGGAGGCAGGTCACGCGTGCGGGTGGAATAAGGGCTAGTGCTGTTAAAGGGTGGGGGCGTTGTTAAAGGCTGGGGGGGTGGTGGTGGCCGGGGCATGTGGGCTGGGGTGGGGATGGGGGGCTCTATTTAAGGGGGGATGAGTTCAAGTGTTTTTGAATCACCTCCCTGATTTGCAGATTTTTTTGAATGTTTTTTGACTTTTATCTGTGCTAAAAAAGCGATGATAAAAGACCTATTTATCAGTGCTTTTTTTAGTGCTGATAAAAGACCCCTTTTATCAGTTCTTTTTTAGCACTGATAAAAGGGGCCTTTATCAGTGCATTTTTAAACATTGATAAAAGGTACCCCTTATCTTCACTGATATTAACAATGCCTTTTTAGCACTGATAAAGGCCTTTTTAGTGATAATAAAAGTTCATTTTGTGGTAGTGTTCCCTTACAATTCCCATGTACAGTTTTACTAGGTCTTTAATCAAAGTATCTCCATGAATCTTAATCATTTTCATCACAACATGGTCTTTCCTACTTAATGCATCAGTGACTTTGTTTTCTCTTATAGGGTGATAATGAATTGAACAATCATAGTCTTTAAGAAGTTACAACAATCTCTTATTTCTTATGTTCAATTCATTTTGTGTGATAATATACTTCAAACTTTGATGGTTTGTGTATATATCACATTTATCCCCATAAAGATATTTCCTCCATATCTTTAGAGTAAAAACAACTGTACCCTTCTATAGGTCATGCGTAGGATAATTCTACTCATGAGGATTCAACTATTGAGATGCATAAGAAATCACTTTTTCATTTTTCATGAGGACACAACCAAGACCTTTCATGGATACATCAATAAAAATAAAAAATCCTTCTCCGATAGAGGGTAGAGTTAACATGGGTGTAGTAACCAATCTCTTCTTAACCACTTGGAAACATTCTTCACACTCCTTTTTCTAGATTAACATATCCACTTTTTGAGTTAACTTTATTAGGGGATTATAAATTCATGTAGATATTTTTCACAAACCTCCTATAATATCCTTCTAAACCAAGAAAAATACGAATCTCAGTTACTATTGTAGGATGTGGTCACTTCCCCACAACCTTTTTCTTTGTAGGGAAAATATAGATTTCTTCGTTGGTTATAATGTTCCCCAAGAAAGAAACTTTTTGTAACCGAAATTCACATTTTTTTAACATTCCAAATATCCTCTCCTTCCTCAAAATTTTCAATATAACCCTTATATGATCCTCATTCTCCTCACAACTTTTAGAATATATCATAATATCATCAATAACAATTACCACAAAGTTATCAAGGTATTACTTGAAGACTCTATTCACCAAATCAATGATAATGGAAGGAGAATTAGTCAAGATAAAGGGAAAAAACAAAATCATAATTCCCATATATTGATCGGAAGGTGGTATTTGGAATATATTAGTTTTCAACCTCAATTGATGATAACCATTTCTAAGATCAATATTGGAGAAGAATTGAGCCCCACAAATCTGGTCAAATATATCATCAATCCTTGGAAGAGGGTACTTTTTCTTCACTGTGATCCCATTAAGTTATCTATAATCAATTCATATCCACATTGATCTATCCTTATTATTCACAAAGAGAATAGATTCTCCCCAAGGAGACACACTTGGTTGGATAAACCCCTTATCCAAAAGATCTTGGAGTTGTTTCTTTAATTCCTCCATCACAACATTTTCCATTCTATATGGGGTCTTTGATATCAGAATGAATCTAGGCATAAGTTCAATGGATAACTCTACCTCTCTTTCTGGTTGAGTTCCAGGTAACTCCTCAGGAAATACATCAATGTATTCCTCAATGATGTGGACATTTTTTATTCGTATAATTTTATTTCTTTCTTCATTTTGACCGATAATTTCCATAAATAAGGCTCTGGGAGGTGCTTATATAAAAAATTCAGGTTGATTTATCTCTCCTTTGAAGATAACTATAGTTTTTATAATCAAGACTAATAATATTTCCTCGCTTCAGAAATTGATTTTAGCATTATACTTTGAGAGAGAGTCTATCCCTAGTATAATATCGAATTATAGAATAGGAATGACAACTATATTTGTGATGATATTGTCCACTAAAAAGTGAATAATAGAGTTTCTATACACTATTGATGCTTGGATAATAACTCAAAGAGTATTGACAGATAATCATACTTTTAGAAGTTCAGATATTTATTCTATATTATTTGAAAAAATAGAGGAAATAAAGGAATGCGTAGAACTAGAATCAAACAAAGTACTTGCTAGATTTGAAAGAAAAACAAGAGTACCTTTAACCACATAATTTGGAGCTTCAAATTCAGACATCATGATATCAAAAGCATGATCTTTCTCCCTTGTCCCATGATGAGGTTGATGGTGATTCCCCTCCACTCTCTTCAGATTTGGACAATGATTGGAAAAGTTCCCAATATATCCACACTTGAAGTATTACACTTCAAGATAGGCCCACACCATCTTACCTTTTTCGTTAGTGTTTATAATTTGAGAATTTACCTCACTTATGATAGTTCTGAGTAATATGGAAATCTCTTCCACACTTGTAACATTTCCCACTCCTGATAAAGAATTTTCTCAAATGATTATTCCCAAATTTGTTACATGTGGAAAGTTGCACTTTCTTTCCTACTATTCCATGATCAAAGTTATTCCCTAAGCTTGGATCCATTTATCTATTATTTTAATTAGATTTGTGATACCACTAAATCTCACCTAATTCTATTTAAACCTTCATAACACTTCGTACTATCTCCTCGTAGATTTCATAGTCTCGATTGGTATGATTATTCAGTAGATGGGGTATTAGTCCCCTGAAGAATCTATAAACCTTTCCATTAGGATCCATGAAAAAGATAGAGTTGTAACAAGAAAGTCTTGTGAAGTTCATATAATAACATCCCACATATTCATTTTCCTTCTACTTTAGCTCTAGTAATTCCTTCAACATTTTCATTCACCTCGAACATGGGAAATATTTTTTGAAAAAAGTTCCCCTGAACTCTTCCCACTCTATAACTTTAATATCCCATATTGGCTTCATGTTTTTAACCAGTTTCTACCATTATTCAGATTCTCCCACTAAGCGGTATACAACCAAGGTTAATTTTTCTTATTTTGATCAATAGATTACAGAAAATATTTTTTATATAGAGATTATCCATTTTTAAGAAATCAATATCCATTGTTAAGAAATCAATGGGTCAATTGATCCACTAAAAGAAGGTGGTTGTTGACACATTAAGGACTCAATAAAAAGTTGTTCCATTTTAGACGAATCTAGTCTCTCGTCTTGATTCAAGTTATTTTCATAACATGATTTAGTTGATTCATCATTCGCATGAAATTTTCCATTCCATATTCCATTAGAAGGTCATTAGAGCCAGATCTGTTATGATCACCATTTACGCAGTTTCTCCTTTTTCATATTATTTTATAAAATAAGAAAACATTAGTGGGAAATGTGTTTCATTTAATAATATTATAATTCTAAATAAATTTCTTGTCTTAAAACATCATGTTTAAATATGTTATTCTTTAATAAAAATTACATTTTCTATAAATCCTTCATAATGGTTCATAAAAAGATTTTTCCCGAATGGCCCGAATGCCTTCTTTTTTATTTTATTATAGATAATACCCCTTTTAAGGGTTGGAGGGGAACCCGTACATGACCCGTAGGCCCAAGACAGAGGGCCCGTCATGACCCACAATACATGACCCAAAGGCCCAGAGGCATACCATGGCCATTACATGACTTGTAGGTCCATCCCACTAGAACTGCCCCTCCCCAGCATCTTGAATAATTGATCTCCTTATCTCCCCACCTTGCATTGCTGATCGACTAGCATTGCCCTGTACAAAGTGGCACGGTGCCTGGTCTCGATGGCGGCTACCATACCCTCTCATTCTTCCAATCCGGTTTGCTCTACATCTGGTGGCTTCTACTTCTATTGCTCTGATCCTCTTCTGAGACCTGTTCTATGTGAACTGGGCTACTCCATGGTCTACATGACCCGAAGGCCCTATGGCCCGAAGGCCTTTGATGACCCGAAGGCCCTAGAGACCCATAGGCCCAAACCGGTGGCCCGAAGGCCCAAATCGGGTGAATAGTTCCGGCTGCTATAGTACTGAATAGTAACTACTAAAGTTCTGCTATAGTGATTGCTACGGTACTTCTACAGAGTTGTTACCCTGCATCTATTCAAGAACCTCACCCACTTGTTTGTATCCAGACATGGATTTCTTTGCTCAGAAAACCACTTAATAATTCACTTAAATAACAGGATGTTTTCCTATATTTAAACTTTTCTATAAGGTTATTACTAATGTTTTAAAATACTAATTTCCAAAAATAACTAAACAATACTTTGATACCAACTTCGATATCCCACTTTTTTATTACATAACTTTACATTATATTGTACAAACAGAGGATCTTTTAAACTTTTGTTTCTTGGAAAAAATTTATATAATACTTGAAAACATAAAATATTAGTTTAATAGAATTGAATGGATTATTATGTGGTTAAAAATATGTAATATTACTGAATCTCATAACCTGGGGACATACATCAAAGGAAAGGGTGAGCATAAGGCCCAATAAGGGAAAGCAATGGAAACAATTTACTAGTGATCATAAGAATTATCGATAAGAATTTTAAGAATATCATAAAGGAATGAGAAAAGGAAAATGGGACATATAATAGTAAAAGAACATGAATCATAAAATAGAAATGTGGATACAACATTTAATATAGTCATTTATAAGAATATCACCAAGGATTATCACCGTGTTGTCATAAAAATTACCAAGTTTATTCACCAAGGTATCATAAAACATGTCATATCTAGAGATTAAATTATTTACTCAATGCATTGGAGTGATATCAGGGTGAACCATTAATATATATTAATTAATTTTATCCACATATATCATAATAAAATATTTCAGAAATAACCTATGTAGAATAAAAGGAATGGGTTTCATATCAAAATCATGATGTTTTTTTAAAAAAGTGCTTAAATACAAGATCATTATCTTCTTATTAAACCATGAAAAAGAAAGGCGGGTTTCATGTATATTAATACCAGAATAAAATATAAAATTTTTAAATCTAGGTGAATACCCCTAGAAAATAAATATGTTTGGGTATTCATAAAATAAAATAAGATAATTTCTTGAGAAAAAGAGAGAAATTTTGAGAGGAAAATTCAATACCATTACAGGTATGAAACATGGTTTTAGAAAACATTAAAAAGAGAGGATAAAAGGGTCTATAATTAATAAAATAATCTTAATATAGTAAATGTATATAATAAAATGTATATAATAACATATATTGGAAATTTTAAAGACATACCACCTAAAAAGGGAACTCAAAAGGAAAAGATAAGTTGATATTTCCCTTACCTTAAAGAGAACTCCTAAAATTCGATGATTGAGACCTTGGGGGATTAAGGAAACCTTGGGGGGGACTCATTGGGTGGTAAAAATACCATATATTCGTTGAGGTTGAATTTTTAGTAAATGTAAATGGATAAATGGGTGTGTATTTATAGCGAAATAGGTGGATTTGTTTATTAATTTCCTTGGAACCCTAGGTAGCTGTAAATTCAAAACCATGGGCTTGCCCGTGGTATTTTCCCTTGGTATTGGCCACTTGGGAAAAATATTATTTTATTATAATACAAAAGAGTCTAGAAAAATTTTATATTACATATTACATCATTATGGTGTCATTAAACATACTGAAAAATTAAAACTATATTTTTACTTTTAATGAAAAACTAATGTATTTTAGAAAATTCTTATAAATTCACCCTAACCTAATTTCAACATGTTGATTTCAAAAATGATATTTATTTTATCATAATAGTTATCTAAATATGACATTTTTAACCTTTAAATATAAAAAATATTAATTATTAAAAATAATTGCGGATAAAAAATGCATAGTGAATTTTCAGTCACTCAAAAAAAATAAAAAAATTGATAATTTATATTAAAAAATAATTGTTTTGGTTAGACTATTTCATTAAAATAATTATTATTCACAATACATTAATTTATTATAATAATTAGATCATTTATGAAAAGTACAATTTCTATATGGAAAATCAATTTATCAAATTCATCAATTTTTAAGAAAAACTATTCTCAAAACGGAATTGATGGAATAATGATTTTATTTATACAAAGGGATTAAAAATTACGTAACTAAGGCATAGATACATAAACACTTATAACACTTGCATATAACCTAAGGGTGAGGTGTACGATGATGATAGACTCAGGGGTAGCTTGGCTAACATCGCCCGAGTGGTAATTTCCATTAACTTAAACTTACCCCATAAGTGATTTAATTCATGCATCACTTGTTGAAGCTCTGTTTGGTATTGGTCAAGATAGAATCCCAGTGATCCTACCTCCCTCCAAAGTTCTAAAAAATGGGCATCGTATGGAATGACTCTACTAGATGAGGCCATCAACTCTTGTTTTTTGCATTAATTTTTATTTTTCATTTCTACTTATAAACAAAAATTATAATGACAAAATTATTATTAAAATTATATTTTCCCATGGTCATATTGACCAATGGTCATAATTGGATAACTATCATATAATGTTTGAAACTTGATTGTCACATTTCAAAATACACTCACTTCATTAATAGGGTGATATAGTTTTGCTGCGTATAAAATAAAACACATATTTAGGAAACAATTATCATTCAAAAATTTCAGTTCATTACATTTAATTCAAACTTGAATGCCCATTTTACCATTCATACTTTATAAAATTGAATAACCATGTTACCATTATTTAATTCATAATTGAATGCCCTTGTTACCTTTCACACTTTATAAAATTGAATGACCATATTACTATTCTTTAATTCAAAATTGAATGACCATGTTACCATTCAAAATTTATAAAATTGAATGACCATGTTACTATTATTTAACTTCATAATTGAATGACCGTGTTACCATTCATAATTTAACAATCAAATGACCATGTTTCCATTCATCAACAAAAAATTAAATCAATAATTAATTATCCACATAAATTTCATTTCTAATTAAAAAATTAGATTATCATATCAATCCCATTAATTAATTAAAAAATTAGTTAATCATCTCAATATCATTACTAATTCAACAATTAGTCATCACATAATTCCCCTTAATTAATTCCCCAATCAGTTAAGCACATTAATCCCTTTAATTAACTCAATAATAAATTAATCACTAACCCATAAGTAATTCAAAAATTAATTATCTCAATTCCCAATCTCAGTATATCATAATTAATTCATCAATTAATTATCTCAATTAAACTAACTCATAATTAATTTTTCAATTAATCCTTCAATTCAAAAATCTCAACATCTCATAATTAATTCAATAATTAATTACCTCATACCAAAATTAATTATTTCAATAATAAACTCAATAATTAATTATTCCTAAATAGAAAATATCAATTCTATCATAATTAATTCAAAAATTAATTATTCATGATCTGTAATCCCAATATGCTAATTTCACATTTACCTTAATTAATTAATTTACAAAATTAATAAATTCAATCAAGAACTTAATTATTAAACATCTAATATAAATTATACAATATTATACACATTATTTCAATCAAGACTATGAGATTTTAATTATATACCACCTACCTTAATTCGTTAATGAACGATCACCCAACAAATATCCCCAATTTGAACAGAATAAGGATGTAGCGTGAGATCCGGATCTGAAACATAAATCTAAGAATGAACAAATACGGATCCCTTAATTCTAAATCTAGATCCATAAATCTAAAATATAGATCCAACAATAGATCTATAGTTAACCAAAAATAGGGAATAACTGCCTTAAATGGATAGAAGAAGAATGAGAAATAGGAAGGAAACTACACGAGGTCAGATCCTCTTACCGGGAGGGGACTATATATTCAATCCGAGCTTCAGATCATGAATAACAGAAGTTAAAATAGATTGAAATCTATCAAAAGGGCTCAAAAATCATTAAATAAACATTATATTTGAAGGGGGGTTGATTTGGGATTAATATGGGGGTTCAGGAAAATTTTAAACTAATTTCGAGTTAATTTAATTCCCACACACGGTTTGCTACTTGGGGCGCATAGTTTCCCCTAGATGTGCACATTAACCGTGCGCCTCATCAAGGGGGGTGGGGGGGTGGGGGTGCATGGTTTATCCTTTTAGGCTGCACAGTTTGAAAAATTATGCACCATCCGTGCAAAACCTCTATGTACAGTGTTTCATGGGTTTTTAGGCTAAGGCACACAATTTGGGAAAACCATGCACCAACCGTGCACTACCAACTTTCTTCTATTTTTCTATGTTTTCACCCAAACACACCCCCATGTAAAAAAATGAAAAGTAATCAACACAATGAAAAATATTACCTATAAAAGAATCTAAGAAATCTCCAAAAAATGACAGGGTTTTTTACAATCTCTCCACCTTATAACAGCTCTTCCTCGATCTATACTCCCATGCATCTCAAAGATTATGAGTCTAAAAGATTAGGCCACTAAGCCCTTATATATGCTTCTCTATCCCATCTTTACTCATAAACATGGCCATGTTACTACAATACATGAACTATTGGCAAGGTCTTTCCGCTGAAATCTTTCTCACTGTGATCCAACACATGTATCGAATATTCCTCAAAGGACATATCTATCTCAAGATCAAAATAATACACATCAATCATATAAGAAGGTTTAGAGTGATACCAATGAATTTTTTACACATGGAAAACATCATGCATAATTCTGTATCTATATGGAAGAGCCAATCAGTATGCCACCAGCCTGATTCTATCCACAACCTCAAACGGTCCAACAAACCTGGGTTCTAACATAACATATCTCTATATCCTACGGTGACCAAACCTAGATAAAACCAAAAGGGATACATGATCATCATCTATAAACTCTAGGGGTCGTCTATGTTTTATCATCATATGATTTATGTCTACTCTGAGTCGTAACCATATGATTCTAACTCAGCTATACCTACTATGAAGTCTCCTGTACAAGACTTAGTCCAAATATGTCAGACTCACCTGCATTCATCTAGAATAGAGGTGATATGCATGGCCTACCATAAATATCCTTGTATGGTTCCATCTATATTGTTTCCTGTTAACTTTTTCTATAGGAAAACATCACTAAATACAAGTACTTTTCCCAAGACCTATCGATGTCTAGGATATAATCTCACAACATATCCTCAAGAACCTGTATAGTATACTTCAATTACCCCTCTATCTATGCATGAAATGTCATACTCAACAAAACCTATGTACCAATAGAATTTTGTAAGCCCTTCTAGAAGCACAAAGTAAAGTGTGAGTCAAGTTCTGAAATAATAGTGCATATAACCCCCTACAAACAGACTATCTCTCA
Source organism: Viscum album (assembly GCA_963277665.1). Classification (NCBI taxonomy): domain Eukaryota; kingdom Viridiplantae; phylum Streptophyta; class Magnoliopsida; order Santalales; family Viscaceae; genus Viscum; species Viscum album. The sequence continues at coordinate 597,802,193 of OY728167.1, read as the reverse complement.
TACAAATAGTTCTCCCAACTTATCTAATGAGAAAGTCTCCTGTATAGGCAAGAAATGCGATAAATTTTTTAAAACGGTCTAAAACCAAAAAAATTGCCTCATTTTTCCGAATAATCCTTGGGAGACCCACTACAAAGTCTATATTCATGTTGTCCCGCTTACATTCTAGAATGGTCAATAGTTGAATTAAACCACAAGGTCATTGATACTCGACCATCACCAGCTGACTGGTGTAACATCGTGTCAAGAACCATTCTCTCTCCTTTTTCATTCCCAACCACAAAAATTTTCATCATAGGTCATGGTACATTTTGGTTACACCTTGATTTACCACCCACTTTGAGGTATGAAACTCACACATCATATCCTTTTGAATACTCATAAGTACAACAAGCGGATTTATAACATAGATGACCTCATAGTCATCTGTGTTCCAATAGGAAGGTGACTCCCCACCTTCAAGGCTTTCCCTCATGGAAAAGAACTTAAGATCCTTATACTTTCTATCTCTGATCCATCTCAAAAGAGTATAATCTTCTGAAAATGATATGAGATTCATTTGGTCCTGACTCTCCTAAACCAAAAAATGAATCTCAGCTAGAAAATTCATAATCTTCCACTCAAAACTGGACTCTAGAACTACCTGAGTCTGAGTTTTCCTTCTCAAATCATCAGCTACACAGTTATCCTTTCTAGGTGTATATTCTAGTTCGAAGTTGAATGAATTGATATACTCAATCAATCTCTACTACTGAAGATTAACATATCACTACAGAAAGATATCATTTAAGATCTTTTGATCAATATAGAAAATAAACTTCTCACCCAATATATAATTACACAAACAATTTAAATAACAAATCACTATAGCCAACCCAAGGTCATGTGTAGGGTAATTCTATTCATGTGGCATTAATTTACAAGACCCATATGCCAAAAATCGATCTCCTTGCATCAACACCGCTCCAAGAGATATCCTCGAAGCATAAAAAACCCCATTTAATCCTCACATGGATTTTTTAGTATCAAGATCAGTGCCGATTTCAAGAACTTCTTCATCTCTTGGAAAGAATTTTCACATGATTCTGATGAGTCAAAATTTATCCCCCTTTTGTTGAATACTAATAGTGGTCTTCGAAATGGGAAAAGTACTGAATGAATCTTAGATAATATCCAGCTAACCCTATAAAGTTTCATATATAAAAAATATTTTTGGGTTGCCCCCATGAAACCACTACCTAAACCTTCTCTGGGTCCATAGACACACCTTCCTCCAAGATTACATGACCCAAGAAGTGTACCTGATCGATCCAAAAATAGTGCTTAGATAGCTTGGAGTATAACCAAATATCTTTAGCTGTGTACTTAGGATGATGTTAATATATTGGGAATGATCATCATGAGTCATGGAGTAAACCAAGATTTCATCCAAAACCATCACCACAAACTAATACAGGTATGGATCAAGGATTCAGTTCATCAAGTCCATAAATAGTACTGGTGTGTTCATCAAGCCAAATAGAATTACAAAGAACTCATATAGGCCATACCTATTTCTAAAAGCAGTCCTTAGTATATTAGAAGGTTGAAATCTTAGTTGATGATACCCTAATATCAAGTCTATTTTTGAAAAGACAAAATATCCTCTCAAATGTTAAAAAATATCATTGATACACGTAATATGATATCGGGTTTTCACTGTCATCTGGTTCATTATTCGGTAATCAAGACATAAGATCAAACCCTCACCACTCTTCTTGGTGAACAGAACTGGTGAACCCCAAGGTGATGTCCTTGGAAGGATAAATACCTTATCCTATAACTTCTCCATTTGAGTCTTAATATTTTGAAGTTATATTGGTTTCTTTCTATATGGTGGAATAGAAACCGACTTACCTTCTGACATGAGCTCAATAGTAAATTCCACATATCTCTCAGGTGAAAGCCCTTGAGAAATCTTCAGGAAACACATCCTAAAATATATCCACTATAGGTGGAAATTCGTCCTTATTTACACCTCCATCATATAGAAATATACTAGAATCCTAGGATGTGAGATCTTCTAGTTGTTGAGTAATTGGCCCTGCTTGGCCCACCTTGATATACCACTCTTCACGATGAACATAACTATTGGACTTAAGAGATGTAAAAGTCACAATCCTATTATAACTTTCTATGTGGGATTGATATACTACTAACCAGTCTATACCCATGATCAATTCAAATCCTGAAATGTATAAGATGTAATGATCCCACAAAAAATGATACTAACCATCCTCGAGAGAACACCCCTTGCACAAGAAAATGCCTCTCGACCGTACTCCCATAGGTGTTTCTATCATCAACACCCTACTCGCAAACTCCACTGCCATTCTCAAACCATTCAATTATTTTGTAGAAATATAGTAATGAGAGTCACCGATATCAAATAAGGAACTAGTTTGTGTATAAGATACAAGAATAGTACCTCTCACTGAAAGTCTAAACTCACTCTCCACAAGTGTAGGCTATATCACATGCAACTATACTGGACCTCTTCCCTGTGATACAATCTAACTCTTCTAAGCTACACCAATCTGATGATACACACACACTTTCCTCAAAGATCCACATTCACTACCTCTACCTCCACGGCTAGTAGAACTCCAGCTACCAACCTAATATGGTGAAAAATATCCCCTTCATACACATTGATTTTACCTAGATGTACCCTCACTACTTGTCTTTCACTGGGTCCAGTAGAACTTCTATAGATGTCCCATCTTTCCGCAAGACCGAAACTCTAATGGTGGTTAGGGGAACTATCTCCAGAAGTGTCCCAACCTACCACATTAGTGACATGTCACATGGGAAAGGTGCTGCGTAACTGACCCTCCCTTTTGATACTCCCCTTTCTATCACCCTGACTAACATTCTCATAGTGACACTTCATTCTCTGGGAATTCATACCTCCTAACTATCTAGAAAAAACTATCCATCCTACACTATATTATTTCATTAGGTTCCCCTTAGATATGAGAGCCTGATCCATAACCTCAAAACACTTCTTTAACTAAAAAGGTTAACCTAGGAATTAATCTCACGCTTAAGTCCATCCTGGAAACATCTCACCATAGTTGTCTCATCCCCTTCCAACATTAGAGAAAATCACTGAAAGTATGTAAAGATTCTAGAATAGTCTATCAAAGATATACTCCCCTAAGTACACTACATGAAATCAACATCTCTCTACTAACTCTACATCTCTGGATATAAGTGTTCCAAGAACGTCTCTAATAAGTCCTTCTATTACAAACCATCAACCCGTCCAGTCCGCACTTGAATATCCCACTAGTGCTTCGCTGATCCTTATAGCATATAAGAAGCCAACTTGACCCTCTTCTCTGTCAGAGTCTCCAGATAGCCAAGTGTCTTCTGGATAGTCTCAAACCAGGATTCATCTTCCTCATGGTCACCCTCTCCATTAGAAGTCACAATGTGCTCCAACTGAAAATACCTCGTCAGATAATACATATTCTTCACAACCCACAATGGGTCTGTTTCCATGAATTTCATGATTCAGGTAAATTTATCTTGGAAATTCTCGCTTACATCCTCACCTGGTACTATCAGTGCCTCAGGTTACACTACTGGCAGAGAATCTTCATCAATATCCTCATATCATCCTCTCAACAAGCCTCATCATGGAGGCATATCTCTAAAATTCCAAACACACACCTTTAGAAACCTTTCAAAACATTAACACATGTATGATAAACACAATATTTCACAACAATTCATTTCCCCAAACCCAACCACACAGTCAAAACTGATGCTCTATCACCACCCTTAACCACCCTACATATATATCATGGTTCAGGAGGGTAAAATCATTCTCATTATTCACGTTTCACATCTAAACACCCATTTATTCACATATTTCATCATTTTACAATTCTCAATTTCACATTACTCACCTTTTTCATTTAAATTTCACATGAAAAGAAAAATAGTTTAATTTCAACAACTTACACATAACCCATTTTCAATGCATGCCTAAAAGGATACATTTCAAAATAATCTCGAGTGCCTAAAATGATGCATGAAAACTAAACACTCATGATAAACTGGGCCACAATTAAAATCTCATAAAATCTCAGAAATAATAATAACACCACACAATAATTGTGCCACCCAAGGTGACATAATATTCAACTGTAACAGTAAGTAGAAAGACCATTAATTCCACCCAGGGTACTTGAGTCTTTCCCCATACATGGGTTACATAATCCCATTCACGAGCTCATAACCAAGGCCCGAATCTTCCAAGTCTCCTATCCACCTTTACCAAATAGTAAGACAAAATAAGAAGAATAGAAAAGTTGGGCTCTGATACCAATTTGTAACATCCTAACATGGATTCCACACACCGGTTCCCTAAGCCAGTCAGTCACATGTCCTCAAGTGTGCCTCCCCAAATTCCAGAGGCTTCCAACTAGCAGTGAGGGTCTAATATCAGGAACAGAGAGACTATACCCTCATTGTCAGAGTAAAACACCAATGGAAAACTAAATAAATAATAACAAATTATATAACAATAACCAAAAATATTCCAACATCACATGATGACCAAAAATGGAAATGAAATATAAAAATTGAACAATAGATATTCGATACTAATGTTCATGCCAAGTTTCAAAATGAAAACTCAAAAGTAATGACATTAACAACTCCCAAGTGGGCCCCAAATCAAATATGGTTCCCTCCTCCAAGATCTATCCCAACTCAGCCATCTAGAATAGGGATTTTTTTATAACGAACCATACTTTACATACATTGTTAATATTTCAAAATTGAAGCGTACTTATTACATCATATAACCAAATCACGAAAGGACCGTATAGGTATAGTGTCTTTAGAAACTGAGAAACATAAACAACTGGTTCATAAAGAGTCTACACTGTCTCCCATTTATTTCATCATATCTATAGTCCCTTTTGGCATATCTTACTTAATAACCTTCTTCCTGACCTGGGGAATGAAAACATACAAAAGGGTGAGCTCAAATGCTCAGTAAGGGTAAACAAAAGAAATATCAATCACATCATATTCATAAGAACATAACTTTTGGAAATATTAACCTGCAAAAGAGATCATAATATCATAACATGGGAGAAATCATAGTAGTGAAATGTAATCCCAATAATCATAACTTAAAACATGAAACTTTGTGGCATACACACATAATCATAGAGAATCATTTCTTATTAGTCAAGACTCATTTCCAAGACTATCTTAGTAGACAAAGTCCCCTTCTGAACCGAGTTCACTCCTCGTTTCAGTCCTGTTTCACTGAACCGGTATAACCTACCATTCCAGCCATGTCTATCTCATGAGATATAAAATCTTTACCCAATGCATTGGAGGGAGATATAGGTCCCACCCATATCATAATGATACCATTCTTATGTGTGCCACAAAATCATAAATCATACATCATTGCATAACCCATGTAGTAAAAATGGGATTCTTAAACAACATGACATCATAAAACAATTCATATAAGATAAAGGAATTCATAAAAATATTTCCATCACAACATAATCAAATCCATGTAATAATAGGGATAGAAACAGAACCCTATATTATCTTAGATGGAAAATAATTTTGATAAAACACTTGAACTCCATTCTTGAGGAAAATATCCTTTCTACTTCAAAAACACTTTTCCTTTCTTAACATGTCATAAAATTCTAAACTAAGATAAGTTGATTAAAAATAAACATGAAAACTTGTAAAGGAAGATTCTTGGAAATAATGTTTTAAAAATCCATTCATGCTGTATAAGTTAAAAAAACATTCTTTTCGTACTTTTGTCAGAAAAGTCAAAAAGTACCTCGTATGAAAAACAACAAAAGATTCCTTTCATATCTTTTACTAAAAACTTAACGAAGGGTAAAATTGGATTTAAAAAATTGTAGGTGGATGGAAATAATATTACATATTGAGGAAACATGGATGTGGATGATAAAATACACCCAAGTAAATTTCAAAGTATAAACAATCTCGGATAAAAATGAGATTGTGATATTTCCCTTACCTTAGGTCCGATTTGATTCGAAAGTGTCTGAAACTCTTGTATAATAATTTAAATAATTCTATTGACTTATTATAGAATCATAATTATTGGTATGAAATCATATATGGTCATATTCTTAGCTTCTTAGTAGTAATATTTCATTGCCACTTGTTATTCGGGTGTTTATAACTTTTTGTTCTTATGCGTGTTTTGTCGAATAAATTCTTATTATTCTCTTTAGGTTATAGATACCTTATTTCCAGAATGGTATTAGTGTAATATAGATCATATTCATTCATTCAATTCATTTATATAATCATTATGAAATGAATGTCATGTAGAACGAGTCGCGTCACATCGTGGAGATGGTATTCCGTACGTACGCACGAGTGATGATATCGTTCCTATGATCGTGGAATTGTATTGGAGTGTATGTATACTATTTCAGAATCAATATCACTTTATAATAGTCATTTATAGTAATTATTTACACCATTATACCCATCCAAGTAAGGTGGTGGTGGAAAATAGATTACACCACGGCGTGGAGACGGTATTCCGTACGTACGCACGCACGGTGATTTCTTTTTCCGTAGGATGGATAAATGGTGAAATAGGGTTGTTTAATACATATAATAACATATAATTATGTGAGTGATACTAATGTTATTACTTCATAATGAAACAACTAAATAAGAAGAAGTGGAAGAAGAAATAAAGATGAAAGAATCGGTAACGGACATTACCTCTTCTTTGAAGTGCTTCTTTGAGACCTCCTTTTGGGGAACTAAAATAGGTATTTGAAGAAGACAAGAACCTCTAGAATGTTTCTAGGGAAGTGGAGAGAAGAAATTGGCATGGGTTGGCCGAGCTTGAAGGCTCAAAGTGGTGTGAGGAAGAGGGGGAGGAGGTTCCCTTTTATAAGGGAGGAGAGGGGCACCTTTGGAATAACAAAAAATATTATTTTATTATAAAGTAAAATTCGGTTTTTAATAGCTCCAAATTGATATATTTAGAAGATAAGGTTGGTAGGGGTCTAAATACTCTCATAAAATATAATTTAGAATAGTTTAGGTATCAATTTTAACCTTATCATTTAGATTTAACTTTAAGTTAGATAATTTAACTTTTACCGTGTCTTGTTGTTTTCTTACACTATAAGGTTGATAAACTTACTATATCAAGACAAACGAACCCAAAGTTGTTTATTATTAATATATATAACCTTATCTAAGTAATTTTGCCGAACCTTAGATTTTTAGGAATAAAAGAACAATTAATAATATAATATTTTTTTTAAAAACTATTTTTGTCAATTTTGACACTATTTAGTAATTGATTTTTGTGAAAATCATAACAGAATGATTAGTTCAAAACAAGTTAATTAAACCAATACTAATATGTCATATTAACCTATAAAATTAGTTTAATTCATAAAAAGTCTCAAATTACCTTTATTTGGGTATTTATAACATCAATTATGTCAATATTTCATTAATAAGATAATTACTACATCATCGTTGTGTCATAAATAAATTAAATTATTTAATGTCTAAAAATTACAAATAAAATACCATTATGTAGGAAATATGTTTAGATTTCTAATGAATATTTATAGTCGAATTTATCTTATGTATAACCCCATATGAAAAATGATTTACTTATTAAACTTTGATTTTAACTATTTAACCCCTCTTTAAATAAATTAATAATAAATGTCCTAATCTAATCCAAGTGGGCCTAAATGGTCATATTTTATTCCTAAGTTTGTTTTTTGTCGAATTACACTTGTCAAATAGAATTAGGACATGTGTTAGGGTAATAATAATATCATTTCCCCCTTAATTACCCTATTTACTTTTAATCGTGGTAAATAAAAGTAAAAAGTTACTATTCACCAAAAAATATTTTCATCTCATTGAACCACATTTTAGTCCTTGATATTAACCGTGTCTCTCGGATTTTCGAAATTCCACTCATAGAAGCGGTAAAATTAAGTTTTATGAAAAATTTAGTTTATTAACTACCACTTGGTGGTTTTACTATTCATCAAAAATTGAAAGTTTTCAGAAAAATACCAAAATTTCACCCTAGGCTAATTTCGATATTCCGAATCCAAAAATGAAGTCTGTTTTGAAAAATAAAAATTATAAAATTTCAAAAAGTGGTTATTACTATTCATAACGGCTAGTTTTAGTAATATTTTAATAGCATATCGTTGTTTAGTGAAACTCGGTATTGCGTACGACGCAAGCTATCGAGGAAGGCCACGGTTGCGTGTAAAGCAAGCCAAGATAGTGTTGTGTGTAGTAAAATATTCCTTTGATGATTTATATAACATAAAAACAAAATATTTCACATAAAAGTCTCGGGTGTTACATTCTACCCCCCTTAAAATGAATTTCACCCTCGAAATTCGTCACTTTGTAACAAACAGATGAGGATACCTCTCCCTCATCATATCCTCAAGCTACCATGTAGCTTCTTCTAATTGGTGGTTCCTCCATAAAACTTTCACCAATCGATTGGTCTTGCTTTGTAGGACGTTTTCGCTACGATCCAGAATCTCTATCGGATGTTCTTCATAAGAAAGATCTTTCTCCAGCGGTAAAACTTCTGAGCTAAGTACATGTGAAGGATAAGGTATGTACTTTCTCAGGAGAGATACATGGAACACATCGTGAACTTGAGAGAGATTCGGTGGAAGCACCAATCGGTAAGCTACCTTCCCAACACGATCCAGTATTTCGAAAGGACCGATATATCTAGGGCTCAACTTCCCCTTCTTTCCAAATCTCATGACTCTCTTCCAGGGAGATATTCGTAAGAACACTTTATCACCCACTTCAAACTCTAGGTCTTTTATTTGGTTGTCGGCATAACTTTTCTGTCGACTCTGAGCTGCTCTTATGTGTTGTTGAATTGATATGACCTTTTCTGCCATTTCATCAACGAGATCAGGTCCTAATAGCTTTCTTTCCCCAACTTCATCCCAGCAAGTTGGAGTCCTGCATTTCTTTCCATAGAGAGCTTCATAAGGAGCCATCTGAATACTGGAGTGAAAGCTATTATTATAAGAAAATTCCACCAAAGGTAGGTGTTGATCCCAACCACCTTTTAAATCCATAGATCAAGCTCTCAACATATCTTCTAGGGTTTGAATTGTTCTCTCAGACTGACCGTCTGTCTGAGGATGATAAGCAGTGCTGAAACTCAACTCTGTATCCAGAGTATGCTGAAGACTTCGCCAGAACTTCGAGGTAAACCGCAGATCCCGATCAGATATAATAGAAAGTGGTACTCCATGAAATCTTACCACTTCCTTTACATATATCCTAGAAAGCCGATCCTGAGAGAAATCCTCTCTAATAGAAATGAAGTGTGCAGACTTGGTAAGACGATCAAATATGACCCAGATAGCATTATTGCATTTGGATGTTTTAGGAGGTCCTGTGACAAAGTCCATAGTGATGTTTTCCCATTTCCATTCAGGTATGGGTAATGGTTGTAACATCCCCTTAGACTTCTGTCTCTCAGCTTTAACTTGCTGACAAACCAAGCATCGAGAGACATATTCAACAACATCTATTTTCATTCCATCCCACCAGAAGTACTCTTTCAGGTCCCTATACATCTTCGTGCTTCCAGGATGAATAGAGAATGAAGAACTATGAGCCTCATCCAGAAGCTCCTTCTTTAATTTCGGGATGGGAGGAACACAAACCCGATTTCTGAACTTTATTATCCCATCACAATCAAGGTTGAATTCAGGAACATTTCTCACCTTATTTTGTAACTTGAAATCTTCTTTCTGTGCCTCTTTAATGTTCACATGTATAGATGGTTGAACATTCATTTGAGAAAGATAATATTTTTCCCCTTCCATTATAATTCCAAGATCCATCCTTTGTAAATCCATAAATATTGGATCTTTTGTGATCCTCATCATAGATAAATTGGCATGGTCTTGTCAACTTAATGCATCTACCACCTTGTTTGATTTCCCAGGGTGATAATGGATTGAGCAGTCATAATCCTCAATTAGCTCCAACCATCTTCTTTGACGCATATTCATCTCCTTTTGTGTGAAAATATACTTTAAACTTTTATGATTAGTATAAATATCACACCTTTCACCCTAAAGATAATGCCTCCAAATCTTTAATGCAAAGATTACCACAGCTAACTCCAAATCATGTGTTGGGTAATTTTGATCATGGATTTTCAACTGTCGTGAGGCATAAGCTATCACCATATCATTTTTCATAAGAACACACCCCAATCCCTTCTTGGATGCATCACTATAGATCACAAACCTTTCTCCACTACAAGGCAGTGTGAGCACAGGTGCACTGGATAACCTTCTTTTCAACTCCTTGAAATTCTATTCACATTCCTCTGTCCAGACAAAATTAACTCTTTTCAGAGTCAACTTGGTGAGTGGATTAGATAACCGTGAAAAATATTTCACAAAACATCGATAATATCCAGCCAAACCAAGAAAACTTCGGATCTTAGTTACTGTTGTTGGTCACGACCATCTTTCAATAACCTCTGTTTTTGCTGGATCCACAGATATACCCTATTTTGAGATTATGTGACCCAAAAAATGAATCTTTTTGAAGCCAAAATTCACACTTGGTAAATTTGGCATAAATCTTCTCCTTTCTCAGGGTCTTCAATATAATTCTCAAGTGATCTTTATGTTCTTCCTTGCTCTTTGAATAGACAAGAATATCGTCTATAAAGACTACCACAAATTGATCAAGATAGTCTCTAAAGACTCTATTCATCAGATCCATGAAGATAGCAGGGGCATTAGTAAGACCAAATGGCATCACTATAAATTCATAGTGTCCATACCATGTACGGAAAGTCGTCTTTGGTATATCCTCCATTTTGACCCTTAATTGATGATACCCTGAACGAAGATCAATCTTGGAAAATTATTGAGCTCCGCGTAGTTGGTCAAATAAGTCATCAATGTGTGGGAGAGGATATTTGTTCTTGATAGTGATCTTGTTAGGATCTTAATAATCAATGCAGAGTCTCATTGATCCATCTTTCTTCTTAACAAATAGAACAGGTGCTCCCCAAGGTGACGCACTGGGGAGTATTAATCCCTTATCAAGATTCTCTTGGAGTTGCTTCTTCAATTCCTGCAACTCAATTGGGGCCATTCTATAAGGTGTCTTTGAAATAGGCAAAGCACCCGGTACGAGTTCTATTGAAAACTCAACTTCACGATTTGGTGGAAGACCCGGTAATTCCTCCGGAAAGACATCATCAAACTCCTGTACAATGGGCATATTCTTA